>JAUPFT010000002.1:19904196-20504196 GCA_036936625.1 Parnassius smintheus behrii | reverse complement strand
TGTTGACGAGAGACTTGTGGACGATAAATCCGACACCTCCTTGGGACAGATGGTCGCCCTCCCGGTGATAGAACAAGTTGCCGGACTCGAGGATTGCCGTGTCCTCCCCCTCTCTTCGGACCTCGGATAATCCAATAATATGCCAGCGCAACTTGTCTACCTCTTCTTCCAGCTCCAGTATCTTCTCGTCAGTCCTCAGGGTGCGTGCGTTATATGTTGCCAGGTCGAGTCGTCGTAGGTGGCAACCGAACCTCCACCGGAGATTCTTAGCACCCCCTGCCCCGCCGTTACCATGGTCGCCACCGTAGCCAGGAATAGCGGGGCCGCCGGGGACTGGGGGCCGTCTTTTTGTGTATTTGTTCATTGGGGGGTATTTGCCGTAGTTGCCACGCTTGGCGAGCGGGTTGGCAACCGCAGTTTTTTATTACGTCACAGTTGTCATCAGGAAGATGCTGCTGCCCATCTCCTGCCTGTCTCCCTCTGTCGCCTCTTACGACACCCACGGGAAGATATGGGGTAGTGGATATTCTTAACCGCCACTACACGGCTATTTCATTTACTATATTATAATTAATAGTCCCTTTTAAATATCACATTACACCTTTGGCTGCTTTCCAGTGTGTATCAGAATGACAGTTATTAAATTGGCTGAGTAGGCTTGCTGCATGCATAATATCTGGTCTAGTACAGACAGCTATGTACATAATACATCCCACTAGACTTCTATACTTGGAATCCATATCAGTGTGGTCTCCTTTCTCAAGCTTTATGCCATATTCTAGAGGTGTACTTACAGGCTTACAATCAGTCATATTAATTTGATCTAATACCTGCTGTTAGATTTTTTATTTAGTTAGATTAGATCAATTTAAATCAATCAGTTTAGATAATCGATCAATTTAGATCAATTTATAGTTTTTCTGATCCAATGTAATTTGATTTTGTCTTTGATTTAATCTCATTCCTAATACATGTGTAGCTCGGCCAAGATCTTTTGTTTCAAACCTTTTCATCAGTTTCTCCTTGAGTACTTTCTTTTCTGGTGTATCTTTACTTATAATTAAAATATCATCGACATACAAAGCTAATATAATTATATTTTCTGAGTTGTCTGATTTAATGTAAACACAAGGCTCACTGAGTGTTTTTCTAAACTGAAGATCTGTCAAGGCATTATCTATCTTGTCATACCATGCCTTTGAGGCTTGCTTAAGCCTATATACAGCTTTATGGAGTTTAAATACATGGTTTTCTTTACCATTTATCTTGTATCCATTTGGCTGCTCTATGTAAACAGTCTCTTGCAAATCACCGTTCAAGAATGCTGTCTTTACATCCATGTGATCAATGTGTAAGTTTAGATTTACTGCCAAAGCAATCAATGTACGTATAGTAGAATATCGTACCACAGGTGAGTAGGTTTCCTTGTAGTCAATCCCGTATTCCTGGGTATAACTTTTTGCTACAAGACGTGCTTTATACCGAAGTAACTGACCTTCTGGTCCTAGTTTCTTCTTGAAAACCCACTTACAGCGCACAGCCTTCTTTCCTTCAGGCAGTAATTTCAAACTCCAAGCCTTATTTTTCTCAAATGATTTATATTCATCTTCAATAGCTTCCCTCCAGTGTTCCTTTTCAGGTCCTGATAATGCTTCCTCAATTGTCTGTGGTTCTCCATCATGAGTTGTTGCTGTCATTGCTATTGTTACGCGCTCAAGTCGACGATATACTAGCGCCATTTAGTGTCAGGAACGAGAGCGAGTAGAGCGTTGCAGAAAATGACATCACAGATCTCTCAACCGACAGCGCCATCCGAAGAACTAAGTTTCTAGAAAATCTATACTCGCAAACTCGTCCCTTTGCGCGCATTTAATTGAATATTCGGGACGCTTCTTTGCTAATTTAAATAAATAGGCGCTGCAAGATGCGATCGAGGCAGAGTTGAACTCGGCGACACAAGCGAAGCTTCGGAGCGGAATTAAGTGAATTAGTGTGTTTAATTATTAGTGTTTTTAACTTTAATTTGTATAAAGTAAATTAAAGTGTTAATTTAGGTAATTCTATCGGCAATTTTTATTGTTACAAACCTCAAGCTCGTAACAATTGGTGTCAGAAGTGGGATAAAATAATGCCGATTTTACCTAAGGAGGAAACGGAGGGTGTCCGTACCCGAAGTCAACGCCAGCAGGAGACGGACCAGAGGAGATTTGGTGATGCAACGCCGTAGATGTCTGAGGGCCAGCCGCCGGCCACGGAAGCCGGTCCGTCAGCAGCTTCTACGTCTGTGGCACCTGACTTAGGTGCTCTGATGGTGATGCTGCAGCAGCTGTGAGGCGGACAAGAGGAGCAGGCCCGCCGACAGGAGGAACAGGCCCGTCGGTCGGAAGAGCAGATGCTCCTCATTAAGGACCTTCATGCTACCTTTGGGAAAGAGATAAAGGAGGTGAAGGATAGGGTTGCTCAACATGACAACCGCCTGTCGGAAGCTGAAACCCAAATTAAGGAAGCTAAAACCCAAATCGACCAAGTGAACAATCGGGTTGATTACGTGGTGGCTGACGTGAAGAAAACGCTGGACGACCTCAAACTGGGTGATGGAACAACAGCTCCCGTAGTAGTTACAACACCTTCGCTACGTGGATTCAAAGTGCCGCCGTTCGTCGGTACCTCTTCCTGGTCAGCCTACAAGATCCAGTTCGAGGCTGTTATGAAGGCGAACGGCTGGAATAAAAGCCAGGCCATGACTGCTCTCACACTAGGCCTACGCGACCAGGCCTTAACAGTTCTGGAAGCTCTCGGTGAGGAAGTGACTTATGAGCAACTCCTTTAGGCATTGGAGGTGAGATATGGCGACGCACACCTGGAACACGTCTTTCGTGCGCAGCTTAAAGATCGCGTGCAGCGCATCAACGAAAACCTGCAGCAGTGGGCTCTAGAGGTGGAGAAGCTGGTGCGAAAAGCATATCGGTCTGTACCTGCGCTCATTGAAGGGAACCTGGTGCAGACATTCATCGACGGCATCCGTGACCTGGAAGTCAGAGCTGCTAAGAGGCTCGGGCACCACGAGACGCTTAAGGACGCCTTGGCCCATGCACTGGAGGTAGAAGCCGCGCGGCAGGATCATCGTTCCCATCGCGTCAGGGAGGTTGCAGCAGCTATAGTTCGCGACTGCAACAGAGGATACAGCCCTAGGTGCTATGGCTGTGGGGAAAAGGGCCATCTACGATCCAGCTGCCCTAAGCGAACCATGGAAAGGAGAGTTGATCTATCTCGAGAAGGTAATGCAGATAATGGCACTGCCTGGCGGCGACGGGATCATCGTTCACCTCACGCTAGGGAGGTTACAGCAGTTACGGTTCGCGACAACAATAAAAAATACGGCCCGAGGTGCTATGGCTGTGGGGAAAGGGGCCATCTTCGGTCCAGCTGCCCTAAGCACACCCTAGGAAGGGAAGGCGAACGGTCTCAGAAAGGAAGTGCGGCTAACAGCACCGCCCAGCAGCAGCAGGAATACGACTTCACTGTCAGACACTGCAGCGGGAAATCTCACGGCAACGCAGATGCATTGTCAAGAAGACCTTGTCCGGAAGATTGCAACCATTGTAGTAGGCAAGAGAGTAAGGAAGTGGTATCCGTGAGGATGCTCAGGACAGACCACCTCAGCAACGGGTGGAAGGACAGCCTACGACGTGCACAGCAGGAAGATCCAGACATCAAGCCGATTCTGGGATGGATGAAGGCCCGTGCTACCAAGCCTAAGTGGAGGAACGTCTCAGCGATGAGCTCAACCACGAAAAGCTATTGGGCCCAATGGGGCAGCTTGCTGATTCAGGATGGAGTCCTGTGCCGTAAATGGGACAATGGTCGAGGAGACAGCTGTCGTTTGCAAATGGTTTTCCCTAAAGCTAAAGTGCCGAATGTTCTACAGCTGTGCTATAACGGTCGTTCAAGAGTCCATCTGGGAGTTAAACGAACTCTCCTGAAGGTCCGAGAACAGTTTTACTGGGTCCATTATCGTGACGATGTCGAGGATTGGTGTCGTACATGTACAAGTTGTGCGGCCGTGCGGGGACCTCAGACACGTAGTAGAGGAGCACCGAAATTGTACAATGTTGGTGCACCACGGGATAGGACAGCCCTTGACATTGTGGAGCCGTTACAGAAAGGCGCCAGAGAGACTCCTAAGATTGTCCATATGGATCGCTTGGCGCGTTATTATGGGGCCGATAATGCTCGGGACGAGCATGTCGTAGGAGGGGGCAGTGTTACGCGCTCAAGTCGACGATATACTAGCGCCATTTAGTGTCAGGAACGAGAGCGAGTAGAGCGTTGCAGAAAATGACATCACAGATCTCTCAACCGACAGCGCCATCCGAAGAACTAAGTTTCTAGAAAATCTATACTCGCAAACTCGTCCCTTTGCGCGCATTTACTTGAATATTCGGGACGCTTCTTTGCTAATTTAAATAAATAGGCGCTGCAAGATGCGATCGAGGCAGAGTTGAACTCGGCGACACAAGCGAAGCTTCGGAGCGGAATTAAGTGAATTAGTGTGTTTAATTATTAGTGTTTTTAACTTTAATTTGTATAAAGTAAATTAAAGTGTTAATTTAGGTAATTCTATCGGCAATTTTTATTGTCACGAACCTCAAGCTCGTAACACTATTACAGCATTCACACTTTCATCAATATCTTCATAATAACTAGAATCCTGATCTTGAGTCATGTCTGGATTCCATGCGACATCATTGGGGTCATACACAGAGCTGGAGTCAGAAACAGTTGAACTAGTTGTGATCGAGTCGGATAACTCTGTAGTAGGCGAGGGATCGACATTGTTATCATCTTTAGTTCTCACAACATTTTCTATTCCATCATTAAAATTTATTTTACTATCAGTAGTAGTGTTATTCTGATTCATTTTTAAGTCTTTATACATCATTTCTTCCAAGAAGCACACATCTCTAGATTTAATGCATTTGGAGAGATTTTGAGGATCAATTAGTCTGTATTCTTTTGACTCATTACAATATCCTACAAAAATGTATTGTTTACTCTTTGCATCTAGTTTCTTACGCCTTTCATCAGGGATCATCGCATAAGCAACACAGCCAAATATTCTCAGAATTGACAAATCGACTTTACAACCAGACCATTTTTCTTCTGGTGTGGTTCCTCTTACCGCTTTACTTGGTGATTTATTCTTGATAAAGATTGCTGTATTCAAAGCCTCTGCGCAGAATCTGTTGGCCAGACCCGCATCTTGTAGCATACATCGTCCGGCCTCCATAATTGTGCGATTTGCCCTTTCCGCAACTCCGTTCTGTTGTGGAGAGTAGGGTACAGTCATCTGGTGCACGATGCCATGCTCTTAAAGGAATGTCTGGAAATGTTTATTCAAATATTCACGACCATTGTCAGTTCTTATCATCTTTATTTTCAAATTAGTTTGATTTTTACAAACCTTTTAAAGATCTTAAATACAGACAGAATTTCATCTTTACTTTTAATAAAATAAACAAATGTCATCCTTGTATAGTCATCTATAAATGTTAATAGACACTTGGCACCACTAAATGAGGAAACCGACATAAGCCCACATAAATCAGAATGTATGAGACCTAATTTCTCAGTGGCTCGACTATAGGATTATTTTTGGAATGGTATTCTGCTCTGCTTCCCTTCAATACATGCCGCACAAGGATTATTTTTAGTGTAAGTGTAATTAATTCCATTTGCCATACCTTGTTTCAGTAAATCCATACTTCGCTTGTTCAGTGTCCGAGTCTCCGATGCCAAATCTCCTGTGATTGATTCGCTTCACACAAATTCACGGCTTCTGCGCGTTTCCCATCCATGGACTGGATCTGTGGCTCGACCAAAGCCACTGTTTGACATGCGCAGCCAGCTCATGACCATTTGTTGATTGTTGACTCACTGTGTCCAGTTCATAGACACCATTCACCTTTGTAGCACTTGCAACTGGCATTTTTCCGCAATAAACATTACACTTTTCAATGTCAAAGTGAACTTCAAGTCCTTTCGAAGCTATTTTGCCTACGGAAATAAGGTTTATTGACCGTCCTGGCACAAAAATAACCTCATTTAATTTTGTAACTTGAGATTGTCCTTTCAACAATAATTCCACTTCACCATGACCTCCACTATGCATTTTCTGATTATTAGCAACTGTAACTAACCGCGGAGAGTCCACAACATAATTTTTAATAGATTTTTGTTGTTTATCACGTGACAAGTAGCGCCGGAGTCGACATTCCAAGCATTCGAGTCAATGTTCACAGCTAGTGCTGTTAATAACGTTCCGTTCCACGCTTTCTCACATTTTTCACTTTCACCCCGTTAATTAATGTTTTTATTGTTCGTTTTAGTTGGACAGTTTTTAGCAAAGTGATTTGGTTTCTTGCAAATGTAGCACTTTGGATGTTTGTTGACCCTTTTTGTGGAAGACTTGTTTGTAATCATCGCACCTTCACTCTTTTCGAAGTCTCTACGTAAATTTTCTTGTAATAATTTACTTTTCACTGTTTCACTGCACAATTTAATGTTCGTATTTTCTAAAGCGGGTCATAGTCTGAGGGTAAACCGCTTAGCATTAACACTGACAAAAAATCATCATCTAATGGAGCGTTTATGTCTCGTAATTGTTGATCCAAGTCTGTGATTCTCAAGATATATGCTTCCATGTCACTAAATTGTTCCAATTTTAATCCAAATAACGTGCGTAAGAGTCCAAGACGACGACACAGCCCCCTGTCTTCATAGGTTGTCTTTAGGTTGTTCCATGCCTCGTAACCAGTGGTAGAATTTCTAACGTAGGAAAAAGACGAGGGTTGAACCATCAAACATATCTTTGCGAGTGCCCGTAGCTGTTTGTGGTTGTCATTGACCTTGGGAACACCCGATGCAGATTCTTCGATGCAAACCCATAAATCTTCATGGACTAAATACATCCGCATCATAAACTTCCAGTTTCCGTAGTTAGATATTCCACTAAGCTTTTCGAAATTGACTGAAATTCCGGAACTTGTTGCTATTGAAGATAATGGCGCCGGCACTGGCACGTCGTACCGACGCGACATCGCGTGTTTCTTGAATGTTACGATTTTTAGAAAATAAATATTTACGCACACTTGTTTATCGCGTAATCCGGGCCCATAACCTGATGGGATTGGGCGAAAATAACAATGGATTGAATTGGTAAACTGAGATTTATTTATAATCTAGTTAGCACACTAAACAGTTGACACAAGAGTAAGAGAGTAACTATTATACGACTGTACAGAATGACATAAAACAAGGCATAGACAGTAGCTCCAACTAGTGAGCTATTTAGATAACTATGACAACTTACATTGTTTGGTTTATACCAGTTCTAACATATACAATGGCTAAAATGTCTCGAAACTAGTATGAAGGGAGGGCAAAAAAGGTTGTATTTTTTGATAAAACATGAATAAAGTGTATTATTGATTGGGGACATTTTAAACAGGGCAACATGTTTAAACAGGCGAACTCAAGGATAATTACATTATATTAAGATTTTGCGGCCATTATGAACTTATATAGAAAATATTGATTGTTAATGTAATAGAAGCATGTTATTCAAATGCGTTTTATAACTTAAGGAAACATCTTTCTTTACGTAACTGCCCAGTAATTCAAAATATGATTCAACAGATGCCCGATACCAACGAAATCAAAATCTCACGTAAGTCATGAATTCCATAAGACAGCCGAGTCAAGCAAGTAGTAACAGATCCAAAGTTCTAATAAAAAAAACAAATCGCCAAAGAAATAAAAATCACAATAAACGATGCTCAGAATAAACAAAAAAATATCACACTACCTACATTATTTGTTCATGACTCAATTCAGACAGTCAGACATGACACTTGACATATAATTTTATGACTGGAAGGGTGCCATCTTGTAAAATCATCAAAAATTGGGAGTTCATTTTTATTTTTAGCAAGTGATTTAGTTTGATTTATTCTCCTATTTTATTATATTCGCTTTTTTATGTTATACTGTACATAGACTGGGCCGGAAATGAGATATTTATACCACCATGCGTAGAAAACCACAAGGTTTTTTGAGTTATTTTCTAAGGATCGGCTCAGATCAAGCACAGTACGGCTCCAGTGTTTTTGTATGTTGATTTTTATTAATCACCATAAAAAAACGCCGATATTTATATATCGGCCATAACTTATTTACATTAAATTACTATGGGAATTTGTAAAACTATTTAAACTGTACGAGGGCGATATTAAATTATCTGTTAAAAATTCTCAAGCAGTCTAACCTAAGTCTGAGTTGACTTACAACATCCACTAGATGAATTCAGATTTGTAGTAAATAACACACGTTAACATCGTTTTTTTCCAGACTGTTTTAGAATACAAACCATTTCGAAGGGCCTCGGTGGGGTTTAACAAAATAATCAACTCACGGTCACGCTCGAGAGTAAGTAATGATTCTATAACATTGTTAAAAGCTTATGTATTATTATTGTATACTAGCTGTTTATCTGCACAATAATGTGTTGCATTATTTATATTTCTAGTAGCGATCGGAAAATAGGAATTCGTTCGGAAACATACGTCGGACCACATTTATGGATGAAAATCTAGTCGAATATCAACAAATGTTGAAGGCAGCAGATGCTCAAATGGCAAAAGAAATTGAAGACATGACAAATGGCAAGTAAGTACATAGTTGCTAGCTAGTTACTATTACATTTGTAAAAAACTTCTAGTTTTGAAATTTTGAAGTTGTTATAAGAAACAGTAAATCAAAACAAACATACAAATATTTCACTTTATAATTAGTATGTGATTTAATACTCATTTTTATTCAATCAAATATGAACGGAAGTAACGGCTATGCATTAGGATATAATTATATGTAATTTAATAAATTTGTATTCGTCTAAAATAAAATAGTTCTTTTTTTATTTCAGAGACTATTTTAGAAAAGAATCAAGCCTAAACAGAATAACTTTAATGTACAAAAATTTTAAATTGGAAAAATCGTTTCTTCAACAGCCAGATCCTTTATTTAAATATTACATTATTTGCTGTCTCATTATTTTAGTACTGATTCTCTTAATTAATGGATTAAGAACAAATTGGTATGTTAGTAAAGCAATCACTAATACTTTTTATTTTTAGCGATAATATATCCGCTGTGTAGTAAGTGTAGTAACAATGTAGTAACGGCATTGTAACAATGTAGTAACGGCATAGTAACAGTGTAGTAACGGCGTAAGAAAATCAACAACCCCATATAATCACGTGGGTTTTATAAGAGGTAACAGAACAAAATGAAACAGAAAATAGGCGACAGCATCTTCCTGTTAACAACAAAAAATAAAAAATAAGAAGAACGGCGGTTGCACTCCCCCACCCCCAACCGGTCGTTGCAAATATGATAAATATCCCCCCTATGAGGCCTCCTATGGGCCTATGTTCCGCAATTATAAAATAAGTAGTCTAATAAAATTATTAACATTGTAAAATACCTTCTAAAAATTTTAAATAGAATAAGGACACCTGATAGTCATTGGACGCTGTGGCTCATAAACATAGCTACCTTTCTCAATTAAGAATTAAAATGTAGATGCGTTATCACCCTAAAGGACTGCGATTGAATGCCTCGTTTTCAGTAAAAAGGTTCGGTAAAATTTACCCCGCTGACCTCTTTTTTACAATTTTTAAGAAAGTCTCTGCTATATTCCCGATGTTTTATCTGTGTTGACCATTAAGTACCATTTAAAAATATTTTCTGTGACTCCAATTTTGCGTGAAATAGACATGTTTCAGCGTACTATAACTGCAGCAATAATGGGTTGATCAACTTGATCAATCGGAGACCATCAACCTTGAACCTTGAAATACCATGCTCGCACAGAATCGAGCACCATTATACTGCAATTTTACGCTGTTATATTTCGTAAAACAGATCTGAAGACTCTTTTTACTTCTGAAGAGGCATTATATCTAAGTCCTAAAGCGTAACACCGTACTTTATTTTTTAATTCTAAGCCGATCGTCGATGTAGTAGTAGTAGTATCTATGGGCCACAGCATCTACTTACAATCAAATGGACTGTGTGTTCATCCCGTAGTCTACAAAACAAGGATTGATTTTTCAGCATGAATGTATTGTGATGCGATAGTGTTAAATTTTTAAGTATATCACTCATCAATCAACTGATTATACATTATGATAAGACAAGGACGTTATAATAATCTAAATTCGTTTGTAATTGAATAGTATATTGATTACGATTAATCCTTCCATCCATCTATTATTAGTCTATTAAAGTTCACTGCTGAATATAATATGTCTCCCCATAGATTCCTTCATAGAAAATTTTGAAATGAAAACTTCTTTAGCAGCGTTGTACACTTTTTTGTAATGGGTAAAAAATGTTAAACTCGCGTCAGGACACGTAACGTTGATCGAAAATTCGTAAGACGGATGGAGAGAGAGAGACAGCCGGCGCGGCGTAGGAGGATCATTCCAAAATATCAAAAATGCACAACGTTAATATTCAAGTTTTCACTTCTGCCGGCACTCCCGGAGTGCAACCCGTCGTTTTTTTTTTTTTGTTATGATTTGCATGTTAATATTACTTTTTTATTTTGAGCTGTTATCAGAAAGATACTGTTTCAGTTTACCTCTGTCGCCTCTTACGGCACCCATGGTGTGTTATGGGGTAGTGTATTACCTTACGCCACCACTACACTTTGCATGATCACGTTTTATTTATCACGTATCTGATTATATATGTACGGTATTATCTTGAAAGATCTTTCATAAATACATTGATATCAAATGTCAGTTTTATTAACATAATATTTACAATTAGAATAATATTCCTAGTTTAAATTGTTAAAATCTATCTGCGAGCTCTTTTTCAGGTTCCATGGATTTCCATGGTACACATGGGCTATTTTTGGCTTATTAGTCACCAGCTTGATTGTGTTACAACCACTGATATGGTTTCACTTTCTTTGGACTAAATACAAAAGTATAGATGAGCCAAAAAATCAATTACTTCGTTGGATTTATGATATATCAGTTAAAATTATAAAATCCGCGAATATTAAAACTGGGCTTTATATTTTAATAAGTTTTGGACTTGCTGTTACTTCAATTATTAATGTTATTTCATGCACAGAAGTTAATGTGGAACCTTCAACAGAAACCGGTCTAACGAACTGTGTTTCTTCGTGGGTAATCAAATTTCTGAATACTTTTATTACATTTATTTATTTCTACTTTACTAACAATTTTGTTTGTTGTAGCACGTTACACAATGTTGGACTTTGGCTTTGCTTTTAAATTTTCTGTTTAGCAGAGTGTTTTTCATATTTAAGTGGATAGTAGCGGGTATTATGACTATATTTTACCTTTGGATTGTATGGGAAACGAAATCATCCCTTTTCGCTAACGATTTAACTTGGAATGTTGGATTAGATCCGAGGATATCACATACACTATGTGTTATATTTATAACTTTTACCTTATATTGGATTGATCGAACAACTGAATATAGAAACCGCTTAGACCATTTATGGCAGATACAGCTAAGTGACGAACAAACAGAAGCGGAAACTATGTTGAGAGTTAACAATATGCTTTTAGAAAATATTCTACCAGCTCATGTTGGTAAGTTGTAAAATTAAAAAAAAAATTCAACAGATTTACTTTTAAAAAATTATAATACCCTTCTATTTTCAGTTCAAGTTTATTTAGATTTAAATAGATCCATTGACGAATTATATTACGAAAAATATGATAACGTTGCCGTAATGTTTGCATCCCTAACTGATTATAAGCTTGGTGTTGAAGATGACGCAGATTTAAGCGACAAGTTTGTTTTGCGAATATTGGATGAAGTGATTTCTGATTTTGACCGGGTAACATTTGTTACTTCGAATTAAAATTAAAATGATTTTATTTTAGTAAAATAACTTAAAAATAAAATTTTAGTTACTGCTAACTGGAACATCAATATATAAAGTAGAAAAAATTAAAATGGCTGACTGGACATACATGGCAGCTTGTGGCTTAGATCCAAATAGACGAGAATCTATAGATTCTACATCATTTAACTCCATAGTGAACAAAAAGCAAAATAGCCCATATAACCGCGCTATAGTACTGACAATGATTGAATTTGCAGCGGCAATGATGAAGCAACTAAGAAATTTCAATCGTGGTTCTTTTCAAAGCTTTGAAGGATTGAACTTAAGAATCGGTAAATATAATTTGACTTATTACAAAATCTCCTTAAATAAGAGAAGGCAAATTATTCTCAAAGATATTTTTGTAGTTTTATTGCTTACTTTTTTACTTCAAAGAAATTACAAAAACATTTAATTAATTAATTATGTTGACGGCATCACCGAAGTTTAATTTACCCCAAACATTCAGGTATATCAAATGGGGAAGTTGCGGCAGGAGTTGTCGGCTCACTTAAACCACTTTATGATATCTGGGGTAATGCAGTAAATATGGCATCTAGAATGGATTCAACTGGAGAAGCGGGTCGAATACAGGTAATTTATATTCTTAAACCCATTCTGTGTATCGAAGCTGAATAAAAAACATTGAGACTCCTGGACGATAACATAAATACGAGTAGATATAATTTCATTAGCCACTATGCAGAACAGATTATAGTATCGCAAGCGTACGATTAATTATAATCATTTCTCCTTAATCTCCTTGCATTCAAACTGTTCGGACTAAATTAAAAAAATTAACGAAAATTTAAACCCAGATTCTGGACTCAGCATTCAATAACTACAGCTATTACAACGTCATACATCATAAAAAAATAAGAGTAAATTTATTATATGCTACCTTCTTAAGCTCTCAATATCTCTTCATAGGCACTTTTCTACTGCATACATAATATGCATATAATCCTGGTATTATATCATATAATATAGACTCACAATACACGAATTATAATCATGTTATTAATGTTTTTGCCCAAACAGGTAACTGAAAATACTGCGTTACTTTTAGACGAATGTGGTATTTTAACTTTATATCGGGGTGAAACTTTTGTGAAGGGCCGAGGATATATTAAAACATATTTTGTACCGCTTGATGAAAATTTTAATTTAATAAAAAAGGATCGAAGTGCTGACTACTATTATAGCATGGCCAACAGAAAGCGTCATTATAGTATTCGAGATGACTATCTAAGCGATGTTTCAAATGAAAGCGATTCTATTGATATATTATCACAACCGACGACGCGTATTGGAAGAAATGTACCTGGAGACAGTAAAATGAATTCAATTTATAATGTTACCTATTATTTAAACAATTATGAAGATGAGACTTTCGATTATAGCCACAGCAACTCTAACGGAGATGAATCAGAGGAGAACTGTGATCTTACAGATAATTATAGCTTAAGCTCTCTTAGTGCAAGCTCATGTAGTTTAACATTATCTGAACCGGAACTAATAGAAACTCGATGTTAATATTTAAGAAATATATATATATATATATATATATATATATATATATATATATATATATATATTAATATAAAATATACTGTAATACTCATACGGGAGAACTCCATCATTATTATTACATGCATGAGCATTCGTGTACACATTACATTGCATTAATGACATTAAACAATGCTGTTTACTAAGTACAATAATGCAAGTAAGATACTGTTCTACATATTGTATATCAAGCATGTAATTTTAGAAACGCTTATAACGCTAAAATCTGTTTTGTGGCCTTTAATTTATGGAACTGATATTTTTGTTACGCTCCAAGAGCTGGTGATGAATCACGTAGATATTTCAGGTGCTGCAATAAAAACCTAATCTGATCCAATGAGGCAAAAATGTGTTATATTTAACGTATATAAATATAAAATTCTCCTAAAATGATGAATTTATTAAAACCTGACAAAATTTATAATAATTTATTTCAACCACTAAATTACAGTCTGATTGAAGTTGAAAACACCAACCGCCGCAACTGTCATCTGACTTCTCAATTTGTAATACGCGCAATATCATATCTTAGTCAAGAAAATTTTAACATGTTGTTATGATATGGGTAAAAGTCATTGTAATTTACAAATCAAATGTGTTTTACTGTTAATGACCAAAATATCAAACAACATCCTTGAACACACAACTTTATTACTGATGTTTTCGTCGATTAATTCCTCTACATTAAGAAGCTCCTAGGTCTCCTTAAATTTAATTATTTGAACAAAGCCAGCAGTTAAGTGACCTTAACGTGTCACTACTAGCTGTTCATTCATCATTTAATTTCGTGTTTTTTTCTTTTAATTTATGGTAATAAAAGGATTGCATAAATAGAACCAACAGAGAGGTAAGAATTAACTGGATAGTGTTATATCCTCAAAACAGATACATACATAGCCCAACGAATCAGCAAATTGAAGTGGCAATAAGTGGGCCATATATTTCGAAAAACCGACAACCGATAGAAAGGAAGTGGCAGCCACTTGCCGGTAAACGAAGTATATGGTGACCACCTACCAGATAGAGTAACGACTGACGACTTTGTAAAAGATGCAATAAGTCGAAGGATGTAGGTGGTACATTTGAAAACCATTGGATACTTTGGAGGAGGCCCAATATTCTGTCTGAGTAAATAGCGCGATATTATTTCGAGGCTGCCAAAAAAGAACCTTTTTTTCTTATCGGTGTTCGGGTTTTCGAATTATAAGGCTGACCCATTGCCGCTTCAGCTTACTGGTTCTTTGGGCTATATATATAACGATATAATGCTATCCAGTTTATTTTTACATCTCTCTGTTGGTTACAATTGTGGAATCCTTTTCTTATATTCCTCTGGTCCAAATTGATGGATTATAAATTTAAACAATTCTAAAAATATTTTTTTTATTTCAAATACTAAAATTTGCAAGAGTCAATAAAAACTTCATATAAGGGATTTTTAATTTATTTTACAACACAATAAAAGTCATTCAGAGTTTATTTAAGAGAGTTTAAAATTTGTAATTGAATAATTAAATTTTAAACAACATAATAGATTTAAGTATTCTAACTCAATTTGAAAAAGTTTAAAAGTTTAAGATAATAGAATTGTTAAGTGCTTTGAATTTTTTATTTCACACGTTATTTTAGGTTCGTATGTGACACTTCAGAGAAAATTATATTCATTACTAGCTGTATCCGCGACTTTGTTCGCGTAGAATCTTTGTTAGTATTTGTTTGAATATTTCTAAACGACGCTACAGATTACTTAAACACGTAGGGTGGCGTATCCGTTCAATATTATATTTAAAATTAAACAATGTGAAGATATTTAAGCACTAGGAAAATATAAAAAACAAACTAAGGAAAAGGGCAGAAGAGGAAGAAGAACAGAAGAAAAAACAATTACTACAATTTATAAATACATAAGATTTCTTGCATTGCAAACTTCAATGATAAGGAGGGATGATGCAATGATGCCTCGTTGGTCTAGTGATTGTAGTAGTGCGACTGCTAATCATGAGGTCCTGGGTTCGAATCTCGGGTCGGGCCAAAAAATTAATCATTGAGTTTTTGATACGTTCATAAACAACAGACAGACGGACAGACAATTCAAAAAATCATAGAAATGTATTTAGTTACTTATTTTTAGTCCCTCTAAATCACTTTTGTTAAAAAATATCAAATTTACAGACATTTGCAATTTACATTTTCGTTATACGTCTAAATGGCAGCTGTTACTTTATATTATTAATAATTCTGTGATTGTGATTGTATAATATATCCATTAGTAGAAGATACATTATAAGCAATAAAGTATACATAACTTACATTTTATATTGTTCAAGTTATAAAAAGTGGTATATTCAAATATATTCAATTTATATTATTGCATTGATTCATTTTATTTGATACAAATTAAGTACCAAAAGAGCACGACGGCGAAGAGGAGTAGCGCCAAGGTGCAAGTCTGATATAGAAGAAAAAGACATGGTAAAGCCATGCTGCACCTCTTTATGTTACTGCTATTATATAGGTTTATAGCAGTAATACAAATGGGTCGGCTGGGCCGAAGAAAGAACACGCCCTCACAGTAAAAATAACAGTGTTTCTTATGGTAAATGTGGAAAACCGGTGACTTTTTTTTACTGGAAACGAGGCATTCCGTCTTAGTCCTCAGGATTTTTCATTTTGATTCTTAATCGAGGATCGATAGATGCCTACTGGCTACAAAAAATATATTGTGTTACATACTGTAGCTGATATTATGTTACCGTTACCGTCACAGCCTATTAAAGTCCACTGCTAAATATAGGCCTCCCCAATAGATTGCCTCGTAGGGGGGATGATTGCCATAGGTGCCACGCTTGCAAGTGGTTGTCAACCGCAGTTTTTGATATTATGTGCTCTCGTATATTTAAGCTGCCAATCCCAAGTAAGCTTTTGAAACAAACTTGACTATCGAACCTCGTCATCGGCGGCGATCGAAACTTACCATCAGAGTGTAATGCTCGTTTCCTCCCCCCGCCCTCTTCTATAAAAAAAGTATCTTGAAAATATTCGTAATATTTTATTCAAAAGTTTTCAGTTCCAACTAATTTCCAGATTATTTGAGATTTTTACCGGAATTGTTTAAAAAAGGGGAACCGACTTTTATTCTCAAACTACCACACCCTAATATTTGCTGCCAGGAGCCATAGCCCATTCATAGCTAAGAGCTGAAAGTTTTCAGTAGTATAGACAACAGTGTATTAGGTAATTTTTTGAGGTTACATTCTTTTCTTAGGCACAAAAAGTAAGATTATGATTTTGAAAACTACACATCTAATTAAATCCCCTTAATAAAGATATTAATAGTTATTTTGCAACCATCCGCTAAATTAAATAAAATGATGTGTCTTCCCTTGTTTGAAGAGCACCTCTCGCCCTCCCTCAATTGCGTGCACTAATCCCGTCACCACTAATCCCAGCAACACTGCACCTAACGCCACTACTCCCAACGCCACTACTCCCAACGCCACTACTTCCAACAACACTATTCCAGGAAAGACACACTATCGACGATAAAACGACACGTGTTTCAGCAACTACTTAGCGGTCGGCCGACGTAAAGTCAACATCACTTGAAGATGCCTCGTTTAGAGGCGAAACACGCGTCGAGCCAGCTCCCCCTATTCGATCGTATCCATCGTGGAACTGTTCGAATCGTCGGTGACCGAGCTCTATCCGATCGGCTTGACTCACTGGCACTGCGAAGAGATGTTGCACCTATATATATATATATATATATATATATATATATATATATATATATATATATATATATATATATATATATATATATATATATATATATATATTATATCGTATATACGTATCGCTAACGATAAGTCACTGATAAAATTAAATAATAGAGTGTCGGCGACAAGCATACAATCAACCAGTGACGATCTGTGTTTAAGACTATTTCAATTCCTTAATTAGTGTAGTTAGCGCCTGCGACAAATATAATTTACCAAGTAACGAACTCTATTTTAAGACTATTATAATTTCTCAATTAGTGTAATTAGCTTATTAACCCTTATTAGAATATAATTTAAATATAATTGCAAAATCGAAGGGTTAGCCTTTAATGATAATTTTGTAAGGAAGTTTTTTAAGCAAGAATTTGTATTGTAAATACTTATAAAAAATTTGAGTTTTGTTTAACGCTTAAAAACTGGTGTTAGATTAAAGGTTTATACGTAACATAATGTAAACAAAAAGAAATAAGTAGATTAGACATCTGTTTTAATAAATATAAGACAAAATGTATAGTAAATTAGCAATTTTGTAGGGTTTTTGTTCTATAAGTTTTATATAGAGGACTTAATAGTTTTATATTATTATTTTATGTTATAGAACATAACTAGAGCAATCTACCAATATATAATTTGTAAGGGTTTTTTGAAAATTTTCAACAAATAAAGGCTAGGCCTAAGGTTTCAGCTCGAAGTAAAAACAACGCGCGAGATAGTGAAAAACCGCGCTAACGCCCGTACGGTAACGCCGGCGGGTATATAAGCCGAGCAAATTTCGGCTCAAATCACTATCCAGTAGTGGTAGAAGTGCTGTACGACCTGAATACACAGCACCTCCCGAATCTGATAACCCTTGGCACTAAGGCAGTGACTTCACCGCCCAGAGCTGTCAAGACCAAGATCGACTGGAGGCTCTACTACCAACACCTGCAGGAGAGATCTCCAGTCCATACACCGATCAACTCAGCGGACGACGTAGAGGCCGCTGCAACTAGAATAACCACGAGTATCCAGGAGGCCCTCAACGCGGCCTCTACGATCGTCCCTCTTGCGGGGAGAAAAGAGGAGCTGCCGCTAAGAATACGCGTGCAGATAAATCACAAAAGAGCGCTGAGAAAGCTCTGGGCGCACACTCACTGCCCTAGAGTAAAAAGAAAGTTAAACACCTTGTCAGACGAACTATCGGTTGCAATACAGGCTCACAGAGGAGAGGCCTGGGAGCGAAGCATATGGAAGGCTGATGAACATCATGCGTCGCTCTACAAATTGAACCGGCAGTTAACGAAAACTCGACCACCTGTTTGCCCGCTGACCAACAACGCGGGCATTCAACGTTACGATGCCAAGAGCAGAGCGGATATCCTAGCTGAGCTCTTCGAGGAGCAGTTTATGCCGAACCCAGCAAGTGCGGAATTCCTGGAAATCCATACCCGGAAAGAGAGCCGCGTGCAGGAGCTGCTGTCGTCGCCCGCGCCACCGCTTGCAGGAGAGTGGTTCATCTCCCCCGCTGAACTGCGGAGGACAGTAACCCGCCTGCAACCGAGGAAGGCGCCGGGGCACGACGGGATTACCAACGCTGCACTACGACAGTTGCCCAATAGAGTCCTTGTAAAGATAGGTCGGCTCTACTATATTGCGGACATCCCACTTCCCGGAGGACTGGAAGAAAGGCAAAGTTATCGTCTTGCCGAAACCCGGGAAGGACAGGCGTAGAGCTGCCAATTACAGGCCGATCACGCTGCTACCGCATATAGCTAAACTGTGCGAAAGATTCTGTTAAGACGTCTCCGCCCGTGCATCCAACTTCGGGCGGAGCAACATGGATTCAGGAGGGATCACTCTACAGCAACACAGCTAACCAGAGTGCTGCACCTGCTTGCGGCCGAACACAACCGCGGCCGCATATCGTTGGGCGTCTTTCTCGATATCGAGAAGGCGTTCGACCGGGTGTGGCACACAGGACTACTCTTTAAGTTAGACGATCAAACAAGTATTCCTCCTGCTATATTGCGGCTAGTGGCGTCTTTCCTGGAAGGCAGGAAGTTCTACGTCTGTGTAGAGGACGCCGAGTCCGCGATAAAACCCATTACAGCTGGTGTGCCACAGGGCAGATGTCTGTCTCCAGCCCTGTACGCGGCGTACACTAATGACATACCTACCCTGGCAGGACATATGCACGAATGGGAGGACGACGTCGAACTAGCGCTTTTTGCGGATGACAGCGCATACTTCACGTCGTCCAGAAGAGCCCACATTGCAGCTGCCAGGATGTAACGTTGGCTGGACCTGCTGCCACTTTGGTTGGATGAGTGGAGGATGGCCGTCAATGTTAGCAAAACGACCGCTCTACTCACTCGCCGCTATAGAAATCTACTACCACCGCTAACCCTCGGAGGCCAGGAGATCGCATATGAGAAGGCCGTGACCTATCTTGGATGCCGGATTGACAGGATGTTGCGTATGACTGCGCAAGTCGACTTTGCTATACGCAAAGCTCGATGTGCGCGGGCAATGCTGCGCCCTGTCCTGACATCCAAGTTACCGACAAAGTCGAAGTTAACCTTATACAAAACATATATAAGACCCCTGCTAACATACGTTGCTCCGGCCTGGTATGCACTCCTGAGCGATCATCAGAAGCTGCGACTTCAGGCCCAGCAGAGTTTGTCATTACGAACTATAGTCGGTGCGGGTCGCTACGTCCGGAACGACGTCATAGCGGCCAACCTAAAGATAGAGAGCCTACAAGAATTCGTGGTCCGGCTGACGCGCGGTATGTTCGACTGCGCCGACAATGGGCCACATGAACACCTCAACGGCTTCGCGCCGTTGCACTCACGGCCGCCGGACGGGCGACCCTATCTAAGAGAACTCCTCCCTATATAGATTAGGGAGTCAAGTAAACCCCACAATGCCGCAGAAAGGCCAACTTCGACAAAATAATTTTTTTACGTGGTAGAGCCATGCTGCAGTTATATTAGTAGTATAGTTGTAGCACGAATGGGTCGGCTCGACCGGGGAAGGACCACGCTCTCACAGAATACTAGCGTGAAATAGTAGCTTAATGCTGCTGTATTTCGTATGGTGAGTGTAGAGAACCGGAGACCCTGTTTACTGGAAACGAGGCATTCCATCTTAGTCCTCACGGGTGACAACGCATCTGCATTTTGATTCGTAATCGAGGCTAAATGTAGATGTCTGTGGGCCACAGCAACCACTTACCATCAGGTGGACTGTGTGCTCGTTTGTCACCCTATCCTATAAAAAAAAAATTATTTGTGTTAAACACAATTATTTAGACAACCTCTTTTAATGACATTTTACCCGACTGCGACAAAAGTCGCTAAATACATCACGCCTTTACCACCAAGGCGCCCAGGACCGGCACACTGTAGTGTGCCGTGAGGAACATCCGGGTAAAGGGGTACACCCCGAGGCCCGAGACCTGCACGGCATTATGCCCTGCAGAAGACAACAACGACGCAACAACGTTCAAATCGCAGTCGCAGCACAGCCGTCGAAGAGGCTACAACAATAAGGAAAAAGGAAGCCGAAACCTAAGGAACAAGAAGCTACCTAGAAGAAAAGTGTTTTAATTGCCTCCTCCCGGCTGATCATCTATCTCTCTCTCTCTCTCTCGGGGTCCTAGTAGGGTCGTATTATACATACGCATTCAGGGGTACGTGGGACGTGCGTCACCAGCACTAATCAAGGAACGTACGTCATAAAGTGGGAGATTGTCCCAGGGCGACTGCGGGTACTGGACGTGTCCCTGCCGTCCGAAACAGTTGGTCCTTCGAGCCGGATCTCTGCTAGAAGTATGTAGAAGAATCCGTTCAAGATGCCGGTTACCAGGTCACAGAAGGATGCCCCCTCACGTCCCGGGTCCCATCCCTCAGGTAAGGACGCGACAGGTGAAATGTCAGGATCTGAAGGAGTCACGTCTGCGTCAGCGTCAGCATCATCAGGAACAGCAACTACGTCAGATTCTTCAGGCACTACGACCACAGGAGATACCACAACGACAGAGACCACGTTGCAACTGCCACGACTGCCACCACGGCGGCATCCAAGGATGAAACCACACAGAAGGAGACGACCAAGAAGACTCCAGAGGATATTTCAGACAAAGGCGTTCATGGCTCTGCCACAACCCTTAAGCCAAAGGGGGTCAGTCGTCGCGCCAGGTCTACGAAGACCACGAGCTTCTCAGCCAGGAGACGGGAGCTGGAAGCCAGAGAAGAATTAGCACGCATGGAGCTAAAGCAAGCTCAAGCTGCGGCGAAGCTAGCACGCGTCAGATTATAGCTGGCACAATGTAAAGATGAGGACTCCGTGGATAAAGACCAGGAAGACAGAACAGCACAGGTGCAGAACTGGATGGAGACATCAGTAATGGAAGAAAACAACATGGGAAAACACGAGCAACGAGGTCAGCACCCTCCATAAGAGCCAAATGTGAAGCCTGAAGAGAACTCCTCAACGAAAAAAGGTACGAGCGAAATTCAAGGGCTGACGAGCACTGAAGGAAGCTCTTACCACACGAGGAGGACCAGTAGCTTAGCCGAAGTATATCCACGAGCTACCCTACTTCGATGGCAATAGCAGCGAGTGGTTGGCCTTCAAGGTGGTCTACGAAGACACCGCCCCGATATTCAACGCAGTTCAAAACATGGCTCGACTAAGAAGAGCACTAAAGGGCAACGCAAGAGAAGCTATCAAGGGCCTGCTGTACTCCGAAGCCTCTCCACTGGAAGTAATGCAGGCCCTCAAAAGAAAATATGGAAGACCTGATGCGTTGGTGCTGGCTGAATTGGATAAAGTCAGGGCATTACCGAAGATTTCTGAAAATCCAAGAGATATATGCGTCTTTGCGAGCCAAATCAACAACAGCGTAGCAGCAATAAGAGGTTTGAAGAAACCACAGTACCTGCATTCACCTGAAATTGTAAAGCAAATTATAGAAAAAATGCCTACAATCCTGAAGTTCCGATGGTATGACTTTACGGCAGCAACAGAAGAGGGCGAGTTTTCCGACCTGACGATGGTCTCCAAGTTCCTGAACAGCGAAGCAGACAAACGTGGAGCCTTTGCAACCTCAGAAGAGAAGAGCGGGTTCAGAAGAACTCATCGACAAGCGACGCATTCTACGAGGGAAACGGACTTTAAAGAAAAAGATACAAGACAGTCAACAGAAAAGACTTGTCCTATGTGCCAAGGTGGACACTTCCTCGTTGACTGCCAGAAGTTCCAGAAGACGTCAGTACAAGATCGATGGGCAGCAGAGTAAAGAAAAGTCTCGTTTGCTTCAAATGTCTTCAAGGAAAACATCGAAAGGAGAGCTGCGAGAAACCACCATGTAAGGAGTGCAAGAGGTGGCATCATCATTTGCTGCACGTCGAACCAGAAAATAGGACCTCGGGAGAGAAGAAGGCGGTAACACAGGAAGAAGTAGCAAGCGTCATGACATCAGTTAATGCAGTCTACAACGCAAGGGCATACCTGAAGATAGTTCCAGTAGAAGTCTTCGGGCCAAAAGGATTCAAAAGAATATTGGCTCCCATGGATGAAGGGTCGACAGTCTCACTTATTGACACAAAGGTGGCAGAAGAAGTCATCGTGACAGTAGGAGGCAGGCAAATCAAGAAGAAGGATTCTCAGACGCTGGACCTTGTGGTGAAGGGGGTTCATCAAGGAAGCAAGAAGACCTTGAGGAGAGTCCGAACTATCAAAGAGCTGAAGCTTGCATCACAGTTCCTAGAGAAGAAAAGGATAGAAGAATGCCAACATTTGAAGAAGATCGCCGACTCTCTTTATTATAAAGGGGAATCACCACAGCTGCTCATCGGTCAAGACAACTGAGAGCTGATAGTGACTCAAGAAGTAAGGGAGGGAAGTAAAGGGAAACCAGGAGAACCAGTTGCTTCAAGAACAGGGCTTGGATGGGTGCTTCACGGATCAGACACCGGGGCTGTAAGAGTAGTACACTTCATGAACACGTGTTTACATGTCGGCACACCAGATGGGGAGATGCATCAAGCCATCAAGGACCACTTTGCAGTCGAGGCGCTTGCGCAAAACTCAGAAGGAAGAGCACTCGCCATCCAAGAGAAGACGATTCGAAGCTGGACTCTTATGGAAAAATGAAGACGAACAGAAGCCTGAGAGCTACTCATCTGCAAAGAACCGGTTGTTCAATATTGAAAAGAAGATGGATAAGGACCCTCAGCTGAAGGCAGAATACATCAAGCGGATCCAGCATATTATCGACAGCAAGTATGCAGAAGAAGCACCTATGACACAACAGGACTCCAAGAAGAAATGGTACCTCCCTCACTTCTCCGTAGTACATCCACTGAAGAAAAAGATAAGGATCATCTTCGACGCTGCAGCCAAGTCAAAAGGAAGAAGACTCAACGATGCTCTACTGCCAGGACCAGATATACTACAGTCGCTCTTCGGGATACTACTAAGGTTTCTACAGGGCCCGCTAGCTGTGGCAGCTGATTATAGAGAAATGTTTCTTCAAGTTCGCATTCGACCAGAAGACAGAGATAGTCTGAGGTTTTTGTGGCGCGGGGCTCGTCGCGACGTGCCTCCAAAAGAGTACAGGATGACATCGGTTATCTTTGGCGCAACACCATCTCCAAGCACAGCAATCTATGTGAAGAATCGAAACGCAGCGGACTTCAAAGACCAGTATCCAGAGGCAGCAAGGGCGGTCGAGCTAAACCACTACATGGACGATTACCTGCACAGCTTCCATTTAGAAGAAGACTTTAGAAAAGTCACGACGCAGGTGGACTTCATACACAAGAAGGCAGGCTTCGAACTCAGGGGATGGGCGTCAAATCAACCCGAACTGCTGCAAGACGTGAAGATCGACTCCACTGAGAAGACAGAAGTGGACCTAGGCGAGAAGGAAGAGAAGACATTAGGTCTGCGCTGGTTCACTAAAAAGGAATCCATCGGCTTCAGGGCAAACCTCCGAAATACACCAGAAGAAATAGCAAGAGGACTCAAAGTGCCTACGAAGAGGGAAGTTACCAGCGCAGTAATGTCGACCTTTGATCCGCTTGGTTTAGCATCACCAGTTCTCATCCAAGGCAAAAAGCTGCTTCAGAACATATGGCGAAGTGGCGGCGGTTGGGATGACGAAATAAAAGAAAGGGAGTACGAAGCATAGAAAACCTACCTGGAGAAGATGAAACTGCTCCAAGACCTGCAAGTTCCGAGATGCCTGGCGCCACACTGCACCGAGGGGGAGCTACACACTTTCGTTGATGCGAGCGAGCTGGCGTACGCAGCGGCAGTTTATTGGAGGACAGAAGGGCAAGATGGAACCTACCACGTCAGCTTAGTGGCAGCAAAGGCGAGAGTCACTCCACTGAAGCCAGTGTCCATCCCGAGACTCGAACTACAGGCAGCCCTCCTAGGAAGCAGACTGGCTCATTCAGCTGAAGAAGAATTGGACCTAAAAGTAACAAAGAAAACATGGTGTGACCAGGGACTACAAACGACCCATCGTGCTCGACAGCAAGGACAAGACAACACAACTCATCATAGAAGAATTCCACCGCGGCTTTAATCATGGAAATCACTCGACGGTGATGAATGAAATACGACAACGCTTCTGGATACTCGGTCTAAGGTCAGCAATCAAGGCGGTCCAGCATCAATGTCAATGGTGCAAAACGAGAAAAGCAAGACCTCAAGAAATACCAACAGGCAACCTACCGGCGGAAAGGCTGATGCACGGATATCATCCTTTTACGTGCACGGGCGTGGACTACTTCGGACCGATGACAATCACCGTCGCAAAACGGCACGAAAGGAGATAAGGGGCTCTATTTACATGCCTCACAACAAGGGCTGTGCACATTGAGCTAACTCCTTCGCTCTCCACCGACAGCATGATCATGGCGCTGCGACGATTTGCCGCAAGAAGAGGGATGCCTAAGAAAATCTACAGCGACATCGGGACTAACTTCGTCGGCGCCAACAAAGAAATAAAAGAAGCGCTCGACACCTTGCAGCAAGAAGACCTCACCTCGGAAGCAGAGAAGATCGGCGTGCAATGGAAATTCACCCCTCCAGGTGCGCCAAATATGGGTGGCGCATGGGAACGTTTGGTGCGATCAGTCAAAACCGCACTAGACGCCACACTTCACGAACGGTATCCACGAGAGGAGGTACTCCACACTCTCCTCCTAGAGGCCGAGCACATAGTCAATTCTCGACCTCACACTCACCTCTCTGAGAACCCTGAAGAAGAAGCACTAACACCTAACCACTTCCTCATCGGGCGGTCCTACGGCGCAGCGAGAATCGGCAGCTTCAACGACAACGAACTCGTGGGCAGATCCACATGGAAGGCCACGCAGCGGCTTGCTGATCACTTCTGGCAACGTTGGCTGCGAGAACATTATCTACCCACTCCCTTGCCAAGGAAGATGAAGGCAAGAACCAGCACCACAGACCTGCAAGTTGCGGACATCGTGCTGATCGTCGACCACAACCTACCAAGGTGCACCTGGCCACGCGGCAGAATCTCCCAAATGTATCCCGGACCTGATGGGCGAACAAGGATCGTCGACATCGAGACGCGCGGAGGTGTGCTGAGAAGACCCAGTTCGAGAGTAGTGCTGCTGGTTCCGGGAGTATCGCCGAGCCAGGAGGAAGGTGCGACGCACGAGGGGGAGAATGTTGGCGACAAGCATACATCAACCAGTGACGATCTTTGTTTAAGACTATTTCAATTCCTTAATTAGTGTAATTAGCGCCTGCGACAAATATAATTTACCAAGTGACGAACTTTATTTTAAGACTATTATAATTTCTCAATTAGTGTAATTACCTTATTAACTCTTATTAGAATATAATTTAAATATAATTGCAAAATCGAAGGGTTAGCCTTTAATGATAATTTTGTAAGGAAGTTTTTTAAGCAAGAATTTGTATTGTAAGTACTTATAAAAAATTTAAGTTTTGTTTAACGCTTAAAAACTGGTGTTAGATTAAAGGTTTATACGTAACATAATGTAAACAAAAAGAAATAAGTAGATTAGACATCTGTTTTAATAAATATAAGACAAAATGTATAGTAAATTAGCAATTTTGTAGGGTTTTTGTTCTATAAGTTTTGTATAGAGGACTTAATAGTTTTATATTATTATTTTATGTTATAGAACATAACTAGAGCAATCTACCAATATATAATTTGTAAGGGTTTTTTGAAAATTTTCAATAAATAAAGGCTCCTAAGGTTTCGGCTCGAAGTAAAAACAACGCGCGAAATAGGGAAAACCGCGCTAACGCCCGTACGGTAACGCCGGCGGGTATATAAGCCGAGCAAATTTCGGCTCAAATCGCAGTCGCAGCACAGCCGTCAAAGAGGCTACAACAATAAGGAAAAAGGAAGCCGAAACCTAAGGAACAAGAAGCTACCTAGAAGAAAAGTGTTTTAATTGCCTCCTCCCGGCTGATCGTCTATCTCTCTCTCTCTCTCTCTCGAGGTCCTAGTAGGGTCGTATTATACATACGCATTCAGGGGTGCGTGGGACGTGCGTCACCAGCACTAGGCAAGGAACGTACTTCATAAAGTGGGAGATTGTCCCAGGGCGACTGCGGGCACTGGACCTGTCCCTGCCGTCCGAAACAAGAGGCTACTGAATACTTATTCGTTTATAATCTGAGTCTGAGTCATACGTCGTCGAACTACTGTACTGAGTAGACGTGTGTTAATTCTGGCGAAAAACATCTAAATAGTGCTCCTCAAATCTATTTCTTAAAATTCAAACGTAATCGACCTTAAATTCTGTGAAAGGTGATTTATGACAAAAACCTTTTAAAGTGAAGATAAATACTGTATCAAAGCATCGATAGCTGCACCAGCGAGCGGGGCGACGTACTTCACCTCCACGGGACCAGTACAGTGGCTATTTTTTGACTCGCTCGCACACTGACCCGGTGTCTAAGCATACAGTACTGCGCGTGAGTTGTGTATTTATTATCTTACGTAAACAAACAATTCTTGAAGTTTGTTTGCATCATTGTAAACTAAATTATATATTTCTTTGCAACTGCAACAATGAATATAATGCGATCTCCACCTACTACCGCCGACGGATCGCAACCTGACTTGTCAAAAATTCCGGCAGATAATATTTCCGATACACAAATTACTTTTACAAAACGTAAACAACTGGCTGATCGTGACTGCCAATGTTCGGATGAGATTAAGTTGGTGCGAAATGAGTTATCACGAATAACTTCCTTATTAGAAAATTATATTGGGTCAAATACACAAATAATGGGTCAAATAAACCATAGTATTGTTGAAGTTAAGAGTGAAATTACCAATCAACGGGCCTCGCATGAACAAACTAGAAACTTGATTAGCTCTAATGTAACAGAAATTAGTATGCAAATCCAAGACATTAAGAACACCACGTCAAAAATTTCTATAGAAAATTGTCATATAAAAACTCAGTTATCGCAGTTGCAGTCAAAAGTGTCAAACGGTGAAGATAAAATAAACTTACTTGAAAACGACTTTAAACAATTATGTTTAAGCTCACCAGCCACTCAAACCAATCAGCTGTTTGTAAATGAACAAATAATTCGCGAAGTCCAAGAGCGCAAAACGAGAGAAAATAATATAATTATAGTTGGCATACCAGAACAAAATTCCACCAGCACCGAAGAGCGGATCCTCAAAGACGAGCATGAGGTTTTAAACATTACTTCAATAATAGAAAAAGATATTCCGAAACCAAATAAGATTTTCCGCATTGGCAAGTATTATCCAGGAAAACAACGAAGGGTTAAAGTCTGCTTTAATAAACCAGAGACAGCCAAGGTACTCCTCCGCAACAAAGAGAAATTGCTTGATAATGTAAAAATTTTTTCGGACCAAACACCGGCTCAACAAAAATACTTCATGAAGATAAAAGATGAACTTTCACGACGTACAAAAAATGGAGAAAGTGATCTCATAATGAAATACGTCAACGGCATACCAAGTATTATAAAATCGGTTTCAAAAAACTCCAATCACCAATAATAAATAACACCTCACCCGATACCATAAACTATCAAATAGTTAACGACTACCAACTTATCCAGACTAAAAGATCACGTTTATCATTTCTCTACATAAACGCTCGTAGTATTCAGAAGAAAGGCAAACTAGATGAACTTAAATGCATCATAAAATCAATATCAACAACTGTACATATTATTTTGCTCACAGAAACTTGGATACAGACCGAAAACCAAACTTTACAACTACAAATCACTAACTACACACTTTATTCCAACTACAGGACGGATATAAGAGGAGGTGGAGTATCAGCATACATACATAACAGCTTAAAACATAACCTTATTGAATCGACTTACCAAGACGGAAATAACTATTTATGGATAAAAATTCAAAAATTTGCACTAGATGTTGGCGTGGCTTATCATCCTGGACATACCAATTTTCAAAAATTTTTGGAAGTATACGACAAACAATTACAGCATCACAGGAGAGCAATAGTTTTCGGAAATTTCAACATTGACTTGTTGACAAAAAACAATAAATTAAAACAGTACAAACAAATAGTCAAAGAATCAGGAAATAGATTACTCAACAAAATAAACCAAACCTATTGTACAAGAGACTCCACCACGAAGAAATCGATCATAGACCATGTTAGCACTAACCTAAAAGGTGACCATTTCAATATTGTTATGATCAACTCACCTATGACAGACCATAAACAAATTTATGTACAATTAAACAGATTTAAACCACCAAAAAAATACGTAAACGCTATGAAGCAATCAACTATAAGGAACTATATAATTAGATAGAATCACACGGATTTGAAGAAGACTTAAATTACAGTCAATTGGAAACTAAACTAAAACAATACGTTAAAGACAATAAAGTAATAAAAACCAAAATATTAAGTCCACCACAAGAAGACTGGATTAATAACAATATACTTACTGGCATTAGTCAAAGAAACTATTTGTGGATGCAATACAAAAATAATCGAGAAAATGAATCATTAGAAAAAGAGTTTAAGTTGAAGAGATATGCAGTGGCTAAGCAGATCCAATATACGAAAAATTCCTACTATTATAAACTATTTCAAAATTATACTAATAACCCAAAAAAATGTGGCAACTTATAAATAATCTAGCAAGCAACAAAATCAAACAAAGTTGTGCTTCTCCAAAACTTATTGTAGATTCCAAGGTAATCAATAACACAGTCGAGATTTGTGAGATTTTTAACGAATATTTTTCAACTATTGGACCACAATCAGCGGATAAAATACCTAAAAAATATCACAGTACTCCACTTACCCTTGCTCTGAAACACAAACAGCTAATAGTAATGAAATTTCTACACTAGCCCCATGTACTGCTACTGAAATTCGTAAATTTATACAAAGCCTCGATTCGAATTCTAGTAGTGGCATAGACAGAATTAGCACAAAAGTAATAAAGTGCCTACAAAATTTGATAGCACATGACTTAGCTCAATGTTTCAATAAACTTATGATCGACGGAGAGTTTCCAGACACTAACAAGATTGCAAAGATAACACCAATCTATAAATCGGGACTTAAAACCGAACCAGGAAACTATCGTCCGATATCGGTATTGCCGGTCATGTCAAAAATTTTAGAAAAAGTCATACATAATCGTTTAGAAAATTACTTAAATTCTTTTAACTTTATATCAGAACGGCAATATGATTTCGAGCCAAAATTAGCACCACTACCACAACAATCGATCTAACAACGAAAATAAAAGATAGTATAGATAAACGGCAAGTGACTTTAGGTGTATTTATCGATTTAAAAAAAAGCCTTTGATACTATAAGTCACCAATTGCTGTTAGAAAAACTTGAAAGCATCGGAATCAAAGATAATGCTCTTAAAATATTTAAATCATACCTATCAAACAGATCGCAAGTAGTGAAGCTGGATAATTCTCAAAGTAGCGCCTTACCTATCACGCATGGTTTGCCGCAGGGATCTATACTTGGACCACTCCTATTTCTAGTCTATATTAACCAAATCGCAGAGCTAGGGTTTTATGGTCATCCAACTTTGTATGCTGACGATACATTTCTACTTTATTTCGGATCTAAAATACATGATATCATCTTGCAAGCGCAAGAAGATCTAGAACAATTTTCTGAGTGGTTCCGATATAACTTGCTAACGGTAAACACTTCTAAAACATGTTACATAATTTTTAAAGCAAAGAACAAAACTATACCATTACATGACCCACTAACAATTGATAACATCCGCTTAGAACAAAAAACCTGCGAGAAATACCTAGGCTTGCGAATGGACAATTACCTAACATGGAATAGGCAAATAGATCACATTAAAAGTAAACTTTCGGCACTTACTGGATCACTTCACAATATTTCCCTTTGTCTACCTAAAAAAATGCGTTACACTATTTATAACTTATTAGTTAAATCGCATTTACTTTATCTTATAAAAATTTGGGGTAATGCTGCTAAAACTAAGATACAGAAGAATACAAAATAAAATCATAAAAATACTTTTTCACTATCCCTGTTTAACAGCAACTTCTAAAATTTTCCAAGAAACAAAACTTATGAACGTTCAACAACTACATATATATAATACTTGCATTATAATTAGGAAAATACTAGATAAAACCATCCATACTAACTTGTCTTTTGTAAAAAAATCACAAAGTAAACGCAGTCTTCGACGACCTAGCTTACTTGTACTACCAAAGGTACGAACAAACTAAGCAAAAAAAAGCAACCTTTGAAGGAGCAAAGATCTATAATAAATTGCCTTGTAATATAAAAGATGTAAGCTCATTTAGTTAGTTTTAAGTCTCAGTTATTACAATACGTAATGGAACATTTTTCACCATAAAATTGAGGCTATGAAGTTACTGACTGAGTGTTCGGCGACCTTTAGAATAAGTATACTAAAATGTAATTATTATTTTCATGTAAGTGGCATTGTTTGTCTTTTTTGAAAATTCTAACTTCAACGAGGAACCCAGACCGGTGGCCATTACCGGAATAATTTACCGCAATTACTACATTTGGCAAAATTACTAACTGAAAAATTGTGAAAATAAGAAATTACTAACTGAAAACTGTGAAAATAGGAGAAGCTCTTTAGTTGAATGATTTGGATATCTATCGGCATAGCTTTAACTTCACCAATTTCATTTGTTATCAAATTGTCTGACGTAAATAATTGAAAATTAAGTGCACTGCGAGATGTTTACCTCTATTTAATGAAATAGTTCGTGGCATCTTTAGCACCAATCACGCAAAAGCTTTGTGATAGTTTACATGAGTTTTATTAATACATATACGAGAGACATGTAGCAGGCCGTGGGATTTCATGATATCATGGCACGGGAGCAAAAAGTGTACGATTCCATACGTGCTGACTTATCACGTGTCCGGTGAAGTGGTGAACAATAACTTCGTGGGAAAACCTAGATGTTTGAATAGTTAAAAGGTATTTTAATTGCAATTTCAAGTGTTGATTTACTACATTCTCGAAGGTGAGAAAAACATCGCAAGTAAAGCTGCACATCTGTTGTTCCCCAATTGAAGTCATTCCGTGCGCAGCGAAAACTTTTATGACTAAAAATTGTCTGCCTGTATCCAGTAATGACGATGACGATGGGGATAATGGGGCAATAACGCGTACAACTCATCCTTGCCATCATTACAGCCTATCAAAAGTCCACGTAGCCCTCCCCCATTAATTGTCGAAGGCTGGATATTTGCCATGACGATATGAGACACTACAACAAGGCGAACATTTTTCTACTTCCGTTCATGAGTGTGGTTCTTCCTACTCTTTCACTGTGAATAGAACTTCATTTGGAACGAACCTAATTTTAAAATTTTAACCTTTTTAATACTTTACAGCACCAATGGACACAGGGGGATAAGGGGGGAATAGGGTGTTTGACGTCCTTATGTTATAGTTAAGTGTTTGCGTAAATATAATAAATCGTTATAGAACTTCATTTATGAAATTTTGGAGTCTACTCGAACGTAAAAATAAAATCATCATTTATTTTATGGTGCAAACAAATATTAAATGGGACCAATAATATGAATCAAATATCGCAAATAAACGTCATACCTTAAATTAGTAGACGACAGTAAAATTCATCATTATTTTGTTAAAACTATACTAACATTAATGATGGAAAAATGTAAATATAAATAACACAATTTTTTCCAAATGTAAAAATGTTAATAAAAAATTTATTCTTTAAACTAAACTATACCTCATCCATGTCTATATTATTTATAAGAAGAAAGTATTGCTTGCAAGAAACCTATTTATTTGACTTGAGTCCTTTATGTGATTTATTCACGGTCCATCTTGACATACGTCCGCTCAAGGCCGCGGTGCTGGACTTAGCATACACACTATCGTGTGCGCATCCATCGTGTTAGATCATCTTATTTGTGGTGCTAGATCACAGATCACATTTAAAAGCATATAAAAACGTTAATAGTAAAAATAGTAAAAAATTCTTGCCTCGGTGACAATTTTTGGAATACCATATCGCTTAAAGTTACTAAGGAAATAAATGTACACAATACGTCATACATTTATTCATAGTATTATATTACTATAGAATCGGCGAAATACAATTTTCAAGAAATATAATAAAGAATATATTAAGCAGCTAGCAAGTTAACGTTAAGTAATTAATCAAACGTGACCTTGTAATGACTTCAAAAGGATGTAATAATATATGACCTGCCATTTTATATGCCAAATTTATAATCAAAATCACATATAAATTTGTGTCGTATATGAACATCAGCATACAGTCTTCACCAGTGAATCAAATCGCATAGTAACAAAATAGCTATAATGTTTTTCAAAATACTTTCTTTGACATTAGTTTGCGCCTTATCTATTGGGTTTACGAGCGCTAAAGAGGTAAGATTTTTCTTTTATAATAATGTTTTGTATATAAGATACTCTAAACCGGATTATAAATATTTTTATATTAAGATATCAATTACACAAAATGGCCAACGGTATGTGAACGACTGCAATTTCGTTCACATATACAAATATCATATTCTGGATTAACACAAATGGAATACTTTTAAAATATGGAGTATTTTGTTCATGGTAGAGCCATGGCAACTTATAATATAGTTGTAGTATAATTTATTGGGCTCGTTCGGGAAAATACCTCGCTCTTACCGAAAAACAGCTTAAAATAGCAGAGTAAGGTGAGTGTAGAGAAACGGAGACCCTTTTTACTCAAAACGAGGTGTCATCTTAGTCCACAGGGGTAACGATGCATCTGAATTTTGATTTTGAATTGGGAAAGATGTAGATATATATATATATATATATATATATATATATATATATATATATATATATATATATATATATATATATATATATATATATATATATATATATATATATATATATATATATGCGCTGGAGGATTCACTTACTATCAGGTTGGCTGTGCGCTAGTTTGTCACCCTCATTCAATAAAAAAATCTGTTGACCCTGCAGGCAATCCCTGGAACATCCCGCTATATTCGATCTCAAACATATATTTCTACGAACACTCGACATATATTTTTGCGAACTAATACACAAAATTATCTGAGCAGAAATTTCGAATGTAGTAAAAAAAACCATTTTCTTTTTAGATATTTTGACAAGGATAACTTTCGAACGGACCAAACGATTTTGATGTAATTGGTAGCAATCGACGAAAAATTATAAAAACAATAATAAAATCTATTATAAAAAAAATTTTGATTCTAAATTCAAATGTTATGTGAAAAAAACACTTTTTTAGAAATTTATCATCATACGCATTAATCGATTTTGAAACGGAACGCAGCAATCAACGTCGTTTTCCATTTTTAAGAGCAGATTAGATTTTGGAATTGATCGCTACATCCGTTTAAAAGTTATTGCAAAAATATTTTTTTTTTTTGAATTTTTCTTCTTTTTCACCTTTCCATATCCACCGATCCAAATCCGTTGAAACAGTATTGAAAACTTAAGTTTTGTGAAACGTTTTCGAATGCCACTACGATCTCAAAATGTCGAGATCGGATGAAATCTCGATTTTCGAAAACTCTGGTGTAACCAATAACTTCCCGAATTTTCGAAAATCATGGATTTTCATAGCGGAAAGTTAAAAATCACGGAACAAAGATAAGTTACCACAAGAAAATGAACATGACGGTTTTTTTGTTTTAATGTAGATGGAGTAGGGAGCAAAAAAAGTGAAATATAAACCATTACACTAAACAAACTTTTGGTAATGCTTATTTACGTAACTTAGAAAAATACTCTTTTAATACCTACTTACAAATAAAGAAATCAAAATTTTTAAGTTTGACGAAATTTTGGGTGGCAACAATACCTTACGCATATAAATACTTGCTTTAGAGTCTAGATCGATAATTAATTCATTAATTCCTCATTCATTATAATCTGCTGCTCAACATACGTTATGGGACGGACTTTTCCACGTTGTCACAGTTGGTAGGTGAGTTGGCAACCGCAGTTTTATATTGTTTTCAGTTGTTATCGGCAACACGCTGCTACCTATCTCCTGTTCATTTCCCGCTATCGCTTTCACGATGATACGAGACAGTGTATTTTCATACGACACCCCTGTATGGTATATAGATACATAAACAATTTTTGACGCACTCTTGCTTATGAGTAATTTCACATTCGTTTTATTAAATAGTTTCTACTGTAGTAGCAAAAGAAAGTTACTTTAGGCAAATAAAATGTAAAAAAATATCAGTCGTTTAACGTTTTTGATAAAAACTTAGACTTAGACCTCCCACGTAGATTGCCTCATAGGGGGCATATTTGCCATAGTTGCCACGCTTAGCAGACGGGTTGGCAACCGCAGTTTTTTATTTTTAGTTCCCGAGGGATTGCAAAATTTGTCTTCGGGCAATGTTAAGATCTTACAGTTTCCGAATAATAGAAACATAACGGTTTTGTAATATAGCTAATGAGAAATATCAAGACCGAATACGTGAAGCAAGAAGAAGTGCGTTAAATGTACGAGGCGTTTGATGCTGCGATGTGGCTTTTATATATGTGAGCTACGCCCACGTCTAGCAATTGATTGCATACTGATTGACGAAGAAGGCAATTAGTTACATGAAATTTAATACGTTTTGTTTTCTATTTAAAATATTTTTACATACCTATCTGACTTATCTGATAACAAAGACACGGAAGCCGCAAAATAGTCTTAACCTTTGTTTAATAATTTGAAACTACACCGACGATGTACATTTTACTTTTCAAAACACCACCATCTATTATCAAATAGAAAAAGTACATTTTGTCCTCACTTATATAATAATTAATAATATAAAATATAATTAAATAACTTACATTCATAATATGGAAAAATAATGAGATTTATAAAGTTTTTTCAATATCAGATCGTTTATTTTTTATATTTTTCGTTATTTCATTTTGAAAGTGTAATAATTTAAATAGATAATATAGTGACGTCTATTAAAAATAAGATAAAAGCGGCCAAGAGCGTGTCGGGCCACGCTCAGTGTAGGGTTCCGTAGTTTCCCGTCCGTCACAGTAAGTATTCCCACTTATGAGTTTGTACAAAAACTGTAGTTTCCATCCAAGTTCAAAATAATTTTCCTAGAAAGTCCTTATAAAGTTCTACTTTCCAGATTTTTTTCATATTTTCTAAACTTATGGTTCAAAAGTTAGAGGGGGGGGACACATTGTTTTTTACTTTTGGAGCGATTATTTCCGAAATTATTGACATTATCAAAAAATGATTTTGGTAAACCCCTATTCATTTTTAAATACCTTTCCAACAATATATCACACGTTAGGGTTGAAATTAAAAAAAAATCACTTCCCACTTTACATATAGGGGGGCTACCCTAATAAAACTTCCAATTTTTATTTTACCACTTTGTCGGCGTGATTGATACACATATTGATACCAAATTTCAGCTTTCTAGTGCTAACGGTCACAGAGATTAAGCGAGGACGGACAGACGGACAGACAGACATGGCGAAACTATAAGGGTTCCTAGTTGACTACGGAACCCTAAAAATTGATATGGTTTTTAATTCAATTACTAAAGTATATGTAAACTGATTTAAACTGACCAGCCTGTATTTATCCTTATAGTTTGATCAAAGTGATTTATATATATATATATATATATATATATATATATATATATATATATATATATGTATATATATATATATATATATATATATATATATATATATATATATATATATCGTGACCAGGTCGTAGACTGATCATATCGTCATTTTGTGAAATAGTAGTAGTAATTTATTATGAAATTTAATATATTTTGTTTTCTATTTAAAATATTTTTCACATCTATCTGACTTATCAGATCTACTTATACTACTTATTACACTTAATATAGCTATATTCCACTATATTAGGTGTTCTGTGACTCATACCAAAGACTCGTAACATTATTATAATATGCAAGTTTAATATCTAAGTACTTGACGGCGAAACAAAACATTGTGCGGCAGGAGGTACTTGCATAACTAAGAAATGAAAAATTAGGTAGTGCGGAGGGCTCTTGGGGCTAAAACCCTCTTAGAAATGAGAAAAGTACAGTGTCATCCAATATTATAAGCAATTTAAGGGGAAAACGTGTTTACTGAGTATAAATTTCTTTCTTAGCATTTTTTAGTTTACTAAGCATCAATGTTAAATTTAATTAAAGTACAATATTAGCAAAAACAATTTGTTATAATAAATTCATGCGCATTAATATTTAGGTAGTGAAATTTAAAGTAACATATTTCGTGGTTTCGTGTATATTATAAAAACGAGTTAAAATAGATAATAGCCATATTATAATTTAAGTATTTGAACGTATATGATAATTATATTCGTAATTGTCCGAATGCTATTTGTCACAAATCGATTTCTTCGTATGAGTTTCCGGTGATCAAGATTTGAAGAACTTGCTTTTTTTGAAGCTGCTGGTAGTGCCTTATAATTATTTTAAGTAAAAACGCCGTTTCCGAAGAACGGGCTCAAAAATGTTTAAAATATTAAATCGTCCCTAATCCATTTGTACCACGTTCACCTCAATCGAATTCTTGTAATCAATCTCTTCCCATCTGGAAAAGGGTTAAAATATTTATATAAAACTACACAGTACAAGGCCTATGCTGTTCCACATTTAAAAAAATGTTGTGGAGGCACCCGGCCTCACACAGGCCGACGCCGTATGCGGTGAGCGCCAACCAAACAACGCGCCTCCCCCGGAGAGAGACTAGGAGTTTAGTACTGGATCGTATTCCACGTCAAAATAACTTGCGAACCATTAAAAGAGGACATAGCCCCTTGGCCCTTGGTAGTACGGAAACATCGACTGAAGTAGCGCATGTCAATGCCTTTGATTTGTGCAGAAAAACCGACACGGTTCCGAAGTTGACGAGTCGTAGCGAGCGATCCCGAGTGGCGGCAAGGCACGCCAAACGAACCGTATATACGTTGGCGTTCGGCTGCACTCGGCCAGCTAGGCGAGCGTCGACGAGCAAAGACGAGACTGAACAAATGGGCTGTCTATAACGTTGGTGCTCGCCTTCGCTCTGCCAACATGTAAAGCCGGCTTAAACATTGCATTATACCATGCGACAAGAACTATTGCACAAATAGTCACCGTCGTAGGTGATATAAAATGGAATTTTAAGGATGCTTTATTTCTAATAAAATGGCTCTCTGGTTTTCTACACTTATCATAAGAAACAAAGCAGAAATAAGCTGCTATCTTACGCTGGTATTCTGTTAGAGCGTAGCCGTTTCCTGGTCGAGCCATTCTTTGCGTGTTACAGCCATATTTTTATAACTATGTAACATACTAGATAAGTAATAAGTTAACACTATCATTACTTGTTTGTATAATTTTTTTATATAAATTATCTTCATCGGCCGCCTAGGCGCCTAACTGACACTCAATTAGGCGCTAAGGCGGCCTGTAGTGGCGACGTAAGAAAACCCACTACAGCAAATAATACTCGTGAGCATCGTAACAAGCATTGGAGAGAAACTAGTAGGTTTACGTGGTAGCCATACTGCAGCTGTATTAGTAATACAGTTGTAGCACGAATGGGTCGGCTCATCATAGCTCGGGAAGAGTCGTACTCTCATAGAATACCAGCGTCAAATGGCAACTCAATACTGCTGTGTTTTGTATGGTGAGTGCAGAGAACCGGAGACCATTTTTATTCAAAACGAGGCATTCCATCTTAGTCCTTAGGGGTGACAACGCATCTGCATTTTGATTCTTAATCGAGGATAAAAGCAGATGTCTATAGGCCACGGTATTACCACACTTACCATCAAGTGGAGTGTATGTTCGTTTTCCACTCTTATTCTATAAAAAAGAGCGAGAGAGCAGCATCTTCCTGATAGTACTTTTTTGCTAAAAATACATCGTATGTAGTTATCTCTGTTAAATATAAGTACCGTATTTAGGGAACAAAAAAATTATTCGATTCCAAATAATTTGTAAGTCACGACAAAAAACATGACAAAATCAAAACTTTATTAAAGAAATCTTTAACAAGTGAAGTGTCTACAGAACTACATTATTTTACACATCAAATAACAGCAACCAATAAAATATTTCAATATTGCATGAGTTGTTAAAAAATGCCTAGTCTAGTTTCACTTCAAGCAAGACTGGTGTTTTGTCAAAGAAACATAGAATAATCTTGTACATAGTTTCTAAGGGGTTCTTCTCTTGTATCTTGGCGCACTCATTTATAACCTCTTTAACTTGTTCTTTTTTGTCGCTCTTCTCATACAGTGCTAGCAGCTTATCCATGCGGAAGTGGCCAGTGTCATCACTGAAGCCTGCTTTCTTGAAGAGGCAGAACGAAAATTTTTTGCTTGTTTTATTGTTGTCAAACTGCCACTGGAAAACTCGTTGCAAGATATTAATATCGGCACCTGTTTCGGCGATACATTCCAAAGACTTCTCAGTTACAAGGCCGACAATGTCTGACGGCACGTATACACTTGTCTACGGAAAAAAATATCATTAATATGGCACACTATTTTAAATTAACTAAATCAAAAGTTTTTATACTGTGCAGTTACGGTGTGAGAAATCCACTATCCTATATCATCCCGTGGGTGTATAGTAAGAAGCGACAGAGGGAAACAAATTAGGAGATGAGTTGCAGCGTCTTTTTTTCATCAAAAACGTTAAACGACTAGTACTTTTCAATACGTACACTTAGGGACGCACACATACATTTTATTTCTTAAAAGTAATTTTCTTTAGAAACCTGGACACTTACACAGAGGTACGAAGCGAGACTGGCGGTATTTGAAAGGAAAGTGCTCAGAAACATATTTGGACCAGTCCGAGAATCTGATGGCACGTATCACCAGCGCACGAATCACGAGCTTGATGCTCCTATAGGATGTGAGACTATCGTCAGGTTCTGTAAGTCACAGCGGCTGAGATGGGCTGGCCACCTGAAACGAATGCCGGATTCTAGGGCCGTAAAAATCATGACCAGGTGTTCCCAGCAAAAGAGACAAAAAGGCAGGCCAAAAAAAGTTGGGTAGAAAATGTGGAAGAGGATCTTAGAAGAATGGATAAATACACCAACTGACGTATTTACCGGGAGTCGAAGGATCCCGACAAGTGGAGGAATATTGTGGAGGAGGCCATTTTAAAATTTTTCGTCAATTGCTACCAATTACATCAAAATCGCTGGGTCCGTTCGAAAGTTATCGTTGTCAAAATAATTAAAAAGAAAAGTATTTTTTTTTTACTACATTCGAAATTTCTGCTCGGATAGATAGATTGGATAGGATAAGGATAGATAGATTGATGTTATGAGTTAACTATTAGTTCGCAAAAATATGTCGAGTGTTCGTAGAAATATACTTTTGAGATCGACCATAGCGGGAAGTTCCAGGAATGGCCTGCAGTGTCGACAGAATTTTTTTTAATGAGGGTGACAAACTAGCGCACAGTTAACCTGATAGTGAGTGAATCCTCCAGCGCATATATATCTACATCTTTCCTCAATTAAAAATCAAAATTCAGATGCGTCGTCACCTCTGTGGACTAAGATGAAACACCTCGTTTTAAGTAAGAAGGGTCTCCGTTTCTCTACACTCACCATACGAACACACAGCAGCAGTAAGCTGCTATTTTACGCAGTAGTTTTTCGGTAAGAGCGAGGTTTTTTCCCGAATGAGCCCAATAAATTATACTACAACTAATTATAAGTTGCCATGGCTCTATCATGAACAAAATACTCCATATTTTACAAAGTATTCCATGTGTTAATCCAAAACATGATATTTGTATACGTGAACGAAATTGCAGTCGAATCCGTTGGCCGTTTTATGTAATTGATATCTTAATATAAAAATATTTATAATCCGGTTTAGAGTATCTTATATACAAAACATTATTATAAAAGAAAAATCTTACCTCTTTAGCGCTCGTAAACCCAATAGATAAGGCGCAAACTAATGTCAAAGAAAGTATTTTGAAAATCATTATAGCTATTTTGTTACTATGCGATTTGATTCACTGGTGAAGACTGTATTCTGATGTTCATAAACGACCATATTTATATATCGTTTTGATTATAAATTCGGCACATAAAATGGCAGGTCACATATTATTACATCCTTTTGAAGTCATTACAAGGTCACGTCTCGTCGATACTATAATAATATAATACTATGAATAAATGTATGATGTATTGTGTACATTTATTTCCTTAGTAACTTTAAGTGATATGGTATCCCAAAAATTGTTACTAAGACAAGAATTTTTTATATCATACAACTATTAACGTTTTTCTATGCTTTTAAATGTGATCTGTGATCTAGCACCACAGATAAGCTAATCTAACACGCTGGATGCGCGCACGATAGTGTGTATGCTACGTCCAGCACCGCAGCCTTGAGGGGACGTATGTCAAGATGGACCGTGAATAAGGCGCTTAAATGAATCATGTTTGTCAAATAAATAGGTTTCTTTCAAGCAATACTTTCTTCTTTTATATAATATAGCCATGGATAAAGTTAAGCTTACTTTAAAGAATAAATTTTTTGTTAATATTTTTACATTTGGAAAAAATTGCGTTATTTATATTTACATTTTTTCATCATTAATGTTAGTATAGTTTTAACAAAACAATGATGAATTTGACTGTCGTCTATTAATTTACGGTATGACATTTATTTGTGATATTTGATTCATATTATTGGTCCCATTTAATATTTATTTTCACCATAAAATAAATGATGATTTTATTTTTACGTTCGAGTAGACTGCAAAATTTCATAAATGAAGTTCTATAATGATTTCTTATATTTACGCAAACACTGCAGATGAAATAAAACCAAATTTACGAATTTTATCGCATTAAATTTTTACTTTTTTCGTGGGTTTTTATATTCATCTTTGGATGAAAAATACCTAAAAATCCGCATAAAGTAACATATCGCTGATGTGAAGCACCGAAGCCCCAGGAAGTTTGAAATATCTCAACATGTTCAGTATCATCCCAGCCATTATATCAGATCTGATAGACCATAAATCCTCGCAAAAGAACCCCGATTCCTACGAAGAGTTATTTTCGAGGCTATTAAAATTTAAGAAAAAAACATCCTAATTTCAATAGAGAACATGTCTGGATGCTACCATCTGCTTGGGATCCCATAATTACTAAAATTTAATTTAATCCCAGGCATGCTACTGCAAGACCAATAGCCATCGTTAACTATAACATCAGGACGTCAAACACCCCAGCCCCCCTGTGACCATTGGTGCTGTAAAGTATTAAAAAGGTTAAAAAATTTAAAAATAGGTTCATTCCAAATGAAGTTCTATTCACAGTAAAAGAGTGGGAAGAACCACACTCATGAACGGAAGTAGAAAAATGTTCGCCTTGTTGTAGTGTCTCATATTGTCATAGCAAATATCCAGCCTTTGACAATTGACGACGAATACGAATACGAATGGTGATGATGAGTTCTACATGTTATTGCCCCATTAAATGTTAAAAAGTAGCAGCCATCGTCATCGTCATTTCTGGGCACGGGCAGACAATTTTTAGTCAAAAAATTTGTCGCTGCTCACGGAATGATGTTTTTCTCACCTTCGAGAACGTAGTAAATCGATACTTGAAATTGCAATTAAAATACCTTTTAACTATTCAGACATCTAGGTTTTTCCACGAAGTTATTGTTCACCAATTCACCAGACACGTGATAAGTCAGCAAGTAACATTCCCTATAGAAAATTCATTTGTCCTCGAGGGAATCGTACACTTTTTGCTCCCGTGCCATGATGAAATCCCACGGCCTGCTGCATCGCTCTCGTATATGTTTAAATAAAATTCATGAAAATTGTCACAAAGCTTTTGCTTGATTGGTGCTAACGATGCCACGAACTATTTCATCAAATAGGGTCAAAAATCTCACAATGCACTTAATTTTCAATTATTTACGTCAGACAATTTGATAACAAATGAAATTGGTGAAAATAAAGCTATGCCGATAAACACCCAATTTATTCAACTAAAGAGCTTCTCTCATAGTCACAGTTTTTCAGTCAGTAATTTTGCCAAACGTAGTATTTGCGGTAAATTATTCCGATAGTGGCCACTGGTCTGGGTTCCTCCTTAAGGTGGCACAAGTCGCGGGCTCGAACTCATTGGTGGGCGCGGCCAAAAAGCACGTTGTCTCACCCGGCATCGTGCCCGACAGAGATAGTATCAGTGAAGAGCAGTTAGAACGCACGTTTTGTTCGTACGGCGTTCCGAACCGTTAGAACAAAAACGAAGTTACACGAACATGATGCACACATATATACCACCCTATTCTGTGCCGCTCGACGCTTGCTGAGAAATCAGCAGTACCTACCTACAAACTCGTACTAAATTATTAGGCGCTGCGTTATCGCTTTATACTATACCTCTGTGGCTCTATAGATACCTAATATAGATTGCTTATTTTATTATGTTTTGTTTTCCCCGGGTGGTCATGCAGCGATCACTCAAGAGTTCACGACGCCGAAGCATGAACTGGAACAATCATCGCAATTTATATCCGTACTACCTGTTGCCAGCGGCTTCAAACGCGTGAACTCGAAAATTATCCCACAGGAACGAAATACCTGAATAAACGGTATCAAATGTGTTATTCCAGACCAGGTATAACTTATCTCTGAGCTAAATATCATCCAGATCCCTTCAGCTGTTCTGGCGTGATTGAGTAACATAAATCTATCCATCCAAACTTTCGCATTTATAATATTTAGATAATAATTGTAATTAGTTCTGCCTACCTATAAATTGTTTTCAAAAATACTTACCTGTCTTCTTACTTTTTTTATATGCACACAATATCACTAGATCTAAACACATGTTTTTATCAAGACAAGTGGGTGACCCGTCAAGACTGTTTCCTTAGTACCGACGTACTTAGGCAGGTAGGTAGGCAGTTTAGATTTTAGTGTCCACGACGCAGCGACGAGTTTGTCAAATTTTATTGTATAGTAGGTTGTGGGTATCTAGGTAATAACAGTAGGTAGGTACCTATCCACCGTCCACGCCGCGCAAGTGATTCTCGTCCCACCTGTCCGCGCAGTAACTTTTTTTACGACCGCGCGAGACTGTCGCAACAAAAACGATTACTACTGAAAAACTAAATAGGTACCTACCTAACATTCAAATAAAAATATTCTCAAAAAGCTCAACGAATTCAGAATTTAATTTTGTTAAAATAAAATTGGTCAAATAAAAAATAAAGGATGAAAATAAAGCATATGGGAATATAAAAAAAAATCGTATTTATTTGTTATTTCGAGTTTTACAAGAAAAGTATAATATTTACTGGAGACAATTATTTTATTATTATAATAGTACATGATATTCCCTTTAAAATGACACCAATATGAATAATATCTTATATCTATATCTACAAATAAATAAAATTGAAGTCTCTGTTTGTAATGTTAAAATAACAGCTTTTTATTAAATGCATATGAAAGTACTAGTAACAAAAACACAATTTTTAAAATTTTTGTCTGTCTGTCGGTCTGTCTGTTTGTTCCAGCTAATCTCCGAAAAAGCTGGATCTATTTTGACGGGACTTTCACTGGCAGATAGCTGATGATATAAGGAATAACTTGAACTACTTTTGTTTTAGAAAAAGAATTAGGGTTCCGATTAAATCCGGTTAAAATTAAAACCCATTAAATCCATATTCCACGCGGGCGAGATCGCGGGGAAAAACTAGTACTCAATATAGATAAATGTATACTTATTTTTTTTTATTTATTATTTTAATAAATAAATAAAAATAAGTATTAATAATTTCTAGACACATCTCAACAGATATTTCGTTTATAAATTGCTATCAATACTGAAGCATTCTTTTATATACTGATAGGAATACTTTTTAAACAACATAATATAATCAATAAACGATAATCGCGTATAGTGAATTTCGAGGTAAATTATTATATGTAAACGTTTTTGAATCGTCGTAATGAAACATATTTCCTAAAGAAAATATCTTCACAATTAATTTGATGTAAAATAACATTAGAAATAACGTATAAAAAGAGAAAAATTATCAAATTTTTGATCGAGTTCCTAACCAGTACACAAACAAAAATGGCGAAATGTCATTTTCACATTTTTTTCTATATAGTTATTTGTTACAGAGTACACAGATAAAATTCACTCTCACAGATGACACATTTCAAACACCACAATCTCTAATTTTTTACTCTCCTATTTTCAGCGCTGTACACGAACGGAACGATGTCGTTGAGAGCCGTGGTAGCTCACATGGTTAGCGCTCGTTATAGGTATCACAGTTCGGGAGCAACCCGGGTTCGATCCCCACTGGCACCAATGAAATTGTTGCGTGCTGATTTAGCTATCAGTTGGAAAGTCTGTTTTTCTGGGCCGTTTTGTTTTGTTACACTGACATCTCGCAAGTCACCTAGGGACCTAGGAGGTTGTCCGTTGCTTATTTTTTATTTTTCTTTAAAATTTTCGTCGGTAAAATAACATATTTATAAAAGTAAAAAAAGTAAAGTTACAGCCTATATACGTCCCACTGCTGGGCACAGGCCTCCTCCAATTTCTGAGAGGGTTTTAAGGCAAGGAAATGTCCGCCACGCTGCCTCAACGCGTGTTGACGAACTTCACACTTCTTCGAAATATATATTTTTTAATTTCTCAGACATGCAGACCCGAGTTCGATCCCCGCCGGCACCAATGAAATTGTTAATTGCAATTTGCAAACTAGAATAAGCGCGCGTCACCGCGCATGCATGTGTGTGTAAGTGTCGTCCTCCCGCACCGCACCGGGGGAAACATTATTCAGTGAGATGCACGATAATTCATGTAAACACGCGCGCGTAAAAAATACGAAAAGGCCTTTGGAAGGAGGGGTTTTATGAAAAAACCACTGCATGAATCAATTACTAATAAAATTTATTGAATTCTTCGATAATTGAACTGTGTCGACACCGACTTTGTTTTGGAAATTTTACACTGCTTTTGTTACTAATTTACGCCCAAAGTTGTGTTAAAATTGGCAATAAAAACGAATCTTTGGTAGCTCGTAACTTTTTAATGACTTTTTATTTTACTATTCTGTTTCGGTACAGACAAAATTAATAATGAGACAAAACGATATCATGTTTAACTTTGGATGTACACTGTCAAACAGCGGAGTAAAACCCCTCCGAAATTTCTATGGAAATAATGTCGACTAGAGTCACCTTAAGGTTTGGTTATAAATTAATAAGTATTCAGTAGCCTTTATTATTTAATTTTATCAGCAACCTATCGTTAGTGATATGTGATATATATATATGTGTGTGTGTATGCGCGCGCGCGTGTTTGTATGCGTGTGCGTGTATGTGTGTGTGATTGTGTGTGTGTCTGACATTTCGTGAAATAATAGTAGTAATTTGTTGTTGCGATACGCGGTGGTGAAATTGAGCGGCTGGAATTAGTCAGAACAATTGCTCAGAGCACCTCCCGTGCTAGATGCGATAAAATACGCAAAAAAGTGCAACATCTCTTCGCAGTGCCCGTGATTCAAGCCGATCAGAAAGAGCTCGGTCGCCGACGATTCTAACCGCTATGCGCTGAATGCGGTCAAATGGAAGGAGCAGTGATTATACAGTATTAAAGTACAAAAGCTTACCCCAGATTTCAATGCCGTTGAAGATTTAAAACTAGGTATCATATCAATCATTACAGTAAAGCAGAAGAGTACAATTAAAAAGGGTCTTTTAAAAATTATATCGTACACAGAGTTATTCAAAAAGACTGACATATGTTTTGTACCGAGCAAAAGAATAGAGATATGATGTGTTTGTTATAGTTTTAAACTATCCTCTTTAGTAGAAAGATGACGATTAAGATCACGTTTAGTTCTTATAAGTGTTGCAGCTTTCCTTCTCATTTTCTAATATATATGCACCTTGGTAGCACAGCAGAAAGCACAATCATGGTATCATAATCTTAATTATTTCGAGAAGCCAAGGCGCTAAATTTTAAACGGCGAGCCCATTATTCCCAGATCTGAACTAGTGAGGGTATTTCTTGATTTGAAGGCTTTTAGTGAGCTAGTAGCGCTTGGATTGCCAGAGCAAACGCACTACGATGAGTCGAGGCATTTTACTGCCACCATCAGAAACATTAGGTGGTACAGCCAACTAAACGTAACACATAATTTTGGAATACTGTTTTATCACTGAGCAGGGATCTCAGTACCAACTTCTTCAAATGTATCACATCCAGTGCAGAGGAGCTCGAATCTTCGGATCGAAGACCGAGTTCTTTCTTATCGGCTTGACTCACTGGTGCAGCGAAGAGAGGTTACATCCCTTTACATATTCTAACTCATCTATCATGGGGACTGCTCAGCCTCAGACTAACAGCTGCCAAACTTTACAATCACACTTCACGATTAAACTCGTGATACTATCATACCATCTTGACAATTGGCAGTCCACCATTGTACGATTCACCAGAAATTTATCTTTCTTGCGCAACTTCCTTGTAGAATCGACTACCACCAGCAATTTTCCAGATCGATACAACTTAAGGACCTTCAAATATATATATATATATATATATATATATATATATATATATATATATATATATATATATATACATATATATATATATATATATATATATATATATATATATATATATATATATATATATATATATATATATATATATAGATTCATTAGAAGAGTCTTCTCTTTTTTGAAGGTTCGACAACGACAAGTTGTTCATGAGCGGCGGTGGTCACTTACCATCAGGTATATATTCTTAGGTCATAACTATACTTTGTTATATATGTTGATAATCTTGGGTTCTTCGTTGCTTGATCGCTTCATTCCTCTTTCAAGTTGTAGTGATTGAATGTTAAAATGTTTAAATTTATTAAAAAACGATATAAGACAATGTGTAAATTATGATCGAAATTTATGTTTATTTTACTTACTTAAACTGTGTTTCAACCATCGCACAGTGATTATACAACTCATCATCAAATGATGAATCAAACAGTTCACGCTTCTCCATTTCATCACAAACTTTAAATAACTCCTGATTTAATTCACAGTTTAATATTTTCATATTCTCTTTCATGAGTGTGGAAAAGAAATCACTGGTGCACACTTCACTGAAGTTTTCCATCTTTATAGTAAAGAAGAAAATAGGTAGCAGAGTAAGTAATAGTTCAGTATTTGATACACAATGCCCGATATTTATAGACTAGCAAAGGATTAGAAATAGAATATAATGAGTACACATTTACTAATGATCAGCTAATGACTGTCCTTGTTAAAAAGGTATTTTTAACTTTTTCACTTTCTGCTAATGTCTTTGTATTATTGTATACGCCTCGTATGTGTTTGTGTTGTCGTAGATGCTAGCCTTATTAGTCTTTACATAATATTTAATCATCGTGGAAGCATGTTTCCAATGATCAGTAGTTGGAATCTTGGATAGCTTCTTCATATCGTAAATTTAAATTTTTATGAGATGCGTCGCTTGGTCTCCGTCGTCAGAATTAGTAGAAATGTGTGATACACCATCTGTAGCGGCTAACGATAACAACTTCCACTTTTTTATTTTTTATTCAGCTTCAAAAAAATGATCAATAGATTGCGATGTTATTTTCCCACCATCGCATGTGTTATTATTAATCACTCTCTTCTTTAGGGAAGAGTAGCGAGTAGTAATACTGTTTATAGGTATTTTCTTCGAACCCAAATAATCCATTTGTTTACACTTAATCACACACACACACGCGCGCGCGCACGCACGCACGCACACACACACACACGCGCACGCGGACACGCACACGCATACGCACACGCACACGCACACGCACACGCACACGCACACGCGCACGCACACACACACACACGCGCGCGCGCACACGCACGCACGCGCACACGCAAACACGCGCGCACACGCGCATGCACACAGACACACAAACACGCGCGCGCGCACACGCACGCACGCGCACACGCACGCACGCGCACACGCACACACGCGCACACGCACGCACACGCAAGCACGCGCACACGCGCACACACGTGATCATTCTTATGTTAACCATTAAATAGGTTGGTAATATAAAAAAACTAATAATATTATGGATACACTAGATTTACAACGTCATTGACAAAAGATTCAATCCAGTCTAGAAAATAATGTTTAAGCTGCTAATAGATTGTCCATGTATACCCACGTACCAACGAATATAATATGCAATTTTGATACAGATGATAAACTAGGCTCACATTGGATAGCTTTATATATCGATACGAATGAGATCGGTCAATTTTGATTCATATGGACGATCAACTGCACGATATCACCCAGAGTTTTTAAAATGGAATTGTAAAAGTTGAGACTGGAATGTTGATAGGATTCAGAATGGACTTCAGTTTATGGTGTATATTACTTAATATATTTGCTATATAAGTTTCAGGGATGTTCAATGCATAGTTTTACGAGCATATTTAAGGGAACATACTGTACGATATTTTATTGGATGAGATGTTTCGCTCCTATTTTTAGCCCCTCGTCTGTCCAAACGCCATATTCTAGCGTCTCAAATAATATGCGCATTTGTAAAACGCCATAATATGGCGTTGCGTGATAGCAAACTATTCGTAACATATATATGATATATATAACATACATATATATAACATATATATCTGTTATGCATAATCTGATGGCTTATTTAATAACGTTTTCATCGATATATGATTTTAATTTACTTACTTAGTACCTATATATATATATATATATATATATATATATATATATATATATATATATATATATATATATATATATATATATAACTTGTTATATAATTACTTAGTACTTCGGAAAGTGTTCGACAGATGCGCCATATTGGCCAAAATGACCCCGACATTCGAGTGGTTATAGATAATAAGCAATAAAATTTTGGAAATAAAGACTGTAACAAAGTCAAGGAATGTGTTTTATTGGTGATTCATAATAGCGTAGTAGTTACGAACAAAGAAGGATAATACAATAGCACTGATTAAGCAGGGTGAATGAGGAGTAATAGATAAGAGCGCAATTACGGTGCTCAAGGAACAATAGCTAATGAGGGTGCAGGCCCACCGGATGTCAATTAGATATTAGTTAATCGATCTGCACATCTCCAGAACCGCACATTCTACGCAAAAAATGATCGCAGATTCATGATCAGAGCATGCCAAAACCTTTTTCTTTAGGATCCTTCGACCCACCGTTAGCCGGCGAGGGACAAACTACCTACTGAGGAAGTGTAGAAATTGCAACATCTGTGTATAAATATATTATTAATCAGTCTGCTATAACTCACGTAAGAATTATGTCGAACAATTGTGTTTGAAAACAAAAAAAATCAATTCTAGTTGTATGGTTTTTTGACCTCCTTGATTATAAATCAGGACAGACCAAAAACCAAACAAAACAGGTTTGTACACCAAATGGAAGGGTTCGAATTAAAAGGATGGCCAGATCTAATCCCTACCCTTTTAATGTCTTTCTTCAGTTTACAACAGAAACAAAAATCCAGCAAACCCTTCCTGAAGTTCTAAAGTTTCATGATAGAGTATGTGTTCAATATCGACATGAGAACCCAAAACCAATTATAAAAACTGATTACAATAGTAAAGAGTTCACTGAATTAAAACTGAAGGCTTTGCCTAGGAATTGTAACTGTATAATACCTAAACCTTCTTACAGTACTTATTTCAAAGGCGAAAAAGACAGATTTAGTAAAATTGTGAGTCAAATGAATATTAGGAGAACCTTCCACTATCTGAAATAATGGTGGATCGTGTACCATAACCTGACAATGAAAAAGATTGGTTATTTAAGACTCAACTTTCTTGATCCTTTGGTAAATATTATTTTTATTTCTAATAGTCTTATTAACTTTTATTTATCTCTTAATGATTATTAAGAGATAAAGAAAAGTTTATCTCTTAATAATCATTTTATTCATTAAAAACGTTAGTATACTTGATTATTGTGAGATTAAGTTAATAATTATAAAAAATATTAGTTTATTTAAAAGTTAATTAAAAGAAGAAGAAAGTTCTCTCACTTTGAACGGTTTTTTATTTCATCGTATTTCATGAAATAATGCATAATGTTACACATTTAAAAATATAAACGATTAAAGTGTTAAATTTGCCACTGCGATTCATTTAAAATAATAAAAATATTTTATCTAACTAGAAAAAGGAAACTGTTTCATTCGCTTAAAAAAGTTTAAAATGAAATGCAAAGGCACGAATAGTCCCAGTATTTAAAAAGGATGATCGCGTGGACATAAAAAAATTATCGCCCTATATCAATTCTTTCTTGCTTTTATAAACTATTTGAAAGTCCCGTGCACCGAGTTCTTGACAAGCACCTTGATAATTTTCTTACCAACTCGCAGCACGGATTCAGAAGTGGATTGTCAGTTCAAACTAATTTGTGTAATTTTACTTCCGATCTTTTAAAAGAGCCACAGGGGCCAATAAATTGACGCCATATATACAGACTTTAGCAGTGCATTTGACAAGGTTGACCACAAGCAACTCATTAAAAACTTTCTCTCTATGGTATTGGTCCTCCCATGATTGGATGGTTTAGATCTTACTTAGAGAAGAGATCTCAAATTGTTGTTGTCAATAGTTTTGAATCCAAAAAGCATCAAACTATATCCGGGGTGTCTCAAGGTTCGCATCTGGGCCCTTTATTATTCTTGGCTTTTATTAACGACATCACCACTGTAAACAAAAATTGTCGTTGCTCGTTATTTGCTGATAATTTAAAAATTTATAAACCTGATTTTATTAATCAGGGGAGAATGTAAAACCCATACAGGAAGATCTGAATAGAATGTCCCATTGGTGTGAAGTCAATAGTATGACTCTTAATGCTTACAAATGTTTCCATGTCAAATACACCAGGAAAATAAAACCGCTTGTCTCTAGTTACTCAATTGGTAATGTAGTTTTGCAAGAGATACCGGAGTCGTGATTGTCATATATGTGTATTGTAAGTGTACTTGTTAAATAAAATAAAATAAAAAAATAAATAAAAATGCAAATAATTACTGCGCACCCGCAAATAGTTATCGAATAATTGCGAATATGAAACTTACGTAAACTTACATTGGACTAAAATATTTTTTTTCTAATTTGTCTGGCAAATGTGATTTATTTGGCTAATGCGCTAAGATATGACTTTATTCTATAGATCTTAATGTTATGATTGACATTTCAAGACTAAAAAGCTTATTTAATCTAATACCAGCCACAGGAACAATTTTCAAAAATAAATAATTTTTTTTTATTGTATTGTAAAATCTGTGGTCGTACATTCGCAATTTTACCATAAAGAAATTGTGAAAATATACTTTCTTTTCATTACGTAGGCATTAACTAAGATAGGATTTTGAAAAATTCAAACCCTCAAAGCGTTACATTTGGTACATATGGTGTTACAGTTTGTACGATAATTTTTATTTTACGGGTCAATTTCATATTTGTATGGCGTAAAATTATTGAATAATTATGTAACTTGAAAATTGGTAACATTACTTTTGGAATAAAATATTAAAATAAGCTTATTTAATTTTTCGAAAATCTAACCATAAAGTGTTAATATGGGCACAGAATAAATAATAGTACTACGATATGTGGTATAACATTTACGGGGGAAAAATAGCTTTCTCACTCGGTAGTGAGGACACACTTGAAACAAAATTATGGTAGGACAAAAAGAAGATTGGGATTTTGGGCTTGAAGTTAACAAATTGGCTTATACTTCAAATAAATCTAACTTCGCAATCGTTATCATTCCGAAATATGAGAAAGTTACCATACTTGAGCTTGAGCTTGAGCTTTCCATATACGCGATCTTGTTATAAGTGTAAGTAATGACTCCGCTAAAGTGTGGACGCGGTCACACCGCGGGACGAAAAGCTGGTGTATGTATAAAACCTTAATATGAGATAATGCAGTGGGTCACTTTTGCAGTAAACCTTTCTCATTTATTTTATAGAGATATGTCTATGTATTGAGTATATATGTTTACACACGTAGACATTTTATTCCACGTTTTAGGCATATAGGCAGGAACTCGGAACACTTTCGTCTATATTTCTTCACGGCCTCAATCTCTACGTGCTCAATAGACTCCCTTCTTCCGAGTCTTTTACGTGGGGCTTTGGCCAGGTCAGGGAAAACATGCAACTGGAAACACCAGGTTCCTGGCACTAACTTTGGATTTATTCTGTGGTTGAAACGTCGTCTACAGACGGCGCTTCTTAATACCGACAATGCTCTTCTCCCACGACTCCACCACGGCTGCAGAGAGCAGAGGGACAAAAAACCCTTCCGTCACAGTCCACCTACATGAAATTGAGCAGGCTCGCCAAACCTACTCCAAGCGGTTATATTCGAAGCAGTTATGTGGGATCCTATTTGCACATTGTGGGGAAAAAACCACAGCTACGAAGCCTCCGGCACAACAAAGCGGGAATCCGTTTAGAGGGGAAGAACCTAACTTTGCTGAGTGGCGATCAAAGCTAGCACTTAGCACTATTTTATTGAAAGCCATGAGATCTTTCTAAGATTACACATAGCTGTCTCTTACGACACACACGAGACGATATGGTGTGATGGATTTTCTTAAGCCCTTCTTCCAGGTGCATCTTTCCAAGCCGCGAACCCCAAGTGTCGATGAAGCTATAAAAGCCAACTGGCTAACAACGTTACCTCTTACGCCACCACTCAAATTATACTTACAAAAATGTAATTTTAAAAAAGCCATACTGAGACTACACTGTCGGTGAGTACCGCCAAAGATACAAGAATTCTTTAGACAAGATTTCAATTATTATTGACCCATAATAATAAGTACCCAGTTGACCGAGCTTTGCTCGGTATTTTTCGCTCGGTTTTTTTTTTAATTCGTGTGTTTTGGAAATTATATTTAGATACAAATTACATAAACGAATAATATTTTTTGATCGTAGCGACATAATAGAAAAAACTGAACTGGTTATTTGAATAAAAAATCATGAGTCCAATTAGTTTAATTAATTATTAGTTTAATTTTCCTGTTTTTACAAAATACTAAAAAAAGGCACGAAAAAATAGATTTTCTCAAAAAAGAAAGGAACATGAAAAAAAAAATTAAAAAAAACTGATTGGCCGGTCTGGGCTCGAACCATGGTATTACAATTTTGTGACCGCCCAATATAACAATTAAGCTATTCGTAATCATTAATAAACTGTCAAAATTTACCTTCTTATTCTAACGATATTGTAGCAGTTTTTCATTGCCTAAAAACACGGACAGAAAGACATTTTCTAAAAATAAATCCTAGCTAGATCGATTTATTGCCCCCGAAACGCCCTGCACACAAAATTTTATGAAAATCATTGGAGCCGTTTCCGCGATTCTGATTATATACGTAGGCGGTCCCATAATGAATTGGCCTAACTATGAACCAATGAAGGAAATGAAACGAAACCAATTTTATTTTTCAATATAATCACCATGAATACTAACACACTTCTGACATCTGTGAATCAACATCTCTAAACCTTTATAAAAATAATCACATTTTTTATCCTCAAAATGACTGAAGACGGCCGCCTGCAACTCTTCATCGCTAGAAAATTTTCTTCCTCTTAAGTCCCGCTTTAAATTTGGAAATAAATAATAGTCGGACGGGGCCATGTCTGGACTGTAAGGTGGATGTTGAACTTCTGTGAACCCGCATTGACGAACTGCATCCTTCGATACACCAGCGGTATGAACAGGGGCGTTGTCATGGAGCAACAGGACACCTTTAGACAGCTTGTCTCTTCGTTTTTCCTTTATCTTGTCTCGTAATTTATATATTAAAGAAGCATAATATTCGCCGTTCACGACTGTATTACGTTCTTTAAAATCCACCATCGAAAGGCCTTGAAAATCCCAAAATATTGTGCACATCAGTTTTTTAGTCGATTGTTGCACCTTTGCCTTTCTAGGGGGCTTTTCACCCTTATAACGCCATTCCATTGACTCGCGCTTACTTTGTGGATCACAATACAAGATCATAGTTTCATCACCAGTCACTAGCCGCTCGATCACAGTCTTTGGATTTTCGCCACAAAGATCCAAAAACTCCGAAGCGCAGCGCACTCTTTCCTGTCTCTGTACCGCTGAAAGAAGTTTCGGTACCCATCTTGCACTCACTTTTTTCATGTGAAGATGTTCATGGATCGCACGATGAACGGTACTCTTAGAGAGCCCAAGCCTTGCTGCAATTCCTCTAATCTTCAAACAGCAGTCACTCAGAACCTCCTCTTCGATAAGAGCAATCGTTTCGGGAGTGAGCACTTCCACAGGTCGACCGCCGTGGCCAGAGTCTTCGACGGTTTCTCTCCCGAGGCGAAACTCTTTCACCCAATTTTTCACTGTGCTGTAGGAGTGGGCAGACTCCTTATACACGCCATCCAATTGTTCTTTTATTTGGGCAGGGGGTAAACCTTCTTTAAACAGAAACTTTATGACACTCCGATACTCAGTTTTCGACATTTTGAAAAAATACGCGACTCTCGTTATTCAAATACCTGTTAAACTAAGACTAAGCATTTCATGTCGATGCATGTTTCTTATATTAAGTGCACGATAAACGTACTATTTAATGCAACACAACATGTAGCGACATGTCGCGTTGAACTATATCAGGCCAGTTCATTATGGGACCGCCTGGTATATATATATACAAGAATTGCTAGTTCAAAGGTATAGGATTATATTAATTTTGCTAATAAAAGACAAATATTTAAATATAAATACTATAATTCTAAAAAACATCTACTACTTTCTAATACATTGATTATCTGATCGATTTTCAAAAAATATTTACCAATTTAAATTTATATTACCAGTAACACCGGGGTATTTTTGTAAAAGCATTTAACCGTTTGATGTATGGTATCAACGTTAGTCTTGCCCTTAGTCTTGTTGCAGCTTTCAAGAACCTTCTGCACGTCGTCTTTACGATCACTTTCCCCGAAGAGAGTTAGTAGACCGTCGTTTAAATGGCCATCTTCGTCCCCATAGTTAGTTTTGCGACAGAGGCAGTACAAAAATTTCTTACTCGGTAAATCGGAACTGAAATTAAGTTTAAAGAAATTACCGGCAACCTCCTTGTTGGCTCCAGTTTCTTTAATACACTCCGATGCTGCTTTTTTTACTTCATTAAGGACGATAGTGGGCAGGGGCACAACAGGTCTCTGAAAATAAAAATTAGAAATTTTAATGATGGATAGTATTTTAAAAGACAAAAAAAAAGAAAAAACGTCAGTTTCTTTAATTTAAAATAAAATAAACATTTTTAATTAATGGTTTTTCTTATTTAAATATCCTATGTTAATAGTTGATGATACAGTGCTTATTGCACCACCAGAAGCAGAACTGCAGGCATTAGTCACGTGTATGAAAGAGGAATGTGAAATTAAAGGTCTCCGTTTGAATGCTAATAAAACTAAGGTTCTGGTATTTGAAAAGGACGAAGAGAGAACGAAATGTGAAATATGGGTAAATCAGGAATGTCTAGAACAGGTAAATGAAATTGTATACTTGGGGAATGCTTTCAGCCGGGATGGAAGATGTGATTTAGATGTGGATAGGCGTGTCGCTGCCGGAAACAAAGTCAATGGTGCCCTGAATGCATTAATAAAAAGGCAAGGCGTGGTGAAGAGTGCACGCCTTGCAATACATAACGCAGTGTTGGTACCGACTTTATTATATGGCAGCGAAACCTGGGTATGCCAGAAGAAGCATAAAAGCAAGTTGAATGCAGTGGAGATGCGATCTCTTCGTAAAATGTGTGGCGTTACCATAGCCGACCGAAAGCGAAACGAAGAGATTCGCAATATGGCAGGATTGAAATATGACCTTATCACAAAAATTGATAGGGGCGTACTCCAATGGTTTGGGCACGTGGAACGAATGAGTGAAAACCGAATGGTGAAGGAAATATATAGAGCGAAAGTAAATATTAAAAGGTGTCGAGGTAGACCGAGACTAACTTTCGAAAACCATGTGAGCAAATTGCTAGAAGAGGGGAGGGTCAAGAGTACTCGGATACCTAGACGTGCATGTATGAAGAAGTTAATGAACCTGAAAGAAGCGAAAGAGGTATGTAAGGATCGTGACACTTGGCGATCTGTTCTCTCTGGCTACCCCGTTAGGGATTGTGCGTGAAGTAAGTATGTTAATAGTAATGTAAATAACAATATTATAGCGTCGATTACCTCGTAAGGGGACGATAATAACTACCTATAACTACTAATTATCTTGGCTTTGTCATCTGCAGGTTACTTTTTTATTCTTTTACTATTATTAAGATGATGTTGCTGTTTATCTGGTTTCCCTCGACTAATCTTACGACACATAGAACGTAAGCTATACGATATAGCTTATGTTTTTACACCGTCACTACACGGTTTGTTATAATTTCATTACATATGCAATTATCTGTAATTTTTATTATGTATTCATTATATAATTATGTGCGTTATTTAAATTTCATTTGATTACATACTTTTTTGTAAGTAGCCATAATTTGCATATTTGTTGTTTATTGAAGATATTCTGCTTGCCAATTTCGATCAGATCAACAATTTCTGATATACCATCAGAAATTCAGTAAACAAAATTGTATGTTAGTGTTAAAATAAAGGCACACACATGATTACTAACGTACCCTTTAAGGTAAAATATTGAATTAATCAGGTCAAAAAAATTAATCACAACCAGACATAGCGGCCAAAACATTAAGTTTTGAACAAATTTTGGCTCTAGTTGGACTAAAAGCGATCCTGATCCTATGTTCCCGTAACCACTTGCAAATCTTCCGAGTAATTAATTCAATTAGCGTTGGCCAGGTCAATAGGGACAGGAGACGAAAAGGCTGATGTTATAAAGATATTTAACACAAGAAACACAAATTATACAATGATATCAATGAATAAATAGGTACTATAAAATCTTACCCCATCGATTTCTGCATACGCTGCCATTATTGTAGACAGTAAAACCAAAAAATAAAACATGGCAACTACTGATACGCTACTTTACGTTAGGTACTACAGATCCGAATTGTTTCTGCTGAGTGATAAGAATCCAAAGAAACTGACACTATTTATATTCCAAAGCATATATAACTTACAATGTCTTATCCTCGAACACTTTTATTAATTTGACAAAGACTGATTTAAAACATCAAGCCACAATATTTACTATTTTCTTCCTAAAGTGCACGACCTATTAACATAATGTGACAATTCTATCATGAAGTGAATATGTTGACTTGAAAACACTTTATGTTATTGATGAGAAATGTTAAAAATAAAAGATAGCGTATTTAATGATTGCTTATATTTACGCGAGTACTACATATTGAATAAGATACTTTTACAGATTTTATCGCGTTTAAATTAATAATTTTAATTGCCGACGTTTTAGGTGCTTTACAACACCCACCACGGGGAGACGGTGGTAATCGAAGTCCCGATATGAAAGTTAACCCGACCAGATCTACGCAGAATGAGATTACTCTGGAATTAAAATTAAGTAAATTAAACGCGATTGAATACGTAAAAGTAGTTTTGTTCAAGATAATCCATTATATTAAATTTGAATACAATGAGGAGCCAGAATTAAAGCAGAACATCGAGTATCTAACCAGTTTCCCTGTCCGCGAATTAGACACGTAGTTTGGCTCACGGGATCGGGAAGTATTTTACACATCACTTTTATATTTAAAACACGTTTAAATGTGCTTTCAAAATAACACAACGTGTGACAGTGTTTTATGAGTCCCAGTTAACATTTGGATACATTTTTTACATCTTTTATGACTCTGGCGGCCATATAAATTTGTAGGGGCGCAACCCCTAGGTACGTGTCTATTTTTACGATAATCCGCCAGTGTGTGTACCTACTGAGTATTTCCTAATTGTTCCATTCTTGTAACACTAAACATAATAACAGCCTTTTTTTAAAGAAGTGGGGTGAGAGGGGCGTCGGTCAGATTAATATACAATATGTAACAAAAGCCCTGTAGTTCCCGTTAAGTATGTTATCAGAATGAGTATCCAAGCATATAGAATTTTTTTTTTGAAAAAAAAACACATTTAAAAAAATAATTTTGACGAAAAAAGTTAATTTGCAAATTGTATGTGGTTTTATTTCCTCTAACTCACACGGGTATCGGTACGGCGGGGTCTTTGACAATCCTCTTACTCCGCGGCCAATGCAGAGATATTAAAACCACATACAATTTTCAAATTAATTTTTTTTTCATTAAAATTAATTTTTTTAAATGTGTTTTTTTTTGAAAAAATTATTTCTTTATCCTTGGATACTGATTCTGATAACGCAGTTAACGGGAACCACAGGATTTTTGTTACATGTTGTATAGTAAAACATTTCATAATAATTTAAGACAAGACAATGACAATCAAATAAAAATGTTCAAAAATATGTCGTGATATATTTAATATATATAATATATAATTTTTAATATATATATATATATATATATATATATATATATATATATATATAAAAATATATTATATAAAAATATGTCGTAATATATTTTTATTCTCAATTATTTTAATTGCTTTTATTGTTTATACAGGGATAAAGTCATAGTCACAGATAAAGAATCTATACGTAATAATAAATCTTTGCTTCTTAATCTTCGAAAATCAGTTGTCGATTTGCGCAACTTACAGCGCGACTTCATAATTTATATGGCGCGCATAAGCGCCCATCTGAATTGTAAAATAAATTTCGTACCACGTACTCTTTAAATGATGAAATTAATGTAATACATCAAAGTAATATGTGCACTAAAACATCGCTGTAGAGGAAAGTTCGGAAGAAGGTTTAGGGATTGGGACTCTGTCAGGCCACTACCTAGAATATTTTGCGTAGCTCTTGGCCTACATCATTTAAAGTCCAGCTGGTGTAGGAGTTAAAGCCTAGAGATCATCATATTATGCGTCGCTCCTTCGCCAATAGGGATCTAGAACAGTTGTGAACATACTAGTTTTATAACCGAATAGTTTTATTGCAAGAATGCCTTCAGTTATACGACTTATTTTTGAACAATTTGTAAGTAGATTAAAAACAAACTAAGCTATTACTGAACATATGCCTTCGTAACAGATTGCAAAATTGCAAGAAAGCAACTGTAACGATCTATTTTATCATTTTCATATTTCGACTTCTACTTGCGGATTTCCTGACCTATATGAATTATTTCGGTTATGGATAACATTGTTACAGATTTAACAAAAATGGCAAATAAAATTCACAATACCAATAAAATATTATTTTTTGCCCTTAGAGTTTGTCTGGGTTGGTATCCTATTACTAAGGTTTTTGTTGTCCGGCAGTAAAGCACGTACTGGTTTGTTCTGATTTGAAAGGTATAGAGTACTAGTATAAATACAGGCTGTGTGGCATCTTACTTCTCAGAGATGACTAAGAATCAGTAGCCTTTTTTTTCAACAGTAGCCATTTGCCATGGAGTGAACTGTTAACTCTTTCTTCGCACTTTTTTAATTATGCCTTTTCTTAAGTAAGGCAAGTCACTTAAAAAAAGGATAATTATAAAAAGAGCGCGAAGTTGTTATAGTACTAGTGACAGATGGAAAAACAGCCATCGCACAGATTTTAAGACCCAAAACAAAAAGAGCAGTGACGGAAACCAACATGATATATGGTGATTTAGGATCCAAAATAAAATTTATATATTTAAATAGCTACCAATAGTTAAAACTCATTAGTCTACATTTACCTAGTACAAGTAAGCGATTAGAAGGTTTTCAAATAAATAAACCTTAAATGTAAATCCGTACACCCTTTTTATGTAGAATAAATGTCAATCAAAAACAAAAGTAAAATTAAGAAAAAATTTATTTAATGAAAGAATATATCATTTTCCAGTTATCTCTTATCTACGTAGCTCACATTATAAAATTGCATCTTCAATTTACTGAACTATTAATACCGGTGTATTTTTATAAAAGCACGTTACTGTTTCATACAATGTGTCATAATGATCTTTCTTTTTAATTTTATTACAAGTTTCAATAACCTTCTGAACATCTTCTTTACGATCGCTACTACCAAACAATGTTATGATGCTATCGTTAAAGTGGCCATCTTCATCCACGTAATTGGTTTTGCGGGTGAGACAATATAAAAATTTTTTGCTTATTTCATCTTTATCAAATTTGAGCTCAAAGAAACGTTTCGCCACTTCTGGTTCAGCTTTTGTCTCTGCCAAACAGTCCGCGGATATTTGCTTCACAACCTCGGCGACAGCTGGTGGTAAATGAACGACTGGTCTCTGAAAATTATTTTTACTATCATTATTAATTATCACTATTATAATGAATACTCCTCGCGTAAAAGAATGATGTTTGTTTCACAAATAATAGGATTGGTGCTTGAGAAATATGAAACAGGTGTATGACACAAAAGATATATATAATGGGTGCGTTCGGCAGAAAAAAGCGCTAGCAAGCGCTTGTAAGCAAAATGGCGATCGTAAGCGGTAAGCGCTGTCAAATCGTAAGTAGCTATTTTCCTCCAGGACACGATGTTAGTTTTAACCGGGGAATCTAACCTAATTTAAATATATGTTTGTAAAGTATTCATATTAAAAACTTACCAATCATGAATTTTTAATAGCATGTATATGTTTATTCATGTCATTATATTACTTAAAACTAATATTGCACAAAACAACTTATAAACTCTACTCAAAACAAACAAATTAAATAAGCAAAATGGCGGATTGTGTCAGCGCTACTGAAGTAGCAATCGTGTCCTGGCCGAAAACTATTTTAGCGCTTATAAGCGCTTGCTAGCGCTTTTTTCTGCCAAACGCACCCAATATGTATCATGAATAGGTATATGACACAATATGTCATAAATAGGGTATATGACACAATTATAAAATTATGTGAAAATGTCAACTTGTTTTGAACTTTAATCTCAGACCAACAAAGAAAGAGAGACTTAGCTTCTTGACACGCCCTCACGTACATTACTTTTTTCTTTTTTTCTTAACAGTCCGTAAAGTCCACTAATGTACGCACATGTGTGTGCGTACATTAGTGGACTAAACAGAAAGAAGACGCACCTAAAGAAATGTTGTTGGTTGCATATGATTTAAGTTGCATATGTGTGCGTGAGGACGTGTTCTCACAACAAGTTGAGCCTGGTCATAAAATAAATATAATAATATATTCAGCAGGACTGGTTCTGTCGTCACTTGAAATGTACGCAATGTTCCGTCTATCTTTGTTTGTTTGTCAGAGACATTAATTTAACATTTTAGATACAATACTTTACTCTGCAACTTAACGTTCGTTATGCCTCGTAACAAAATATACCTAGCCTATAATTCCAAACACAATGGAAAATTTTATTCTAAAAGATTTATTAGTGATTTCAATAAATATATTAACAACTTTTCAAAGTTGTACTTGTAAAATTCTTACTTATCACAATTACTATAAAAAAAATATAATCAACGCAAAAGTCTACAAGAACTATGCGACAGAAGTGTGTTCCTAGACTCACTTAAAATATTTTATAAAACTCATTTTTATTCAAATACATCAAAACATACTCATTTCTACGGCCTGTCGTCATTAGTCATCATTTAACTATGTGTCATATTTCCGTGGTAACGTTCTTTTGGTATTAATGCAAATACTTAGTAAAGTCTACAAGACAAGATTTACCATCGGAAGTTATCAATACTATCCACACTATTTGGAAGCTTGACGGTCAGCCAGCGTGCGAATTTCCACTGCCACCACAACTTTTTGTGAAATGTGTTATCACCCGCGAACCGATATGACTTAAGTACTTCAATAAAATAGCCTACTCCTTTCTCAAAATCCGGCATTGCACCTGCAATTTCTTTAGTTTTGCAATGTTGTGCCAGTAATTTTATTATTACATTACATCTAAATAACTCTGTACAAAAATACTAGAACATAATTATTCAGTAGTATTAGTCGGTAAATTACTGTTATAGGTAGTTATTTTTATGTATAATATTGTATGTAACAATAATAAAAATAAACGTATAAAGGAAAAGTTAACCACTATAATGTATAGTTTATATCGAGCAAGAATATTATTCTTAGCATTTTTAGTATTTTTCTAGCAGTTTTAGTTTACATACAATTGTTCCGCGCTGTATATTTGTCCTTGTGCAATTTATGTTTATTAACTGCCTCCACGAAACAGGAGAGAAATCCTAGCGTGGGGACAACGTTTTTAAAAAATAAGAATAATATAGTAAGTGTTTCTATAACTCTACATTTCAATATTCTGTACGTAGTACAAAGTAAAAAAGTAAAGTAAAGTTACAGCCTATATATCCCACAGCAGGCCACAGGCCTCCCCTCATTTCTGAGAGGGTTTTAGAGCAAGGAAGTGTCCATGTCCCAATGCGTGTTGGCGAACTTCACATGTCTTCGAAATATTTTTTTCTTATTCCTCAGACATGCAGGTGGCCTCTACGTGGTAGAGCCATGCTGCAGTTATATTAGAAGAATAGTTGTAGCTCCCATGGGTCGGCTCGACCGGGGAGGGACCACGCTCTCACAGAATACCAGCGTGAAATAGTAGCTTAATGCTACTGTATTTCGTATGGTGAGTGTAGAGAACCGGAGACCCTTTTTACTGGAAACGAGGCATTCCATCTTAGTCCTCACAGGTGACAACGCATCTGCATTTTAATTCGTAATTGAGGATTGATGTAGATGACCATGGACCACAGAAACCACTTATTATATATATATATATATATATATATAAAAATAATATTCAGGTTTCCTCACGATGTTTCCCTTCACCGCCAAGCACCTGGTAAATCAGCACTTAAAATTGCAATCAACAATTTCATTGGTGCCGGCGGGGATCGGACCTGGGTTACTAGCGTTCCATTATATTTACGTAGTACAAAAAAGTCGATTTCTGATAAGATCGTATCGAAAAATATAATCAACTTAATTTCAATTTTAACTTTACGATCCAGTATAAATAAAATATTGATTTATGCTATTCACTGTAAAGTCTCTAATATATCAAGTTTTATGCTGCATAAAGGTATTTTTTATTTTTAAATTAAATACGCTGAATGACACAATTAAAAAATAAACTTTATTGTGACTAAAACTTTTTGCTAATTGAACAAAAAAGTATAAGCTAATATATAATATTTTTGAAAGTACCTATTATTCACATGGCGCCTTTATTATACATAAGACTCCATTCTGATTCCATCTGATTGTTGTATATAAAACATATTGATTATACATATACATATTTTGTGCTGCTTATAACAATTGAGGAATATTTCATACATATTTATTTTTAGGTTTTTTTTTTAGTCATTGTAGAAGCGTGCTCGTCGCGACCCCTGCCAGCCCTTTTCAGGGCTGCAATTCTACACAGCTGCGCACCCATGCGAACGAGGGTTAGGGCGTCCCCCCAAGGCGACGCACACCAGCTCGCCCCGTTGGTGTGGATTGCAGCGCGCAAAGCGGCGATGGGGACCGCCACCCGTCACGCACAGCCCGACACGGCGGAAGGTGGAGGACGGAGTGCAGAGTTGGCACGTGGAATGTTAGAGGAGGCATGAGAGATAAGACGAATGAGTTGATCGAAATAATGAAAGAAAGAGAATTAGATGTCGTGTGTATGTCGGAGACCAAACGGAAAGGCAGTGGTATTGAAGAGCTCCCTGGCGGGACGTTAGCTATATGGTCCGGAGTCCCGGAAAGCGAGAACGCCTGCCAAGGAGTGGGAGTGCTGTTGTCGTCCCGGTTGGTCGATCTTATGACTGAATACAAGGTTGTGAACTCAAGACTTCTCTGGGTTCGCTTCAAAATGGGACTGACGAAGTTATTCCTTTTGGCTGTTTATGCGCCGGTAGCTTCGTCGTCCAGGGCTGAGCTGGAGGAGTTTTGGGAGAATGTAAGAGAAGTTCTAGATTTGGTTAAGGGAAACGAAAGAACTGTTGTATGTGGTGATTTGAATGGATGGGTAGGCATCGCTCGACCAGGATACGAGTCGGTGCTTGGAAAGTTTGGAGATAAAAGGGTTAATGATGCTGGCAAGCTTATACTGGCTGTATGCAAGGAAAAGGGTCTTCTTGTGACAAACACTATGTTTAATCACAGGAAGATCCATATGTACACTAGAGAAAGAAAGAATGAGAGAAGTATGATTGATTTGTTCCTGGTGGATGACCGACTGCGAAAACAGGTGATGGATACACGAGTGTTCAGGGGTGCTGACCTGGGAACGGATCATTATCTAGTAATTACTAGATTTAGGGGTTTGTTCGCGGGTTGGCGCCACCGGACGGCAGTAACAGAACCACAGTCGGTCTGTCGCATCCGAAGCTGGAAGCTTCAGGAAGCGGATACTAGGGACAAATATCACACGAGGGTAGCCGAAAAGCTTGACACCATCGATGGCAGGAAAGAATGTGTGGAGAGAACATGGCAGAACCTTAGGGATGGAATGGTAAGTGCAGCGGAAGAAGTATGTGGTAAGACAAAAAGAGGTAGTAGTAAAAGAAGAGATGCATGGTGGAATGACGAAGTGAAAGAAGCTGTAAAAAAGAAGAAAAAAGCATGGTTAGACTACTTAGCCTCTAGTAACGATGAGCATATGAGAGAGAAGATGAAAGAAAGATATAAGCTGCAGAAAGTTCATGCGAAAACATTGATTGAGGAAGTACGTGAAAGGTGTAGAATAGAAGCGGACGAGAGGTTGTCGCACAACTTTAGGGAAAACTCCAAACTCTTCTGGAAAGAGGTTGGAAGGTCCCGGAGTGGTGCGACAGCTTTAAGAATGAACAAAGTGCTTTCGAGAACCAATGACGTCCTCTCGGAAAAATCGGACGTCATGCAGCGATGGAGTGAATTTTATAGAGAATTGTATGCGTGTCATGATCTCAGTGAAGGATCCGGGGGTGACGCCGTGACTGGCACGCCAGACACGGACCTCGATGACACTGAGGTCATCAGCATGAAAGAGATTGAACGTGCGATTCGAAGTTTGAAATGTGGTAAGGCTGCGGGACTAGACAGAGTTACTGCTGAAATGGTCAAGTACGGTGGGCCTCGCGTCTGGGACAGCTTTCATCTGCTGTGCAATTTGTGCTGGCGGACGGGAGATGTCCCGGATGATTGGCGATCCGCGGTCATTGTGCCTTTATATAAAGGTAAAGGTTCACATTTTGACTGCGGGAGCTATCGGGCGATCAGCTTGACCAGTTTAGCAAGTAAAGTTTATTCGAAGATTTTGACACGCAGGATGCAAGAGAAATCGGAAAGATTCTTATGGGAGGCACAATGCGGATTTAGACCTGGAAGAGGATGCACGGATCAAATGTTTTCTCTCCGCATGATCACGGAGAAGCTTCTGAGTGTTAACCAGAGGATTTTCTGTGCTTTTGTGGATCTGGAGAAAGCATTTGATAAGGTTATAAGGAAGAAAATGTGGGAACTGTTGCCGGGATATGGTGTGGATGGTCGATTGCTAAGGGCTGTGCAGTCACTCTACTATGACTGTAAAGCCTGTGTGCGGGTAGGGCATGACCTGTCACCCATGTTTAGCGTCCAAGCGGGCGTAAAACAGGGTTGTGTCATGTCTTCCTGGCTGTTCATACTGTATCTCGACAGCTGTTTACAGAAGCTGAAAGATAGCTGTTTGGGTGTGAAATTGGGTGACATAAAAGTTAATTGTCTGCTGTATGCTGATGATGCAGTGCTTATTGCACCATCAGAAGCAGAACTGCAGGAATTAGTCACGTGTATGAAAGAGGAATGTGAAATTAAAGGTCTCCGTTTGAATGCTAATAAAACTAAGGTTCTGGTATTTGAAAAGGACGAAGAGAGAACGAAATGTGAAATATGGGTAAATCAGGAATGTCTAGAACAGGTAAATGAAATTGTATACTTGGGGAGTGCTTTCAGCCGGGATGGAAGATGTGATTTAGATGTGGATAGGCGTGTCGCTGCCGGAAACAAAGTCAATGGTGCCCTGAATGCATTAGTCAAAAGGCAAGGCGTGGTGAAGAGTGCACGCCTTGCAATACATAACGCAGTTTTGGTACCGACTTTGTTATATGGCAGCGAAACCTGGGTATGCCAGAAGAAGCATAAAAGCAAGTTGAATGCAGTGGAGATGCGATCTCTTCGTAAAATGTGTGGCGTTACCATAGCCGACCGAAAGCGAAACGAAGAGATTCGCAATATGGCAGGATTGAAAGATGACCTTATCACAAAAATTGATAGGGGCGTACTCCAATGGTTTGGGCACGTTGAACGAATGAGTGAAGACCGAATGGTGAAGAAAATATATAGAGCGAAAGTAAATATTAAAAGGTGTCGAGGTAGACCGAGACTAACTTTCGAAGACCATGTGAGCAAAATGCTCGAAGAGGGGAGGGTCAAAAGTACTCGGATACCTAGACGTGCATGTATGAAGAAGTTAATGAACCTGAAAGAAGCGAAAGAGGTATGTAAGGATCGTGATACTTGGCGATCTGTTCTCTCTGGCTACCCCGTTAGGGATTGTGCGTGACGATAAGTAAAGTAAGTAAGTAAGTTTTTTTTTATAGAACACGGGTGACAAACGAGCTCAGAATCCACCCGATGGTAAGTGGATTTTGTAGCACATAGACATCTACATCGATCCTCAATTAAGTATTAAAATGTGGGCTTAGTATTCTGAGGTAGATGCTTTATCACCCCTCAGGGCTAAGATAAAATGCCTGGTTACCAGTAAAAGAGATTCCATTTCTCTACACTCATCAAAAAAAAAAAAAAAACACAGCCCTTAAACTGCAATTTAACAATAGTATTCAAACCTATGCTAAGTCTGGCATAATACCAATTAATCATTGCTGGATCAGTTATTAAATTAATTTCCCTTTTCATATAAGTAACAAACATAAAGAAAGTACACTCACCGAGTCAATTTGTGCATACGCTGAGAAAAAAACGGAGAATATTACTATAATGTGAAACATTTTTACTCTTGAATCACTTTATAATTTTTTGTATAATATACATGCTACTACTACCATTAATTACATCGGAATGCTTGCTGCATGTAGTGGGACTGTTTTTATACTAAGCCATTTATGAAAAACTAATAACGACATACCTCATTTAATATTCAGTATCTTTTTAATTATTAACTACTTTATTTTTTTTTACTATTAAATTATGCAATTTCAGTTTATTTACACAATGATGAGCACGCTGGCGCTTTGTTTTTATATCATTAAAACATTTCACGCGGTATTATGTCAAAATAAAAACTTGTCAGTTTAGACTTTTTTGCCATTAAATACTCTGTAAATCTCTTTAAGGTACGTTGGGGTAATACCAGACGGATTTTCGACCAGTTAAAAGAGTCTGGCAATGACTCTATTTTCTCGACATCCATATACGTTGGATTTCTGAAACATGGCGCAAATCGTTAATGGTTAAACGTTGTTTAACTATGAGAAGCTTTTACTTTTGTAAACTTAACGGTTTCTACCTAAAACGTGTGCGAAGACAAGACATTTTTATATGCATGATGAAGAATTGGCCATCAAGAGGTAAAACTGGACGTAAATTTAAAACCGCTTCAGTTGAAGCAACCGCTTAAGCAGTAGCTTAGAGAACAAAATTCAAAAAAGGGATTTGTCCTATCCTTAGCGCTCAAAAACATATTTAAATATGATCTGTAAATTAGTAGAGACAGATATACGTTCCAAACGATTTTCTGTTTTTTTTTTTGTTTCGTGGCATCCGATCTTATCCCTGATATAAAGAAATTGTAACTTTATGGTTCTCAAACTTTGTTATGATGTAAGATGGAATTACTCAATACAATGATGATGAATAAAGGAAAGATCGGATGCATTTAATTTTTTACTGGGAAAGATAATTTTATTTAAAAAATCTAGATTTTTAAATAAAATGTAACAATAATGACTGATAAAATGCCCCGAGGCAATACAGTAGTAGAGTAAGATGTAATTATTTTAACAAAGCGGCATATGGCGAAGCAGGCGTTTTTGACGTTCCGAAAATTAGTTCTAAATAAGTTTTGTTATTATCATTTGTTGAAAGCCTTTGAGTTAGTAAATACCTACAGTGGTAACCCTTAACAAAGAGAAATATTTCAGTAAAACGTAAGTTAGCAGCATATTAAAGTCATTCATCACCATATTACTGCGAAATGCGAAGAATTATAAATGGTTTTAATGTGTATTTAAAAGTTATAAAACTATATTAAAACTTCGTCTCAACTAGGCACATTAAGGCACTATAGATTTGATAGAGGTTCTGAGTCCCATAGTCATTTGAGCAATCTTCGAAAGAAATGAAAGTTTGAATACCACTGCCTTATTTGTAACGAATAAAGATCGAATAAAATTCATCCGCATTTCACTCGCGCGGGAAAACATTGAATATCGGCCTACAACAATCTTAGCCCTGTTTAGTTCAGTTTTATCTGATTATAAATTCATAAAACTTGGTATTCAGACAAAATAATAACAAATAGGCAATATTCTCGCTAAAACTCGCTAATAAAAGTGATAAGGATAGACCGGATGGACCAAAAAAATATAAAAATTGCCTACTTTTATAAAATGCCGCGCAGCACCCGCCCTACTTCCCGGAGCGACTGGCTGGAACCTGGGGCAGAATGAAATGGTGTTGTGATATTGCTAGCACTTAAAATAAAACCGGCCAAGAGCGTGTCGGGCCACGCTCAGTGTAGGGTTCCGTAGTTTCCCGTCCGTCACAATAAGTGTTCCCACTTATGAGTTTAAAGGTGGGAATCCATTATGTTCGTGCTCCAGCAGCGCTCCGCGCTCCTGCAACTGCTCCCGGTAGTGGGTACGTGCGCGAACATGGAGCGTGCAACATTGCACGCTCCGCGGTAGGCGATGCCAAGGAGAGACCAACCGAACTATTCGATAAATACCCGACCCAATGTAATAAGTACCTACAGCGCCATCTATCGGAGAATTGGGTTACTAATTAATACATAGACGTGCCAGAAGTTTTCGGTGGTAATTTTGAATTGCGAGAACCGATTTTAATAATTCTTTTTTTGTTTGAAAAAAAGACGTTCAGTATAATAAAATATGTAAACGAAGTTAAAAAAATGCTTGCTTAAACGATTATACTAAAACTTAGTCCAGAAATTGTTTTGTACAACTTTTTGTACAAAAACTGTTTCCATCCAAGTTCAAAATGATTTTCCTAGAAAGTCCTTATAAAGTTCTACCTTTCAGATTTTTTTCATATTTTCTAAACCTATGGTTCAAAAGTTAGAGGGGGGGGGGGGGACACATTGTTTTTTTACTTTTGGAGCGATTATTTCCGAAATTATTGACATTATCAAAAAATGATTTTAGTAAACCCCTATTAATTTTTAAATACCTTTCCAACAATATATCACACGTAAGGGTTGAAATTAAAAAAAATATCACTTCCCACTTTACATATAGGGGGGCTACCCTAATAAAACATTTTTTTCCAATTTTTATTTTAGCACTTTGTCGGCGTGATTGATACACATATTGGTACCAAATTTCAGCTTTCTAGTGCTAACGGTCACAGAGATTAAGCGAGGACGGACAGACGGACAGACAGACATGGCGAAACTATAAGGGTTCCTAGTTGACTACGGAACCCTAAAAATAGCACATTATTGATTATATCCAGAAATTTGAATATTACGGTCTTGCCCCATCATCGATTATATATATAGCGCCTATATATAAAAATCAATTGCATGTCGGTAGTCTCGAAAATGGCTGGACAGATTTTGATAAATTTTTTTGTGTGTTTGTTGCTCTAAAGGATTCACAATTAGACCCGGTAGGCCGCGCTGTTTTAGAGATCCAGAAATCACCCGTGCAAAGCCGGGGCGAATCGCTAGTATATTCTTTTTCTATAGGATAGGGTGACAAACGAGCACACAATCCACCTGATGCTAAGTGGTTGCTGTGGCCCATAGACGTCTACATCTATCCTCGATTACGAATCAAAATGTATATGCGTTGTCACCCGTGAGGACTTATATGGAATGCCTCGTTTCCAGTTAAAAGGGTCTCCGGTTCTCTAAACTCACCACACGAAACACAGCAGCATTAAGCTACTATTTGACGCTGGTATTCTGTGAGAGCGTGGTCCTTCCCCGGTCGAGCCGACCCATTCGTGCTACAACTATACTACTAATATAACTGCAGCATGGCTCTACCACGTGTAAAATATGTGTATAATAAAAAGCGTAATATGTAAATCCATCTATAGAGAACGAATTATTCAAAATACTATATATTTAGATATTGTGCTTCAAAATACATTATTATGCTTTAGTAGATTCCCAATATAGTTTGTGGGTGCCAATAAAGACATTCTGTTACTCTTCTAAGAGATATTGCCAGGATTAAGACACGCCATCATTGTTCTCAGGAATGACAATGCAAATCTATATTTTTGTCCTTAATCGATGATAGGTATTATGTCTATGGCCATATTTACTATCGAATAAGGTGTCTAAGGTTCTACAGTCTCTACTTACCATCAGGTGTCTAAGGACCCCAGTATCCACTTGTGGTGGTGTGTCTTAATCCTGCTTATATGAAAAATAACCCTAACTTATATGAAAAATATATATTGTACTATTGGCTGAATTTTAAAAAATTTCAAACGAATTACAAAAGATTAACTGCTCAGGAAATATTTCAGTGATTTAGTGTACTCGCTAACAAAAAGGCATTCATTTTTAATATGGAGGCATACATACTCAATCGCGCTTATTTAATTTTAAGATATATTTTATGCTTATATGGATGGCACGATGATGATGTAATTAGGGAGATGGTTGAGGAAGCAGCGTCGTAAACATGCGACAAATCCAGATTTAAAAACAAACAATTTGTGGGTTTTCCCGCACTCAGGACTGTAGCAGAATCTAGCATCCAAGATATTTATCGATTTTGCTCATCATCATCACTATCATGACGGTCTTTCTTAAGTCCACTGATAAATAAGGCCCCTGAGAATGCTACGAAGCTGTGTTTATACTCATCTATCAACAATTATCAATCTAATTTGCACCTGCTAAGTGAATCAATTTTGTAAAACAGTCTTACTAAAAAATACTGAATAAATAAAGGCTCAATGGTGACGACGACGTGATAATAAATTTTGTTTATATGAGAAGGGAAAACGAGCATGCGGATCACCTGCAACACCAGGGAAATTGTGGATAAAAAAATAGAATAGTTTCTAAAAAATAGACTCTTTTCTTGCAGTCACGTAAGTCGTATCGGTCCGAAAAAGTCACTAGTGGTAGTCGATTCGACGAGGAAGTTGTGCAAGGAAGAAAACTTCTTGTAAATCGCACAATGTTAAACCGCCAATCATTCGGATAGTATAGACGGTATCTCGAGTTTCGTCACGATGTGCGATGGTGAAATTGAGCGGTTGGAATCAGTTTAAAAAATTTCTCTGAGCACTCCCTGACGTAGGTGCGATAACATATGAAAAGAAGAAGAAGCAATATTTGTTCGCAGCGCCAGCGAGTCAAGCCGATCAAAAAGAGCTCAGTCACCGACTATTCGAACCGCACGGCGCTGCATGGGATCAAATGGAAGGAGCTGGAACTAGAGAGCCCCGGCCCAAAAATAGGAACAGTATTCCATGTAAGGCTGAACCTGCGCCTCATAAAGTTGCAGGCGGTGTGGCGGCATGGAATACTGTCAAGCTCTGCTGAGCACCCCAAGATTTTTAGAGGCCAATTTGACTTTCTCTTCCAAGTGACAAACTGCACATCAATCGATATGTCGATGCCGAGGACTACGGTGCTGGTTGAGGTAAAAGGATTGAAATGGAGAGTATAACGTCAGCGGACGTTACCATCGTCAAATTTTATATATTACTATTATTGTAATAATTCAAGATTGCTTATTTTAGTTCTGGAGTGTCTGGTAAGAAAACACTGGCGAAATAGTTTGCGAACGCCTCCGCAGTATTTGGCGCCGAAAACAATGTATTTTAATGGGTAATCTTATCGCAAACTAGAGATATGTTGCCAAAATTTACATATTTACAACTTTAATATAAGATTCTATCCTTTCTGTGTAGTTTTATAGGCCGAATTAATGTGAGATTTTGAGGTCTGCTGTCTGCTCTAAGATTTGAAAACCGACGCTAAGTTTTTTCAGAATACGTATGTTTACAAGCGGCATGTAATTTTAATTTTCGCTTCGTATTTTGAATAATTTCACTCTTGAATCAAACTGGATGTCTAAGCCCGATTTTCGTCCTTCCTTTGGTATATTTAAATCAAAAATACTATAGATAGCATTCTAGAAATTTTGAAATCCTAAGATTCTAAAATATCGTGCCATGAGTATTCTAAAAGTAAGCTAGCCATCAGTTGGTAATTACAATTCTTGAAATTCTAACCATTTACTGGATCCGCATTACTCAGTTCGATGAGATCAAAATGACGAGTTGTATCAATTTTTACGTTAACCATCATATCATCATTGATATGTAGAAGAAACAGATTTAGATATAGTACGCCGACTTGTTTATAGCGTTATAGCCAGCGTTATTAGGCTTGTAATTGGAGCATGCGCCGTCTACTTTGACCTTGAAGATTTGATTCTGGGTGAAACTGGTGATCCAATTGCACAATTTTTCGGGAAGCCATAGGAAAGAAGCCTCGAAAGAAGCAGTTTGTGACAAACCCGATCGAAGGCCTTTGCTATGTCCAAACTCACTGCCAAAGCCCTTGGACTCTACCGCCTGCGCCTATGAATAAGCAAACGTTTAAAATTGATAAAGTTGATTAATTTATTGACAAATTGACACTGACTTCTATATATATATAGAGGTCAATGCAACTTGACAACCTCCACTGACTGTCGTTCGGATTCTAGGTCTTCTAACTTGATTTATTCAAAACTAGCGATCTGATCTATTAATGGAGCGTTATTTAGATTTGAGATAATCAAAGGAGACCATTTATTTTATCAAATTTTCGTTTTCCCAAACAAATCTACAAGTTTGGTATGTTAAATAGCTATCAGCAGTTAAGAGGTATTAGTAAGCGTCTTAGAGATATTCAAAGTAATAAACCTTAAATGTAAATCCGTACACAGTTGCTATGCAATAAATCTCAATCCAAAAATAAAATTAAGAAAAAAATAATATTCAATAAAACAAATATAACATATTCAAGTTATCTTTTACGTACGTAGCTCACATCATAAAAGTGTATGTTCTATTTACTGAACTAATAATAGCAGTGTTTTAAAAAAAAGCACGTTACTATTTCAAACAATGTGTCATAATGATCTTTTTTATTTTTACAAGTTTCAATAACCATCTAAACATTTTATTTACGATCACTACTATCAAATAATGTTATGATACTATCGTTAAAATGGCCATCTTCATCCACGTAATTTGTTTTGCGGCAGAGGCAATATAAAAATTTTTGCTTAATTCATCTTTATCAGATTTGAACTCAATACAAGGAGGTTATTTCGATATCACAGACATACACTTCAGTTTGTTTTAAATGCACAGATATGATATCGCACATAATATTGTATGTAATAATTTACTCAACAAAGATAAAATTATTAAAAAGAAAACAATACAACTTAAAAATTAATATACTTAGGTGCTTTATTTTGTTCCCAAAATAAAATATTTGACTACATGCGGAGAGTATTTAAAAAAAATGTTTTTTTTTCATAGAGGTGCCAACCGTATAGTGGCGGCGTAAGAATATCGACCACCCCATATAATCCCATGGGTTATATATATATATACATAAAAGGCGACAGAGGGAAACAAATAAGATGGGTAGCAGCTGCTTTTTAATAGCAACTAAAAGCAAAAAAACTGCGGTTAACAACACGCTTGCTAAGCATGGCCATTATGTCAAGTATCCCCCCCCCCTCATGAGGCAATCTATTTGGGAGGCTTATGTTCAGCAGTGGACTTTAGTAGGCTACAACAGTAACATAGAGGTGCATTAAGAGACACATCCATTAAAAACATTTATTAATATTTTTTTATATAGGAAAGGGATGACAAGCGAACACAGAGTCCACCTGATGGTAAGTGTTTGCATCTACATCGATCCCAGTTTGCGAATCAAAATGCAGATGCGTTGTCAGCCTTGATGACTAAGATGGAATGCCTCTTTTCCAGTAAAAAGGGTCTCCGGTTCTCTACACTTACCATACGAAACAAAGCAGCATGAAGCTGCTATTTGGCGCTGGTATTCTATGAGAGCGTGGTCATTCCCCGGTCCAGCCGACTTATTTGTACTACAACTATGCAATTAATATAGCTGGAGCATGGTTCTACCACGTAAAATTACATATTAAAAGACATTTTATTACTAGAATAAAGTAAATAGTAAAATTTCAGAATATTTTTAAGGACAGCTCACATTTTCACAATAAATTAAGTCTACTAGTCATGTTTAGCACCTTTTTAGTAAAAAACTTCTATCGCAGTTTTAGTTATTAAAATTTAATTTTTATACACATCGTAGCACGCATATATTTTTAAGCGTAGTTTTTTCGGGGAATTTATGTTAACAATTTTTGAAGTTTATGTATGAACTAATTTTAAAAGTTTATCTACTAAGTAGGACTCCATTTCTGTCTGAGAGGTCCTCTAGGAAGGTATCGCCCTCTTACCTAGTACCCGGTATATATAAATGCTGTAAGGCATTCTATCTCGGTCCGTAAATGTGACAACGACCTTCTTTGTTTGAAGTTAGCTGCAAGTTTCCATGGGCTGCAGTAACTATATACCATCGTCAGGTGGATTTTAAGTTCGTTGGATACTTCTGTTTATAAAAAAAAACTTTAGCTAATAAATACCAATATAGTTAACACACAGTTAACATTTTTATAACATGTGTTTTCAGAGATGTATATCAAGAATATTCTGAATTACACCGTTTATTGGATACCTGGGTATCACGATATTTCAATATTTATTTAATTAGTATATCCATTCAGTCAGGAAACGCAGGCAGCGTTCTTGACACATTACCACTGTGAGTAGGATTGTACGATAATGTAAGTTTTTAGTTTTTCTCTTTTTTTTTTTAATTTTGTATGTCCACTATAAACCACCATGTTAGTTTTTATGTGACTTTATGCAGCTTAAAACCAGTGAAAGGGCACAATGACAATGCTTTTTGTCAATATAAGTTGAGAAGTTTAGAAGATTTGAGTGAACAGGGAATATACATACATATATAGACTTCTAAAGTTGTAACCACCCCTTTGGTAAAATATTCACTTACATCATCTGCCTCGAAGGAGTACACAAATATACTGCAATCGTTTTCGGTAATTGAAGTTGAAGCAGGCAATGCATGGTTCAGCACTATTTGTTACTCACACATGCACATTACGCACACACTGGTGTATTATGATTTTAGTCTCGCCCTAATCGCCAATCTATACTGTAGTATATTTATAAAATAAAATAAAGTAAATATCCTAAGATACCTTACACACATACACCTTAAAATTATTATATATATTAATATATAATAATTTTAAGGTGATTCACTAGTGATATAATAGATATATCTGTAATAGTGTACTCAAGTCTGGAAACCTTTTTATGAATAGACTAGAATAAGATAAATTTTTTTTCAGTATAGATGACATGTTGTAATTCTTATAGAAAGTCATTTTTACCTTGCCACTGGTTCGAAAAAACCTGTGTCCTGGGAAGAACCAGCAAGAAACCCAGCGGGACTTTTTTTAAATAATTTAACAATATCAATGGTAACAAAATATTAACAAAATTTATTTTAGAAACAGCTTGGAAGCTACCACCGCATTCCCAAGGGTTAGTATCACCCATGTATTCATTTATATTATAATAACCCTTTTTATATAGTTTTTGTTTATTAAAATGTTTAAACTTGGTAATAGAGGGACCTTGTATATTTTCTGGGACTTTGTTGTAATAGCGTATACATTGCCCCAAGAATGAATTACTGACTCTAGCGATTCGAGAAATTGGTATCACTAACTTGTGTTTGTTCCTAGTGTTTACAGAGTGTATATCACTTTTTTACTAAAACTAACATTGTTTTTGTGCACATACATTAAATTTTCGTAGATATACTTAGAGACCAAAGGTAAAATATTTATTTCTTTTAATTTTTCCCTAAGTGACTCTCTCGGTCTAAGGTTGTAAATAGCTCTTATGGCCCTCTTTTGCAAAACAAAAAGTTTCTAAATCAACCGCATTTTCCCATAGCAAAATCCCATATAACATTGTGCTATGGAAATAAATTAAATAAACTAATCTAGCTGCCTCGACACTAGTGAGATCTCTAATCTCTTTTACAGCATAAGCTGTAGAGCTTAGTCTGCTTGCTAGTTTAGATATACGTGGGCCCACTGAAACTGTTCATCTACAGAGTGATGCCAAAATTAACAGAGGATTCGACAGGACTCAGTTCTTCCCCATTTAAAACACATTGGTATTCGGATTTTTAATATTAATTGTTGTAAATTTAATACATTTAGTTTTATAGCCGTTTAAATATAGATTATTAACGTTAAACTAATGTACTAATTTTGACATAGCATTATTCACTTCGTCATTTTTAAACGATTGACGTTTAAGTTTAAAAATCAAGCAAGTATCATCAGCAAATAATACTATAGTATGATTATCCCCTACAAGAGAACGTAAGTCATTAATATACACTAAAAATAGGAATGGACCAAGAATGGAGCCCTGAGGGACACCCATCTGTACGGGTCATCCGGAAGAACTTCTATCATTGATAATAACTTTCTGCACTCTATTACTTAAATATGAAATAACTAGTTTTAGCACTGTGTTTTAGACACCATAGTACTGTAGCTTCCTGATTAATATCTCATGGTGAACACAGTCGAAGGCCTTGGAAAGGTCACAAAATGTACTCAAAGCATTCTCTGAATTCTCCCATGCACAAAAATATGTTTAATAAGCTCAACACCGGCATCGGTTGTCAAGCGACTTCTTACCCCAAATTGACTTGTATGGAGCAATTTTTTTAAATACTTAATATCTGATTTACAATAATTTGTTCAAAAATTTTACTTAAAGTTGGTAGTCCAGAAATTGATTCAAAATTGGCGGGGTCTGATGTACTACCAGATTTGAATAAAGGTATAACTTTACTATGTTTCATTAAGTCACACAAGATTTGAAGCTTGTAATAAAATAGTGGCTAGATAATGTGCTATTGTATATATTACACAAGAACTATGTGGTAAAAATTCAAAGGCAATTTTATGTTTTTATGTTATCATACAATGCCATTTAATTAAATCCCATGATAATAAATTAGAGCAGTAGCCTATATACGTCCGTCCTCTTGGCACATACCTACCGTCATCCTCCCATTTGCGAGAGGGTTTAAAGATAGGAGAAGGTCGGCAGTGCTACCTCGATGCATGTAGACAGATTACTCTTAATCGGGATATTATTCAATTACTCAGACGTGGAAATTTCCCCACGATGTTTCATTCTCAACTAAGCACGTAATTAATCAGCATCCAAAATTACAAAATACAATTTAAGTAGTGTAATTTTTTAAATGAGCGCCTATCCCCTGATCCCTTTATTAGAATCGTTTTGTGCTATATTTTTACTTATAAGGCACAATTAAAAGTAAATAAATTAGGACGGTAATACTCGTACACAATGTGCAAAATTTTTCGTGAACAAAATGGTATAAAATATCAATTACTAATCATCAAATTTTTGTCTTTAGGTCTTTTTATATCAAATAAATAAAAGGAGCAAGAACTATTACGTATGGGTACTATAGTAATATAACAACTGTTAAACATATGGTAACAATTTTTTTTTTGTTTGTTTATATAAAACAAACAAAAACCGACTTAGGTGTTGCCCGCGACTTCTTTCGTTTAGTAATCGGAAATAATATTTTTGTCACTACAACCACCTTGAAGAGTATGACAAAACCTTTCTTTTTACCCTTTCGTATCTGGATAAATAGTAGCATTTATGTTGCCTAGACTCCTTAACTACCTACATACCCACTCGAATGTCGGGGTCATTTTGGCCAATATGGCGCATCTGTCGAGCACTTTCCGAAGTAATAAGTAAGTATATAACAAGTATCCTAAGTATATATATATATATATATATATATATATATATATATATATATATATATATATATATATATATATGTTATATATATCATATATATGGTACAAATAGTTTGCTATCACTCAAAGCCACATTATGGCGTTTGACAGATGCGCATATTATTTGAGACGCCAGAATATGGCGTTTGGACAGACGGGGGGATACCTACTTCACGAAAATCTATTCCGTAGTTATTGCGTGAATCGTGAATACACAGACAGACGTACAAAATTTTTAAGTACCTACCATATATTTGGCTTCAGAAGCCTTAACCTGGTTTAAACCTTTTTTATGGAAAGATAAGTAGCAAGTTTTGTACTGTTTTGAAATTTGAATTGAATGAGTCATTTTTTAAAACAAATTGCCTATTGTAGTATAATACATTTTTTAAAGACAAGGTCTTTTATAATTTATGTGTTAAAACGTTTTTAAACATGACGTAATTAAACTTCATTTTTTACTAAACTTATAATATAGTAGTAGCGTAGTCCCAAAATCATGGAAGACGGCTTTCGTCCACCCGATCCCTAAAAAAGGCGACCGCTCAGACCCGTCCAACTACCGGCCAATCGCCATCACCTCCTTGTTCTCCAAAACAATGGAGTCCATTGTAAACTGCCAGCTCATGAGGTACCTTGAGGATCACCAGCTGATTAGTGACCGCCAATACGGTTTTCGCCGTGGTCGGTCAGCTGGTGATCTTCTGGTCTACCTCACTCACAGATGGGCGGAGGCAGTAGAGTTCAAGGGGGAGGCATTGGCCGTTAGTTTGGACATTGCGAAGGCCTTCGATCGGGTTTGGCACAAAGCGCTTCTTTCGAAGCTCCCTTCCTATGGGCTTCCCGAGAAATTGTGCGATTGGATCACCAGCTTTCTTGCAGATCGGAGCATCAAGGTCGTTGTAGACGGTGCAAGCTCCGATTGCAAGCCTATTAATGCTGGTGTTCCACAGGGCTGCGTGCTATCGCCAACGCTGTTTCTTCTGCATATCAATGATATGTTGCATACCCGTAACATTCATTGCTATGCGGATGACAGCACTGGTGATGCTCTTTACACCGGCCGAGCCAATATTTCTCGGGAAAACGTCTCCGAGTGCCGGGACAAACTTGTGTCTGAAGTCGAGTCTTTGCTGAACAGAGTCTCGGATTGGGGACGACTAAATCTAGTCCAGTTTAACCCCCAGAAGACACAAGTTTGCGCGTTAACCGCTAAAAAGAACCCCTTTGTCGTATCCCCTCAGTTTCAAGGCACTCCCCTTGTTGCCTCAGCCAGTATCGGAATCCTCGGCGTCGACATATCGAGTGACGTGCAGTTTCGTGGTCACTTGGAAGGGAAGGCCAAATTGGCCTCTAAAAAGCTTGGCGTGCTCAGCAGAGCGGGACAGTATTTCATGCCGGCACACCGCCTGCAACTTTACAAGGCGCAGGTTCGGCCGCACATGGAATACTGTTCCCATCTCTGGGCTGGGGCTCCCCAGTACCAGCTCCTTCCACTTGACCGCATCCAGCGCAGAGCGGCTCGAATCGTCGACGACCGAGTGCTTTCCGATCGGCTCGATTCACTGGCGTTGCGAAGAGATGTTGCATCGCTTTGCGTATTTTATCGCATCTATCACGGGGAGTGCTCTGAGGAATTGTTCGGATTAATCCCAGCCGCCAAATTTCGTGAACGCACGACACGACAAACGTCCCGATACCATCCACACCATCTGGATGCTTGGCGGTCCACCACTGTACGTTTCACAAGGAGTTTTCTTCCACGTACAACCTCTCTGTGGAATAGTTTATCACCGGCGATTTTTCCGGACCGATACGACCTGGGGACCTTCAAGAAAAGAGCTTACTCCTTTCTAAAGGGCCGGCAACGCACCCGCAATTCTCCTGGTGTTGCGGTTGATCATGGGCGGCGGTAGTCACTTAACATCAGGTGAGCCGCATGCTCGTTTGCCCCCTCTTCTATAAAAAAAAAAAAAAAAAAAAAAAAAAAAAAAAATATATTGGTATTATAACATAGTTATTTAGGATTACACAAATTATTGGGAAATACGTGTAATAATTATTATTACACATATTTCCCATTCATCGACTTCCTGCATGTGTTACCAGGTCCTTGATAGTTGGTAAACAGAGATCCCTACACTTTGCCTGCCGGCAGAAGGCTGCCGCTCGACAACCTTTCTTCCGCATCTGTTGTCGGTTCTTCGACCTATATGGCCGGCCCATTGCTACTTCAGCTTACTAATCCATTGGGCTATGTTAGTTACTCTTTTGCTGCGGATATACTAGTTTTTAAGTCTATCATGCAGAAAAACCCCGAGCATAGCTCTCTCCATAGCTTGCTGAGCAAACTTGAGCTTCCTCATATAGCTAGAAGTGAACAAAGGAAAGTTGAATCCGTCGATTGACCACTCAGTCGAAGTTAGACTTAATTAGTCGGACTATTTGTGTCAGGTAAATATATTAAAAAAGACACTGAAAATTTTAAAAACTTGTGATCACAGTACCTAAATATGTGATCTAGGATGTTGATTTTCAACATTTTCAAAAGTATACCTATGATCACTTCATTAATGAATTTTTGATGATGAAACGATTTTTTTGCTAGAACTGGTACAACCTAGCTTATCGCCCCGTATCCGCTTGACGTTAAGTTTCGGGACACCTGTATATTCCACTAGACCTGACTTTTCCAGAAATTTTTAAAATTACCGACATGACTTTTAAACATATTTATTATTACGTATAAGATTCTTTATCTATGACTATGACTTTATCTCTGTATTTTAAACAATACAAGCAATTAAAATAATTAATAATAAAAAAATATTATCATACAAATTACAAACGAATTGCTTGTAATAGTAAAGATAAGGAAGTCATAAAATTATTTGATTCTGCAATATTTTAAATAGTTTTGAATTTCTAGCGAAATTAAAATGAAGAAAATAAAAGTAATATTCCTTTTACAGCCTTTTTAAAATTTTCTACAACACATGAATTTCATGAACCAAACGTTAGTTAGTTTATTTTAAATATTTTTCTTTCGAAAATATTGGCTTCGGCAATGAAAATATTTCTTTATAAAATTAAGTATAAGTCTAGTTTCAAGACAGAACAAGAAGGAATTTCATCAAAAGGAGACGATTCTGGCCAAAATCAGATCACGGTCATGATTACGTTTTCAGGTCCATACTGTCAAATTTATTTAGCCTATGCGCGCGCAACTTGCATAAAATATAGAGTACTTAAGTAGTTTTACATGCACCGGAACTATTATATATTACTCTACGTCAATAATTTTACTTTCAGCGCCTTTGAAGAATATGACTTTAAAAATTGTAAAATTACATGGCATAGTACGGCCGTTCTTGTAAATATGTCGCAGCCAACTAGCTAAATTAGTCTTTCAGTTAACAGCCTAGCCTTTTCACTAAACGGTACCGTTTAACTAGCTGCCAATGATGACAACAATGATATTAAGCAAATATTAATAATATTATGCGTTTCAGACGATTCATTTAATACAAAATTTCATGTCTAATTATCCACTACGTGCTATATTATTAGGTGCATAAAGGCTTTAGTGTGGCTCTAGGGGCACCTCAGCCGCACTTTATCTTACTGTCGCTAATATTATAAGATAATTACAATGTTGCATTAGACGCATCGACATCGTATCATTCAAAATTTCAAAATTTCAATAGAGAAGAAGGCTGGGTACTACCACCTGCTTGGGACCCTATAATCAATAAAATTAAAACTAAACCCAAGCATACCACTGCAAGACCTCAGGACATAGTCAGTTCATTTTGCATAGATCGGACCATAAACAATAATTAAACAAGCTGAAGGCACTCCGGGTTTAACAATGACATCGGGACATCAGTCATCTCAGTCCCCCGTGACCATGGGTGCTTGAAATCACCCGAAACGTCGGGAATTAAAAATAAAAATAAAAATAATTAAAATTAAACGCGATAAAATCCGTAAAAGTAGTTTTAATCAACGTCTGGAATTAATAAGATTTATCGAAATACAAATCATATCCACCCTACTTTACTAACGGAAACAAAACAATAAATTTAGTAGGCATCTTTGATCTTGTCAGTTCGTTGGGTCACAGGTTCAAGGGCAAAAGTAAAAGTAATTATTTAAAAAAATCAAACACTTAATTCCAAATTTTTATTTTTATGTTTTGTAAAATATCACTGCCATAGGCTTTTATTCCGTTCACATGTTACACCCTATTTTTGTCCAACGGTAAAATCGGTCATTCAGTATAATGCAGCACGGTGCTTATATTTTGATCATTTTTATCTAAAAGATTAATTAAAAAAATTATTAATACTTTTGTGTCAGTGCATATTGTATTTATATTTGCGTCTGTATGCTGCGTAGTGATCGTCGATGTGTTTGTGTGATATTTTCGGTTCCTGTTGGCCGCACCAACCATTAAATAAGAAAACTAAGTTGTAACTTGGAACTTAACGTACGTCATACTTTTTTGCGTTGTTCACACGCCTATGTACGGTTTTTTTATAAGATATAATTTGAGGAATAAACAAACTTAAATGCCTATTTTTTATCCGATCTAGGCCCACTAGGTACCCCACATTTTCCCGTGGCTGTTGTAAGAGACGAAAGAAGGAAACATTCCGCGAGACGGGCAGACGCGACTTCTTAATAACAACTATAAAATAAAAAAAAACTGAGCTTCTTCATACGGCCAGAAGTGAAGGATTACGTTTCGGTACCGTAAGTCGTCACTGACAACACGCGCTGTTTGTACAGTTTCGTCTTGAGATTTTGAGAAATATCACTAAGAACATTTGTCGCAGTTTCCCGAACGGCGCCCAGCCGAGTTGGATTCGTTTGACCTCTTGGTCGAAGTCGGACTTACCTAATCGGACATTTTGTCTCAGGTATATATACATACTTCTCAATAATTTCGAGCATAGTGCTCACAACTACTAGCATAGGTATAACATAGACGTTAGGCAAAATTTTTGTCTTGTCCATGCTACCTTAAGACGAGTTGGGAAACACTACTAAGGTCGTTTAGGTTAGTGCTAAGATCCTCCAGGGATTCTACCATTGTGACTATATCATCAGCAAATCGAAAGTGAGTTATCTGTTCGCCAATGATGTTAACACCGTAACCATTCTAGCCACTTGGAAACATTTTCTAATGCAGCGGTGAAGAATTTTGGGGATATTCTTGTGTGGTGCCACTCACGCTGAAATCGCGGTTGCATTCTGCAGGCTGCCGCCGTGTTTGGCAGTATTGGTCAGCCGATTGGGATGGGATGCGGTCTTTCTTTGCATCCTACCCTTGGGGGCGGGTTTGCTTCTCGCCGGACGATCCAAACGTTGTTGCGGATTCTGTCGCTGATGTGGTACTTCAGGGTATGGAACTTTTTATTCTTTCCTCTGTGGTGCCCATTGGAGGCACATCTTAGCCATGGTTTGGTCGCTCCTGTAAAATAGCATCATGCTATAAGCAGGAGTGCTATCAGCGTCCCGGGATGTAAAAACCAGCGCTTTAAAAAGGAAGTATAATTCCGCCTCTAGGTCCTTCAAAAGAGTCATTGCCAAGGCAAAGTCAGAGCACATAGGCAGAATTGGCGACAAACTAGTTCGCCTTCCTTCTGGAACCAGTGCATTCTGGTCTCTCGCCAAGGCTGTCCAGGTAATATCTGTCAGTCATCTCTTCCATCTCTGCACAGGGAGGACGACTCACTGGCCCATACCGCAAAGGAGAAAGCCGATCTTCTAGGCTCTTTCTTTGCGTCTAACTCGACTCTCGATGACGGGGGGAGTACGCCGCCGACCATCCCGCGTTGTGAGTGCTCCATGCCGGAAGTGCAGTTCACTCAGCGCTCGGTTCGCAAAGCACTCCTCTCCCTGGACATCCACAAGTCGAATGGGCCTGACAGAATCCCCCCAATTGTGCTGAGGACGTGTGCTCCAGAGTTGGCACCGGTCTTTTCTGGTAGTCCTACTCCCTAGGCGTAGTCCCAAAATCATGGAAGACGGCTTTCGTCCACCCGATCCCTAAAAAAGGCGACCGCTCAGACCCGTCCAACTACCAGCCTATCGCCATCACCTCCTTGTTCTCCAAAACAATGGAGTCCATTGTAAACTGCCAGCTCATGAGGTACCTTGAGGATCACGAGCTGATTAGTGACCGCCAATACGGTTTTCGCCGTGGTCGGTCAGCTGGTGATCTTCTGGTCTACCTAACTCACAGATGGGCGGAGGCAGTAGAGTCCAAGGGGGGGGGGGGGCATTGGCCGTTAGTTTGGACATTGCGAAGGCCTTTGATCGGGTTTGGCACAAAGCGCTTCTTTCGGAGCTCCCTTCCTATTGGCTTCCCGAGAAATTGTGCGATTGGATCACCAGATTTCTTGCAGATTGGAGCATCAAGGTCGTTGTAGACGGTGCAAGCTCCGATTGCAAGCCTATTAATGCTGGTGTTCCACAGGGCTGCGTGCTATCGCCAACGCTGTTTCTTCTGCATATCAATGATATGTTGCAAACTCGTAACATTCATTGCCATGCAGGTGACAGCACTGGTGATGCTCGTTACACCGGCCGAGCCAATATTTCACGCGAAAACGTCTCTGAGTGCCGGGACAAACTTGTAACTTGTGTCTGAAGTCGAGTCTCTGCTGGACAGAGTCTCGGATTGGGGGCGACTAAATCTAGTCCAGTTTAATCCCCAGAAGACACAAGTTTGCGCGTTAACCGCTAAAAAGAACCCCTTTTTCGTATCCCCTCAGTTTCAAGGCACTCCCCTTTTTGCCTCAGCCAGTATCGGAATGCTCGGCGTTGACATATCGAGCGACGTGCAGTTTCGTGGTCACTTGGAAGGGAAGGCCAAATTGACCTCTAAAAAGCTTGGCGTGCTCAGCAGAGCGGGACAGTATTTCGTGCCGGCACACCGCCTGCAACTTTACAAGGCGCAGGTTCGGTCGCACATGGAATACTGTTCCCATCTCTGGGCTAGGGCTCCCCAGTACCAGCTCCTTCCACTTGACCGCATACAGCGCAGAGCGGCTCGAATCGTCGGCTTTCCGATCGGCTCGATTCACTGGCACTGCGAAGACATGTTGCATCCCTTTGCATTTTCTTTCGCATATATCATGGAGAGTGCTCTGAGGAATTGTTCGCATTAATCCCAGACCCCAAATCTCGTGAACGCACTACGCGGCAAACGTCCCGATACCATCCACACTATCTGGATGCTTGGCGGTCCACCACTGTACGTTTCAAAAGGAGTTTTCTTCCGCGTACAACCTCTCTGTGGAATAGTTTACCGCCGGCGATTTTTCCGGACCGATACGACCTGGGGACCTTCAAGAAAAGAGCTTACTCCTTTCTAAAGGGCCGGCAACGCACCTGCAATTCCCCTGGTGTTGCGGTTGATCATGGGCGGCGGTAGTCACTTAACATCAGGTGAGCCACATGCTCGTTTGCCCCCTCATCTATAAAAAAAAATATAACGTCACTTTATCTTAAGCCTCTCTTCAGTTGAATAGGTTTTGTGTTCTGTATTTTAATAGACACGAAGCAATACAATACAACTCGGTACGCATCTCGGTATACCGACTGTCAACTTAGCTCCCGAGAAAGGTCTGTAGCACCGCCCAAATCTCGACTTTCTCTTTCGGGCTTTCTCTTCTTATAACATACAAACGCCAAACATAACGGCAGATTATACTCCTCTATCTTTTGTATGACCTGCCGAAGGGTTGTGTGGTCTATGGTACTGAAGACTTTTAGAAACCAGTATATCCGGGAGACTGGAAGTCGTCGAGAATACAGAATGCACGATTTGTAATAACTCTTAAAAATAACCTGTGACGCGGTTCAGAAGGGAAAGCGGTTTGCAAATATTCAAAGGGGTTTCATAACTTTTCTTGAGAATAAAACTGCCACATTTCTGCTCCACGTCTCCGGAGTACCACCACTTCTTAAGTTGCTGGAGAGCCACTGTAACCTCGTTCAGACTGACGTCGTTGCAACACTTACCAGGCAGGTTGGCAACCGCAATTACGGTTTATAACGGTTAATAAATTTAACATTACATTAATATATAATGTAATGTTAAATTTATTATGACTTGTAGTATCAGTAGCTGTAGTATTAAGCTTGATAACTATTTGTAGGCATGTAAGTGACGTCGACAGAATAACAATAAATTATTACATTAATCTGTCGCATATTTTATGCATATGTATTACTTTGTTTCTTTTTTTATAAGGTATATTGTGGACATTGCTAAACTAGGATTTTTCCATATCAAACGTAATACATGGGTAAGGCGTGAACCTATGATGACCTAGCGTTCGGCGGCAACGCGGCGTAACCGCGTCTTGCGTTGTATTGTGTACGGAACTATGGAATTTAAGCCATAGCGGACCGTGGTGCGGGAGGGGAGGGTGTTTTCACGTCAAATGACGCGAGATTAGTCGGAAGTAAAGACTACAATATTATATAGGAAAAGTCGGAAGTCGGACATCGACAAGGCTGTCGTCAACCCGTGTTACTTGGGCTGGACCCTTTAAACAAATCGAACACGACATTTCCAACCTAGGATGAGTCCTGCGATTAGGACTCGAACCTTAACAAGGTAATAAAGATATTAATAGTTACTTTGCAACCATCAGATCAATTAAATGAAATGATGTGTCTTACCTAGTTTGAAGAGCACCGGTAGAGCACAAGAAGCGGTCTTAGCGGTCAGCTGACGTAGAGTCTACATCACCTGAAGATGTCTCGTGTAGAGGCTAAACACGTGTCGTATTATCGTCGATGGTGTGTCTTTCCTAGAATAGTGGTGTTGGGAGTAGTGGTGTTGGAAGTGGGTGCTCTTCAAACTAGGTAAGACACATAATTTCATTTAATTGAGCGGGTAGTTGTAAAGTAACTACTAATATCTTTATTATAATGGATTTCCGCAAAGTAACGCCTAATTCTATCAATTAAACAAGGTAATAAAATCAGACCCCAATTCTACAAGGTGATTTTAATGTATATAAAATTTCATTTGATTTTTTTGTCAATGCGGGGAAAAGTAATGTAAAGCTTTCTTCACCAAGGAAACGCAAAGAGACTAGAAAAAAGAAGATAGAAATTGACGATTTTATTAAAGGTGTTATAAGAAGAAAGGTAATAGAGAATTAACCATTTTAAAACCTACGCATACTACGAAGACAGAATATTATCATGGAAATATAAATTTCGAAAACAATTCAAAATGGATATTATATTGAAAGAAAAGGGTCCATGTAATTCACTTGCCACCTTATCGTCCGGAATTAAACCCAATAGGATTAGCATGGGGAGATATCAAAGATTCGTAGTATAACCAAACTAACCGACATAGTGGCTTATTCGGTTTATTCACTCTAGTACCCGGATGACCGAGCTTTGCTCGGTTTTTTTTTAAGTTACATTTAGATACAAATTACATGAATAATATTTTTTGATCTTATTGACATAATAGAAAAAACTGAACTGGTTATTTGAAAGAAAATCTTGAGTGCAATTAGTTTAATTATCTGATATTTAACTTAATGATTTAACATTTTTCTTATTTTTAAAAATTACCAAAAAAAGGGCTCGAAATAATAGATTTTCTCACAAAAGAAGGGAATTTGAAAAAAAAGGATAAAAAAGTCGGACCCAAGACGGGACGCGAACCACGGAACTCCGATATCACGCCCGACCGACATCCCACCTGAGCTATTACGATCGTTAGTGGTCCGTCAAAATTTACCTTCTTATTCTAACGATATTGTAGCAGTTTTTCATTGCCTAAAAACACGGACAAAAAGACATTTTCTAAAAATAAATCCTAGCTAGATCAATTTATTGCTCCCGAAACTGCACACAAAATTTTATGAAAATCGTTGGAGCCGTTTCCGAGAATCAGATTATGTATATATATATATATATACATAATCTGTATATATATATATATAAATGTATATATATATATATATATATATATATATATATATATATATATATATATATATATATATATATAAATGTATATATATATATATATATATATATATATATATATATATATATATATATATATATAAATGTATATATATATATATATATATATATATATATATATACATAATCTGATTCTCGGAAACGGCTCCAACGATTTTCATAAAATTTTGTGTGCAGTTTCGGGAGCAATAAATTGATCTAGCTAGGATTTATTTTTAGAAAATGTCTTTTTGTCCGTGTTTTTAGGCAATGAAAAACTGCTACAATATCGTTAGAATAAGAAGGTAAATTTTGACGGACCACTAACGATCGTAATAGCTCAGGTGGGATGTCGGTCGGGCGTGATATCGGAGTTCCGTGGTTCGCGTCCCGTCTTGGGTCCGACTTTTTTATCCTTTTTTTTCAAATTCCCTTCTTTTGTGAGAAAATCTATTATTTCGAGCCCTTTTTTTGGTAATTTTTAAAAATAAGAAAAATGTTAAATCATTAAGTTAAATATCAGATAATTAAACTAATTGCACTCAAGATTTTCTTTCAAATAACCAGTTCAGTTTTTTCTATTATGTCAATAAGATCAAAAAATATTATTCATGTAATTTGTATCTAAATGTAACTTAAAAAAAAACCGAGCAAAGCTCGGTCATCCGGGTACTAGAGTGAATAAACCGAATAAGCCACTATATCGGTTAGTTTGGTTATACTACGAATCTTTGATATCTCCCCATGCTAATCCTATTGGGTTTAATTCCGGACGATAAGGTGGCAAGTGAATTACATGGACCCTTTTCTTTCAATATAATATCCATTTTGAATTGTTTTCGAAATTTATATTTCCATGATAATATTCTGTCTTCGTAGTATGCGTAGGTTTTAAAATGGTTAATTCTCTATTACCTTTCTTCTTATAACACCTTTAATAAAATCGTCAATTTCTATCTTCTTTTTTCTAGTCTCTTTGCGTTTCCTTGGTGAAGAAAGCTTTACATTACTTTTTCCCGCATTGACAAAAAAATCAAATGAAATTTTATATACATTAAAATCACCTTGTAGAATTGGGATCTGATTTTATTACCTTGTTTAATTGATAGAATTAGGCGTTACTTTGCGGAAATCCATTATAATAAAGATATTAGTAGTTACTTTACAACTACCCGCTCAATTAAATGAAATTATGTGTCTTACCTAGTTTGAAGAGCACCCACTTCCAACACCACTACTCCCAACACCACTATTCTAGGAAAGACACACCATCGACGATAATACGACACGTGTTTAGCCTCTACACGAGACATCTTCAGGTGATGTAGACTCTACGTCAGCTGACCGCTAAGACCGCTTCTTGTGCTCTACCGGTGCTCTTCAAACTAGGTAAGACACATCATTTCATTTAATTGATCTGATGGTTGCAAAGTAACTATTAATATCTTTATTACCTTGTTAAGGTTCGAGTCCTAATCGCAGGACTCATCCTAGGTTGGAAATGTCGTGTTCGATTTGTTTAAAGGGTCCAGCCCAAGTAACACGGGTTGACGACAGCCTTGTCGATGTCCGACTTCCGACTTTTCCTATATAATATTGTAGTCTTTACTTCCGACTAATCTCGCGTCATTTGACGTGAAAACACCCTCCCCTCCCGCACCACGGTCCGCTATGGCTTAAATTCCATAGTTCCGTACACAATACAACGCAAGACGCGGTTACGCCGCGTTGCCGCCGAACGCTAGGTCATCATAGGTTCACGCCTTACCCATGTATTACGTTTGATATGGAAAAATCCTAGTTTAGCAATGTCCACAATATACCTTATAAAAAAAGAAACAAAGTAATACATATGCATAAAATATGCGACAGATTAATGTAATAATTTATTGTTATTCTGTCGACGTCACTTACATGCCTACAAATAGTTATCAAGCTTAATACTACAGCTACTGATACTACAAGTCATAATAAATTTAACATTACATTATATATTAATGTAATGTTAAATTTATTAACCGTTATAAACCGTAATTGCGGTTGCCAACCTGCCTGGTAAGTGTTGCAACGACGTCAGTCTGAACGAGGTTACAGTGGCTCTCCAGCAACTTAAGAAGTGGTGGTACTCCGGAGACGTGGAGCAGAAATGTGGCAGTTTTATTCTCAAGAAAAGTTATGAAACCCCTTTGAATATTTGCAAACCGCTTTCCCTTCTGAACCGCGTCACAGGTTATTTTTAAGAGTTATTACAAATCGTGCATTCTGTATTCTCGACGACTTCCAGTCTCCCGGATATACTGGTTTCTAAAAGTCTTCAGTACCATAGACCACACAACCCTTCGGCAGGTCATACAAAAGATAAAGGAGTATAATCTGCCGTTATGTTTGGCGTTTGTATGTTATAAGAAGAGAAAGCCCGAAAGAGAAAGTCGAGATTTGGGCGGTGCTACAGACCTTTCTCGGGAGCTAAGTTGACAGTCGGTATACCGAGATGCGTACCGAGTTGTATTGTATTGCTTCGTGTCTATTAAAATACAGAACACAAAACCTATTCAACTGAAGAGAGGCTTAAGATAAAGTGACGTTATATTTTTTTTTATAGATGAGGGGGCAAACGAGCATGTGGCTCACCTGATGTTAAGTGACTACCGCCGCCCATGATCAACCGCAACACCAGGGGAATTGCAGGTGCGTTGCCGGCCCTTTAGAAAGGAGTAAGCTCTTTTCTTGAAGGTCCCCAGGTCGTATCGGTCCGGAAAAATCGCCGGCGGTAAACTATTCCACAGAGAGGTTGTACGCGGAAGAAAACTCCTTTTGAAACGTACAGTGGTGGACCGCCAAGCATCCAGATAGTGTGGATGGTATCGGGACGTTTGCCGCGTAGTGCGTTCACGAGATTTGGGGTCTGGGATTAATGCGAACAATTCCTCAGAGCACTCTCCATGATATATGCGAAAGAAAATGCAAAGGGATGCAACATGTCTTCGCAGTGCCAGTGAATCGAGCCGATCGGAAAGCCGACGATTCGAGCCGCTCTGCGCTGTATGCGGTCAAGTGGAAGGAGCTGGTACTGGGGAGCCCTAGCCCAGAGATGGGAACAGTATTCCATGTGCGACCGAACCTGCGCCTTGTAAAGTTGCAGGCGGTGTGCCGGCACGAAATACTGTCCCGCTCTGCTGAGCACGCCAAGCTTTTTAGAGGTCAATTTGGCCTTCCCTTCCAAGTGACCACGAAACTGCACGTCGCTCGATATGTCAACGCCGAGGATTCCGATACTGGCTGAGGCAAAAAGGGGAGTGCCTTGAAACTGAGGGGATACGAAAAAGGGGTTCTTTTTAGCGGTTAACGCGCAAACTTGTGTCTTCTGGGGATTAAACTGGACTAGATTTAGTCGCCCCCAATCCGAGACTCTGTCCAGCAGAGACTCGACTTCAGACACAAGTTACAAGTTTGTCCCGGCACTCAGAGACGTTTTCGCGTGAAATATTGGCTCGGCCGGTGTAACGAGCATCACCAGTGCTGTCACCTGCATGGCAATGAATGTTACGAGTTTGCAACATATCATTGATATGCAGAAGAAACAGCGTTGGCGATAACACGCAGCCCTGTGGAACACCAGCATTAATAGCATTATTAGTAATAGTGGTCCGTCAAAATTTACCTTCTTATTCTAACGATATTGTAGCAGTTTTTCATTGCCTAAAAACACGGACAAAAAGACATTTTCTAAAAATAAATCCTAGCTAGATCAATTTATTGCTCCCGAAACTGCACACAAAATTTTATGAAAATCGTTGGAGCCGTTTCCGAGAATCAGATTATGTATATATATATATATATATATATATATATATATATATATATATATATATATATATATATATATATATATATATATATATATATATATATAAGGCAGTATAAATCTCAGGGTGGATAAACGGAATATCCCGACATAGCGTAACGGATCAGTAGTCTGGTGTCAATGTGCCGGCTGATAATACAGCGAACCGACAGCCGATCGAGAGGGTAGGTTATTATATATAGAGGACTCTGGTCAAGAATGGACTTGTGACGATGATGAAACAATAGTGGAACCAGAATAACCAACACAAACCAATGAATGTTTAAGCTGAAGTAGGGTCAGATTAAGGACTGTTACTTTTTTTAAAAAACGTTACCTCCACACTACGATTTTCTCCTGTATCGTGGGGAGAGTTTACAAACATAATTTGCGCAAGGACAAACATCCAGACCCGGAACAATTACTTGTAGGCCATGCAATTACTTGTTCCGTGCGGAATATCGAACCCACGGCCCTTAGCACTGTAACTCATTGCTAAGCCACTGCGCCACGGAGCTGTCAACTTGTGTGGGTTCGTTCGTACAATGGTTATGTTCATCATTGAGTTGAAGTAGGTCGTTTATATCATTATAAATACATCATAATAATTTAATTAAATATTTTCACGAGATCGTAAACATGTAAAATGTATAAGTCCCCTCGAACGATACGACCCAATATAAAAAAATATTAATGTTTTAACCTTCACATTTAGCTTTTATTGATCTTTTCTTTAATTAGACTAATTCCTTTAGCTGTACATATGGTCACACGGCAAGACAAAAATGACTATTGGAATAAGCAAGGAAGCCCTACAAAGCCCAGGGGACTTAAACATTTTCGGCACATAATTTTTTTATTTAATTATGACTGTAAAACGAGAACTCATCATAAGTTACTATGTTGATAATATTTTAAAGCAGTCGGATTAATCCAGGGGATAAGTTCATAGTGCGACAGCAACCCGAGTTTGATCCCCACTGACGTGGCGACCCATGAAATTGTTAATTGCAATTTTAATTGCTGATTTACAACATGCTCAACGGTTACGGTAAACATTTTGGAGAAACTAAATCGAAGAATGAAAAAAAAATTGAAGACATGAGAAGTGCACCAACACGTATTGACGCAGCGCGGTTTAAACAAACCTGCTTCTAAAATCTTCTCAAAGAAGAAACCTGTGCCGAGTTACGAGACGTACATACTTGATACATACATAACGTTTTAGGTTTACGTTATTGATCGATGACATACATATCATAGAAATGTAGACTTGTGGTTTTATACTGCTGCTTGTGGTTTTATAGTAATAACCTAAAAACGGATTTATCGAGCGACTAAAAACAATTTTTTACAACATGTAACAGCCCTTACAGCTTCAATGTCCTTTCAATAGAAGAGAACCAACTTGAGCCCAACAAAGGGCCATTTCGCAATAATATTATTAGAAGCAGCAGAAAAGAAAACAAAAACAAAAATGTTGATAAGCGATGGAGAAAATCGTAAGTTAATGTTCTATGGCTTCTTGTTTGCGATCAATCCCTGATCTACTTAGTTTCTGTCATAGTCGACCGATGGGCGTATTAAAGATCAACATATTTTTGTGTAATTCACAAAAATAAGAGCGAAATCTGTAATAGAATAGCAGCCAAGTTTTTTTTGCGAATCTGTTTGACTGTCATTTACAATCATGGAGGGAAAAGGTAAATAATATCATGTTTTGTTTGGTGTTACTGTTGTTAAATTGATATTTGGATTAGAAATAAAAAATAATAATATGGAACCTATACTTTTTAAATCTTTTTAGGTGTGTTTTTTAAACAGATTTTGACTGATCTGTCTGTATGTCTGATTTTATTTATGGCTAAGTTTAGGTTTAACAGAAATTGATATAACAGACGGCCTCCTATAGTACCACTGGTCTATATTCAACATTTCATAAAAGAATTGTTAACGTTTAATTTTAAATATGTATTTACAATTTACCTATGTTATTTTTTTATGAATAACCGTTTATAAATATTATCATGGTCATACCAACAGGCGTCCCCCAAGGAATGTCACAAAAATACAAGTCTTTTTAGTATAAGGGTGGGAAACGAGCACACAGTCCACCCGATGGTAAGTGGTTTATGTGGCCCATAGACATCTACATCTATCCTCGATAACGAATCAAAGTACACATGCGTTTTCACCCTAAGGACTAAGGTGGAATGCCACGTTTCCATTAAAAAGGGTCTCCGGATCTCTACACTTACCATACGAAACACAGCAGCGTTAAGCTGCTATTTTACGCGGGTATTATGTGAGAGCGTGTTCCTTACCCGGTCAAGCCGATCCATTCGTGCTACGTACAACTATACCAGTAATATAGCTGCAGCATGTAGCTATTACGTAAAAACTTTTGCCTTTAAAGGTTGTACTTTTATCGCAGGGAAATTAGGGGGAGTTTTTTGTTTTTACAAATTTAAAAGTTTTCCATTATATTCTGGGCATAAGATAAACTTCACATAAAAAATATTACAAAGTTCGTTCTGGAAAAATAAAATATATACCGAGGAACCTTTCATATATATCAGGCATGCATTACAAAATTTCTAATTTCAGGATCCTAAAATTTAGGAGGTTATATTTATAATAAATTAATACATTTCAGAGATTTTGATTTGGAAAATTTGTTATGTTTACCGATAGATTCGGATAAATCTCAGTTGTCAATTATGATGTGTATCGTCTATTCTCTATACGGACAAACGAGTTTTTCCTCCAACCAAATACAATAGATTCGTAATAAATTAAATTTTTTATAAACTTAGATTTTTACCACGAAAAATTTTTGTTAAAAAAACGGATAATGCTGAAAGAGTGCCATCGTGAAGTTAGTATTATATTTACATAAATAATAGGTATTGTAATTCATAACGCTGATATTTTCCTTATTTTTGTAATTGCACTTGTTTTCTTTAAAACTATTATATTGTTTACTTTTATTAAATATAATTACGACTATACGTAACGACTGCAATATTCCATAGAACAAATGCTATTACAATAACACATAAATTAACAATAAATAGAAATCTAGTCGTTAAAAGTGGAATGATATTTGTATATTTTTAAACGTGTTTGAACCACGCTATAGCCACAGTGTAAGGAGTCGGTTTCTTTCCTCGCGTATACTGCAGCTATAATATAATTGAAGCACTAATAAGTCGAATCGATCGAGGAATGACCACGGACGTTCTCCTTAGAGAAGGTGTAGAGAACTGAGAACTGAGACTCTTTTACTGGAAACGAGGCATTCCCTCCCAGTGCTCAAAGTGACAACGCATCTACAATTTGATTCTTAATTTGAAAACAGATGTAAGTAGTATTTATGGGCCACAGCATCCACTTACCATTAGCTGGACTGAGTGTTCGCTTAAACCTTTATTCTAAAAACTAAACATGTATATAAATTCAAAAAATTTAAAATGCTATTTTCTAACAATTCGTTTTGAAGTTTTTTGCACAAACGTTAATGCAACATGAATAGACCAAAACGTCTCGCAACACAGATATAATTAAGTTCACTATCGAGACGCAAATAATAATTTTCCTTACTATTACTCTACCGTCATATTACAGAATTAAACATTAAATGATTTGGGTCTAAACCTCAGTTTGAACTCTTTTTTTGTAATGAAGCTGCAAAAGTTTACCAGGGGCCTGCGCTCACAAACGGCACGGCATGGTATGACGTGGCAAGGCTTACTTCGGTATGCCAAAGGATCCTGTGGCATGCCTAACAAGTCAATACGTGCTGTGTACCGGGCGCCCGCGCGAATTGCTGAGATTACCGCCGTAACGGGCTAGATTCGACCTTATTTCAATTACATAGCAGTCGCAATTCTTTAACAACATTATGTAACTTATGGGTTTTATGTAATTTAGGGGCGTGCCGCGGCATCCCATGGAATGCTGTGACGTGCCGTGGTGTCGCACGAGACGTTCCGATCTATTCGTGCTGAAATAAAGAAATGTCAGAGCTAATTTCGTTAAAATAAAATCTCTCGACACGCCGTGCCGTCTGTGAACGCAGGCTCTAAATGTTTATATAAGAAAACGACAATGCGGGTGTACCTGCGCCCTCCTTTCAGCCAAGGAGGGTCGCGTCAGATTACGGCTTAAAGATCTCTCGCTAGATCATTAAGCCAATCACAAAAGGTGGTGTTTAGTGGGTAAAAGTCTTCACATAACCACGCAGCCGGCTGCGTGGTATGCTATGAGCATTCACCACCTCCTTCCCCCGTTAACGGAGGGCTGCCCTTATTTGCTTCGGGCGCAAAAAAAAGGCGGGTGTAAATCCCCTGTTTTATTTTGATTTTACCGCACACTACACTAGTGTATGTTTTCTAAATGCTGAGAAGTTATTGATAACGCCTGTTCCTATAAACAATTTAATTTATCTTCATAGATGGAGATATAAAACTCGAATTAGGTATCTTTATAAAAGAATCAAGGCACATATTTTTTATAAATCTGAAGTGAACATACTGGTCTGCCATCTGTTGGTAAGTGGCTACTGCAGTCCATAGATATAGATCCGATGGAACGTCGGAATGTCCGATCGGAACACAGCAATGGAAGCACCGCAATTTGGCGGTAAAGCCGGCTATACATGTTGGCCGAGCAAAGGCGAGCACCAACGTGTAGACAGCCCATTTGTCCAGTCTCGCCATTGCTCGTCGACGCTCGCCTATCTGGCCGAGTGCAGGCGAGCGCCAACACATATTCGTTTGGCGTGCCTTGCCGACACTCGGAATCACTCGCTATGACTTGTCCACTTCAGAACAGTGTCGGTTATTCTGCAGTTAAACACATGCGTCCACATATTAGTCGGCCACATAGATAATATACCTTATAGAGCATCGGCCATGTCGGTTACAGCTTGGAGACAGTCCCGGTGGATATTGTTTTAATTATAATACTCAACATCCAACTTCTTTTCTGCCTCTTGTTTTTAATAACTTTACTGCGGAGTACACTGATGTAATAATTTAAAAAAAAACACACTTTAATAGGATACACTGCAATAACTTTTACGTCGTCCATATCGTTCCAATTTCCAATGACAACTAATTACGGCCAACATGTGGATAGCTCCACAAAAAACTCGTGAACATTGGCCTTGGTATTCGTCTCTTTTGAACTTGACCAACGTGTAGACTGTAGCATCGTCTTGTATCAATTTGCCTACGTTCATGTTGGCTGAGGCTCGGCCAACATGTGTTGCCGGGGTACGAGGGTGGAACCCGCCGATACGACTTCCTAAGCAGAAAAGAAGTTCAACCACCTAGGAAAAATTAAGTATATTCATTTATTTATAAATTTCATTGCAAAAAAATGTTTAATTGACTTACTGCCTTTGTGTACCAACCTATATTACCTATATCCATTAAATACTCCCGATAATTTATTTTTCTAAAAAATTCCTGGAAATACCTTGTCTTCATATAAGAATTAGGATTGGGATTTTACTATATATATTTATTTTTATTATTCGCAATTCCTGGCCACGGTGGCGACCATGGTAACGGCGGGTATAGCAAGAATCTCCGGTGAAGGTTCGGCTGCCACCTAAGACCTGGCAACATAATAACGCATGCGCTTTGAGGACTGAAAGGAAGATTCTTGAACTGCAAGAAGAGGTAGACAAGTTGTGCTGGTATATTATAGGATTATCCGAGGTCCGAAGAGAGGAACAAGATAAAAGGTGAGCTGAAAGTGGGGAAATTCGGAATAGGGCAACGAAACCCAAGCAAGCCATCAACTCGTCAACTTTATGGAGAAAGAGGGACTCTTTTTACCAAAAGCGGCCCCACTGAAAGTGGACCGAGTCGAGCCCCGATAGTTAGACAAAGAGTGACTTCATTATGACGACCAGACGCCAACTGTTCAGTGATGACTCAGTGATCGCAAGGCTGAAAACTGGCAGCGATCATCGAATGGTGAGACACACTGAACCTAAATGTGAAGTTGAAGAGGTCACGACTAATGAAGTCAACGCTCCATCCTCCTCATGCTCCAATTAAAAACTCCCGAAAACTTTCAGCTCGAGTAACAAAATCGTTTTCAGCGCCTAGAAGACTGCAATAAAGTGGACGATATGAATGATAAGCTTGCGGAAACTGTCCATGCGATCGGAGTTAAATTCGTAAGTCCCGTCACAGCAGAACACAAAAACTCTGCGACCACACTTTTAATCTCATAGCTGTTAGACGGGATATGAAGCTGCAGTATTCAGCAAAATTATTAGGACTGACGCAACTTCAATACAACTCGTATTGAATAAGCGATCGAGCGGAACCAAGGCTCTAAAGTCTTTGCCAGAGATCTGTCTGCCAGAAAGAGCAAACTGTCGAAGCTGAAGACCGAATATAGCAGCATCGTTTCTTGGACACCTGAGATTATGAGTCAGATTGAGAGGTTCTATGGGCAGCTGTACACGTCTTCGTTGGAGGCACACGCAAGTGTGAGTAACGATCCAAGAGCAAGTCTTATCTGACACTACTCCGATGATATCCCAGACGTCAGTCTAAGCGAGATTAGAATGGCTCTCCAGCATCTTAAAAACGGCAAGTTCTGGGCGTGGATAGAATTACAGCGGAGCTTCTGAAAGCGGGCGGAAAACCAATACTTAGTCCTTCAGAAGCTCTTCAATTCCATCCTCCATGGTGACACTATTCCAGAGGCTTGGAGCAGAAATGCGGTGGTTTGTTCTTCAAGAAAGGCGACAACGCTCTCTTGAAGAACTACAGACGAATTTCCTTTCTGCGCCGCGTATACGTGCTGTTTTCGAGAGTCATTACGAATCGTTTCGCACGCAGGCTCGACAACTTCCACCCTCCCGAAAAAGCCGGTTTCCGAAAAGGCTTTAGCAACATAGACCATATATATACCTTTCGGAAAATTGTACAGAAGTACGAATAGTAATATCTGCCACTTTGTCTTGCGTATGTATGTTGTGTAAGAAAGCCTTTGATTCCGTCGAAGTTTGGGCGGTGCTTCAGCGGTGCCAAGTTGATTGCCGATATATCGAAGTGCTGTATTTGTACAGCAGGGCTACGATGGATATCCGAGCACAGAATCAGAGTACGAAACCTATCCAACTGCAGGGAGGTGTAAGACAGGGTGACGTAATATTCCCGAAACTTCACCGCTGCATTGGAAAACGTTTTCAAGCTACTGGACTAAAAAGGATACGGTATTAACGTCAAAGGCGAGTACATCACTCTCCTTCGATTTGCCGACGATATAGTCCTTATGGCAGAATCGCTAGAGGATCTAAGCACTAAGCTCAATGATCACAATAGTGACTCCCAACGGATCGGTCTTAAGATGAACATGGACAAACCAAAAGTCATGTGTAATGTCTATGTCACACCTATTGCCGGTGGTTGTTTCGAGCACTAAGCTCGAAGTTGTAGACGAGTATGTTTACAAGGGGCAAATAGTCCGACTAGGTAAGTCCAACCTCGACCGAGCGGTCAATCGACCGATTCAACTCGGCTGAGCAGCGTTCGCGAGATTACGACACATCTTCTAGTTAGGCATACCTTAAAACCTCAAAGCCAGATCGTACAACCAATGCATGTTGTCAGTGGATCTGAGTCGTGGTCCTTCACTGCAGGCCGTATGAGGAAGCTCAGTCGCCCAGCGAGTTATAAAGTGGGCTATGCTCGGAGTTACAGCCTGTAATTACATACAATACAATACAATACAATACTCTTTATTGTACACCAACAAAACATTAATAAAAAAATTATGAGGGATAAACAAAAGGCGGTCTTATTGCTACATAGCAATCTCTTCCAGACAACCCAGAAGAGGAAATTAATAAAAATAAAAATAAGAATAATGGGTAGGGTGCACTAAATTAGACAAAAAAAAATATATAACTTATATACTATATAATGACAACATACTTAAGGTATATTAGTGACCATAACTAAGAGGAGAAAGAGAGAGGAGTTAAAGAGACAAATAGTGTTCCTTAATTTGTTTCTTGAACACATTTAAAGATTGAGCACTTTTAATGGACTGGGTAAGGAGTTCCAGAGTCTTACTCCAAGAACAGCAAAAGATTTATCATAAAATGTCGAGGAGTATATAGGACATTGGAGCGAAAGGTTTTCTTTGGACCGTAAGGAAAAATCGTGACAAGAGCTAAGAAATTTAAAACGTTCTTTCAGATAGGGAGGACTTGATACATTAAATAAGACGCAGTAGAGTGCAGAAAGTATATGAGTATTCCGACGAAGACGGATTGGGAGCCACTTGAGTTTAGTGCGGTATTCAGAGACATGGTCATATTTACGAAGCCCAAATATGAACCGTATACAGAGATTTTGGAGTCGCTCAAGTTTATTAAGTTGCTCCTCGGTGATATCAAGGTAACAAATGTCAGCATAGTCGAGGATAGGGAGTAGCAAAGATTGTGCAAGCGTAATTTTGGTGGAAATGGGTAAAAAGTATTTAAGCCTTCGGAGTGAAGCATAAGCCGCAAACATTTTTCGGCTCACTGCATTAATTTGGGGTGTCCAAGACAGACTGGAATCCAAAAAGATACCTAAATTTTTAACTACTTCATTATATGGAATAAGAATACCATTAAATACAACGGGTTGAATTTGACATTTTTTAATTTTGGAAATAGTTCTTGAACTCCCAATAATAATAGCTTGCGATTTTGAAGGGTTAACCGTCAACCCATAAGATCGTATCCAGTCGAGAATAAAAGCCAGATCCTTGTTGATACATTCAACAGCTTTGGCAAGATCTTCGATGGTTGTTTGTAAATATATTTGAAGGTCATCTGCATACAAGTGGTAGAGAGAAGATATTTGGGATGTAATCGTATTAATAAAGATTGCGAATAAAAGAGGAGATAAGACACCACCTTGTGGAATGCCAGCTACGGTATCAAGCCACGAAGAAAGTCTATCTTGGACACGAATACGTTGCCGGCGCCCGTGCAAATAACTATGAAACCAGGAAATTGCAGTTGGAGATATGTTAAGTGAACGCAGAATCCCTAACAGGATATCATGATCAACAGTATTGAAGGCATTGCTGAAATCCAGCAACACCAATACTGTGACTTGATGATTCTCCATACCGTGACGAATGTCGTCGGTGATTTTTAATAACGCCGTAGTCGTACTATGATCAGATCTAAAGCCAGATTGGAGAGGACTAAGGATGCTATTTCTTAAACAAAAGGAATTAATTTGTTGTTGGACAAGGCGTTCTAAAACTTTGGAAAGGAAGGGAAGAATTGAAATAGGACGATATTCAGAAAAACTTGAAGGATTTGTTTTCTTAGGTAAAGGTATGATTTGAGCGTCCTTCCATTGGGAAGGGAAAGAAGATGAGGATATGGAAAAGTTTAAGATATGGGTTATAATAGGTGTTAAAAAGTCCAACAAGGGAATGATCATTTTACGACTGACGTCGTCACTTCCGACAGCGTCGGAATGGATAGAGAGTATGTGTTTCCTAACATCACAATCTGCAAATTGCCTAAACACAAATGGAGAAAAGTCAGGAGTGGGAAACGATGAAAGTTGAGTAAGTGTTGCTGATTTTGCCATATTGTTCATGCAAGAAACGGAAGAAAAATGCTGATTAAGCAAATTTAAATCAACGTTATTTGGAACAGGACATGAACGAGTTTTCCCAACTCCAATAGACCTTAAGAAGTTCCAAATACGACATGGATCTTCGTTTTGTACTGATTTATGGATGTGGCGGCGTCGTAAATCTCTACTACTATATATATATATATATATATATATATATATATATATATATATATATATATATATATATATATATATAACACAAGGTGCTTATGAGAAATAACTGAAACCACAGATACTGATATTAAATAGAATTATGTACTGTGAGTAGTTCGTTAGGAGTCATTTGTGAGTATATATTAAACATTAAGTCAAAACCACTTTTATGCTTGCAATAATGTTAACAAAATACACGTCCGACAAGGCCGCATAAACATGGATACCTTTGCATAAAAAATACAAGTAAACAAATCTCCATGTTAGTACACCAAGAGCATTTAATACCTACTCTGTAATGAGATGATATTTCTCTAAGGTAAATAACATAGTGATTATATACTCTTTGCATAATTGTAGAAACAAAAATTTATTAATCTGTGGTCGAAACCTAAAATAACAGTTAATTATCAGTATCAATATCAAATACCTACATTGTTAAAATAACCTAACTTAGAACAACAAAATCAGAACAATAGACAAAGTCTAAGTTTCAAAGTGATGTAGATAGATAATACTTCGTAGATAATAGGAATCCATAACGACTAATTAACTCACATCTTATTTAACACTCAACATTAGACTGGTATAAAAGAATTAAGGTTATCGAAAGTACAATGCAGAGACTAATTAACTCATATACGAGTATATATAAAACTACTAGACTAATTATATATATATGAAAAAATTAACTCATATCTTAAATAACACTTAACATAAGACTGGTAAAAAAAGAAATAAGGTTAGCAAAAAGCACAATGCAGAGACACTGAAATATTGACAGAAATCATAATGTGATAAAAGACAATACATACAGTTTATTGAAGAGAACTAAAGGTCCTATACCACATAACTATCACTTCTTCACTATCCTCTTGGAGCGCTGAACTACTTTGTCAGTAGATCTATTACTTCCAGCGACTGCCTTCTGTGCTTGGGTAGCAGCAGCTGGTGCCACTGGGACGACTTCGAGCTCAGCGAGGGATTCAACTTGATGGCGCGAACCGTCATAAGCGATAATATGAATGTAACCATCTCTAGTCCAGCAATTACTTATGCCAAACTTCTGCCTGGCCACCATGAACATCTTGTGACGATCTTTTGTTAAAAACTCGGACATAGTTACATCCGTGTCTTTCAGTTTTGTTTTTGAGAACCAAACTTGATCACGGACTCGGACATCCCGGAACTTTACAAGAACTGGTCTTGGCTTCTTTTCTATCGGACGTCCAAGGCGATGGCAGCGGCTAAAAGAATCATTAGAGACATTGTGAATCTTGAGCTTGTCCATAATTAGGTTAGAAGCCATTGAAGATGTATCCTCGGACTTGTCCTCGGGAATCCCATGAAGCAGCAGAATCTTACGACGCCGTCTTATCTCCAAGCGGTCGATCTCTCTCCCAAGAAATTCAACCTGTTTTTGAACAGTTTCAAGACCGGACAAGATAAACTTTCTGAATGTTGCGAACTCCGTTGAGAGTACAGATATATTTGAGGCCACAGTTGGACTAGTCTTATTTAAGTCCTGCTGAAACTCATTCATACGAGTATTGAAGAGTTCTGACATAGCTGACAGTGATCCTTTGAGGGCTTCCATGGTTTCGTGTAGTGTTAGCAAATTAAGGAAAAAATATATCAAGGAATCAAGGCTGGTAAACAGATGATTATTACATATATATTTTACACATTAAAATATCCTAATTTCTATTTTTAAAATATAAATTACGCGAGACTGATCAAAAACATGTGTTACTTATTTCACTCCTACCCACGAAAAAGTGGGTAGGTAATTACATATACTAATATGTAATTACGTACAATACTGTATCAATGTCCTTCAGAACAAAACACAAGAGATTACCTACAAGGAGAGAGTACTCACCAAACGGGACTCAAAGATAGAATAGGAGTATTACATCTAAAACCAAGGTGGAATGTCTCGTTAAGAGGATTGTAAAGCTGTAAATCCCCCCCCCCCCTTCTGCCCCGTTGACATAGTCTAATTTTCATAATTTTTGTAAATGTTGATATAATGAAAAACTAGTTCCGTACGTTTTTATTTTAAAGAAATATTGCGTAGGTACGATTTTAGTTATTACCAAAGACATTTAAAGTAGTGGTAGTTAATATAATATTGAAATCTCTTTGGTTATTAGCATTTAAGGGGGAATATAAGCTCAAATGGCTTAGCAAGATCCTCCGTTATACCGAAAATATTGCAGCATTAATTTTGAAATAAATATATGGTAAAGTTGAGGATTAGGTAATTTTAAGTAAGTACTATGTTAGACGAAAATATGATTCCGTAAAATTTTCTCGATAGAAAAAAAAACTCCAAAGTTACCTCCACACTGAACAATAAACCGCTTTTATCCATAAAATACTTTAAATAAGATCATGAAACTTTACATAATAACTGAACTAACTATAAAGCAGGGCTTATCTTTTTTATTTTTTTTTTCAAATTACCATAATTTTCACTGTAAAAAGAAATTACCTAAACTATCGGCGTCCTGAATCTTGCAACCGGGCGGCAGGAAACAAGTTTTTGTCACATTGATAACTGCAGAGGCCATTGACTCTGCAGTTATCAATGTGACGAAGTAGTTGTATGATATTACTTTTTTAATAAAATACACCACCGTTTACTTGTGTTGTTAGTTTCTGTCCATCCAAAGGTTACGTATTATGTATTAGCTAATTTATTTACTGGATAAATTAACTAATAAATATTTAAGTAATACTTTGTTTTATTACGTAACATATAAACCACTTTATTAATTTAAGTTAAAATAGTGGTTTATATGTTATATATATATATATATATATATATATATATATATATATATATATATATATATATATATATATATATATATATATATATATATATATATATATATATATATATATACAGTTAGTTACAGTTACATTAGTAGTATAGTTGTAGCACGAATGGGTCGGCTCGACCGGGGAGGGACCATGCTTTCACAGAATACCAGTGTGAAAAAGTAGCTTGATGCTGCTGTGTTTTGTATGGTGAGCGTAGAGAACCGTAGACCCTTTTTACTGGAAACAAGGCATTCCATCTCAGTCCTCGGGGGTGTTCTAAATTGAAGATAAATCTGCATGTCTATGGGCCACAGCATCCACTTACCATCATGTGGACTGTGTGCTCGTTTGTCACCCTATCTTATAAAAAAAAGTTTGATTGAACTCTTCCAAATGGCCTTGCTAAGAACAAGGCTTCTTAGAATGCCATTATAATAAATCAGTCATTTAACACTAAAGTTTAACAAATAGCGATTAAACCTAAAATAAAAAGAAGTGGTTTATATGTTTCGTAATAAAACAAAGTATTACTTAAATATTTGTTAGTTTCATTTATCCAGTAAATAACCGAATAATAACTGTTTATTTGGTAGAGTGGCCCTCCATGATACACCCACTTTATTTTAACGCCTTCGATTCCCAAAATCAATGAAGCGAGGGACCGACCTGCCAAAATAGTAGCGCGAGCGATACGCCGCCGCGTCTGTGATTTTCAGTTCGATAGGTGTTTGTGTAAGTAGAAGGAATTTGTCATCACATGGCAATAACACATTTTAATAATTGGTATTCGAAGGAGCATGGCCTTCCATGGTCCACCCAGCTTAGTGGCGGTGTAAGAATATACAATACCCCATTCCATCATCAGGAGACAGGCAGCAGAATAACGACTAAAATTAAAAAATGCGGTTGCCAACTCGCTTGCCAAGCGTGGCACCTATGGCAAATATCTCCCTTATGAGGCAAAAATATTTTTGTTATAAAATTACAGTAACTTAGCGTAAATTTTTACTTGATTAAATTTCTAATTTATGTCATAGATGATCAGAAGAATATGGAAGAAAAATCAAGATACCAACTACGTAGAAGGAGATTATCGAACAATCCAAACTTTGCTTTGAACTTGGATATGGGGTACCAGATTAACGAGGGTAAAGTTGCTGATGAAACGCCATCGCCTAGTTCTTACAAATTTTCATCTAAATCTAAAGAGAATTTACATTCTGCTCTCCAAGAATTCCGAAACAAACAGCAATCATTTGACATACAGGTACGTTTGCTCATAAATGTTAAAATTTTACCGGCAAAGGATTTTTTTACTACTGAAGTATAAAAAACTAGTCTATGTCAATATGGATTAGCAGTAGTAAAGCAACCTACAGGTTTATATATATATACCTACAGATTATCCCACAAACTCATAGGTAACACCTAACACTATGTTTTATCAGAATTTAGGTTTTTATGGTCATACCATAATTATTGCTTATAAGCGTAGTAGAATGAATTATTTTATTTTGCAAACAAAATTTTAAAAAGATGGCTACTACAGTCCAATCCTGCGGACTAAAACAGCTAAGTTCTGATGTCGATGATAGCAATAATCACAGACTACTAAGAAGCAATATTACATCAATTCACCACACGACAAATGTCTCCTCTTATCTATTATCCATATTGTACTTCTTGGCGTACTTTTGGAAAGACTTGCAGTGTGCTCGAGAACACTTGGTGTTGATATACTCGTACATAAGCATTTTTAATTAGGTCCTGCTTATACTATTATAGAAAAATCGACATTTAATATGTGATGGACAACGTTATTGTATATTTCTGTATAATGTAAAATTTTTAAATAAGCATGCTATAGCAATATCTCTGGCATTGAATACTATGACTTAACAAAAAATAATATGTTAGCGTGTAATATATTATGACATAGACAAATCGTGGTAATAATGCTAATTGTGACGTATTACAGTGTGTGCACAATAAACAATAATAATGTCTAACAAAATGTTCCATCACGGCGGCTGGTCAGAAAAGAATCTAGCCTAAGCAGGACAGGATTATTGTGATCTGGCGTATGCTAAGCACAGGTGCACTCTCATAGTCCTATGGAACGACGATTCGATACGACCGGAGAGAGATCAGGCGCAGGACCATCAGCTATACGTGCTATCCGAAGCGCGATGATGAAACACCGCCAAATTCCTGAGTCCGGGCTTCTACAGAAATTTCTTAGACAGAAAAATCCAATAGTAACTTAATCTTATGACTAATAGGCCAAAGAGTCAGTCATTTCAACAATAGGGTAATTTTTAGCCAATCCAGGAAATTTCGCTAAATAAAGCCTAGGACCACATCTCGAAATAATATCTATTTAGGCAATAAACGTGCTTGAGCGTATAATTTTCTATTGGGAATAGGCATTCTCTACATAAATGTAAAATTATAGTCACTGCCCAAAACATCAGGTAGCCCAAAATAGAGCCAGCAAGAACCTGCCACATTGCATTATGCTGCCACATAATATTTTCTTGCCATGCTAACCGATCACTAAATTCCTAAGTTTTTTCTTAAGTCATTAGGTAGGATACTTTAATATTTTACTGTATTCAGATAGAAGACTGCGAAGAGGAAGAAATAACAATATACAGTGATGACGAAGCGGAGCCTGAAAAAGCGGGACCATCATACGCTAACCGTCCCATAACACCAACACCCGTTCAGGACTTCGGCGCTAATGTAGTTTATACTGAAGGCGAGTAACTATCACCAAACGCAACGCATGCATATTTCTTTTGAAATAAATATTATTTGTTAGTCACGATCATGGACCTAGAAAAAAGGGCGGACAGAGTATCGCTAAGAAACAATTGACACACCGCAATGGGGGCCTCGTAACTGTGTGTGAGTAACCACGCGAGCGCGGTTTAGAGCGTAATGGCGGGCGGTAGACTTACTATAGTGAGCATGTGTGCGTGCCGGCTCGTTTGTATTAGCCGAACTGACTTACTATGTGTGCGTCAATAACTGTTTTAAGAGACGGCATCCACCCTTTTTTCTAGGTCCATGATCACAATCACAAAATAAAAATTCACTACGCACATGTTCAGTATAATACCACTTGACATAATTTAAGCTGAACTGAGTTACCGTTATACAATGCTATTTAATCTTCATTCTTATCCATTTCAGACATCATAAGCCTTGCATAAATCGGAATAAAAATACCAATTTGAATTTGTTCACTCGGATAAAAGTTATCCATCGAAAAAATTATAACCCGACTGAAAATAAAAGTGCAACGGTTGAACTATTTTATTCATGCAACTGTAATTTTTAATTCACTTGCGTTGTATTTTACCTTCAGAGTAATTTTTATCGGATGCCTCACTTGGCAAGCGGGTTGCCAACCGCAAAATTTATATTAGATATTTTGAATTATCACGACGATGTTGTTGCCCATCTCCAGTTTAATTTCACTCTGTCGCCTATTAAGGGGAAATATAACCTCAAATGGCTTAGCAAGATCCTTCGTTATGCCGAAAATATTGCAGCATTAATTTTGAAATAAATATATGGTAAAGTTGAGGATTAATATTAAGGATTATGTTAGACGAAAACACGATTTCGTAAAATTTTCTCGATAGAAAAAAAATCCAGTCACCTCCAAAATAAACAATAAACCGTTTTTATTCATAAAATACTTTAAATAAGATCATGAAACTTTGCATACTAACTGAACTAACTATAAAGCAGTGCTTATGTTATTTACTTTTTTTAAAATACCATTATTTTCACTGTAAAAAGAAATTACCTAAACTATCGGCCTTTGGAAGCGTGATTCCTGCCGCACGGTCACTTCGCTTCGGCCTTTGAACGGGGAGGTTGTGTCGCTTACGTCAGTATATACATTACGCAACAGGACGACGTAAAATTAAAAAGGGAAATATTCGTAATAAAAATAAGAAGCGACGTATTTGTATGGCGTCCGTATTTTGGGATGCACATGGAATAATTTTCATCGACTATCTTGGAAAGGTAAAAACCATCAACAGCGACTCTTATATAGCGTTATTGGAGCGTTTGAAGGACGAAATCGCGAAAAAACGGCCCCATTTGAAGAAGAAGAAAGTGTTGTTTCATTAAGACAATGCGCCGTGTCACAAATCGATGAAAATTGCATGAATTGGGCTTCGAATTGCTTCCGCATCCACCGTATTCTCCAGATTTGGCCCCCAGCGACTTTTTCCTGTTCTCAGATCTCAAGAGAATGCTCGCTGGAAAGAAATTTAAAGCCGATGAGGAAGTAATCGCCGAAACAGAGGCCTATTTTGAGGCTAAACACAAATCGTACTACAAAAATGGTATTGAAAAGTTGGAAGATCGCTATAATCGGTGTATCGCCCTCGATGGCAACTATGTTGAATAATAAAATCGAATTTTGCCAAAAAAATGTGTTTTTCTATAAAACGATACGAACTTTTCAGCCCAACTGTTATAGCATACGACGCGCGGGCAAGTGGGGACGAAATTAGAATTTGAGCTGACTTACTCTATCCCCTTAAGGTAGGATACCTACGCGGTCTATATGGGTTGGTGAATATTCCTACACCGCCACTACACGGTAGTAAACAGCGTCCAGTAGCTAAAGAAAAAAATTAAGAGAGATAATGGCATAAGAACGAATTATTTGGAAAAAATTGAAGTCTGATCTCCGCCAAATGGCGAATTTCCACGTTTATGTTAAATGTAAAATACAGAGAGCGGTGTCAAAGGTGCAAAATGTCTGGACCGTGCCTGCTAATCCGTCTGCCAAACGTTATCGCTAACCTCCTTAAAGCAAGCTCCCCAAGGCTTAATAGGGAAGAGTATCCTTTCATCCATTTGTGGACTATATACGAATAAAAAAAGTTGAGAAGTTTACACACTGCAAGCGTAGGATTTGCAAATGTGATAGCGAACACCGCATGGTTTAGAATACCGTGTAATGGTAATGCATAATATAATTAATCACCTCATTTCATTCCATTCGTCTCATAACTTCGATGACGATATAACCATCTCGTTTATGGTAGATATAAAATACTTTTACCGGTGACGGGGCTTCATCACAGGTGCGAGAGAAGACCAACCCGCCTGCGAAGCGTCGCATTCATGGACAAGATAACGCTACAACGGGAAAGGATAATTTCCAATATTTGAAAGCTCGATAGAACATTTTCATTCTGAACTCATTTTATCCGTTATCGTGTTGCTTGTATACAAGAGCGTCCTACCTTTTTCTTGTCTGTGTACTGTTAAAGTAACGTAAAAGGGATAATTATTTCCGTAGGTAATTTTTTACTTCGTATAATTTTAATAATGTGATTTTATTTTAGGTCCGCAAGCCACAGATTTCCTCAAGGTAAAAACAATCGAACACGAATGCTATACCGATGTGTCAGACGCTGACACTGACGAAGAGGAATAAAAAAATTATAATTATCTAAGATACATAAAATATGTTTACTATGGTTATACAAAAATGTAATATTTATTTTTTCTAGTCATTGTTAAATTGTTATTCGTTAGAATATTATGTTTATCTATCGATTATTTTATAAATTTCGTTAAAATCGATGACCATACTAAGAATACGATTTCAACTATGTATTTTCAAATGGCAGGAGTCTTCCAATAGCTTGCATATTTAATTTATTGTTATATAGGATGGAGATGAAATAAAAATTAATATTATATAATGTCTACTACTGTAAAACATCAATTTGCTCTAATTTGCGGAAGAAAAATAATATAAATTTTGTGTATAAAAATTAAAATGTAATATATATATATTAAAAATAAAACATAAAAATGATAAGAAAAGATTATTTCATTATAATTATTCTATATTCAATCTTCAATTCGAAATTAACGTCCAAATGTGTTATCGTGACAAGAATTTCGGGAGCCGTGTCAGCAGAGGGGCTCTTGCCGAAAATTTCACGATTTCCCTTTGGTTCTACGCCCGCCCGCACCAATAAATTCCAAATCAATTAAAAAGAATCGAAAACCTGACGTCCGCGAATACTCATGATCAGTGGACGCAGAGTAAGAATACCCTATATCATCCCCTGGGGGCTGTAAGAGGCGATAGAGGGAAATTGGAAGAGGAGATGAGCAGCAGCATCATCCCAATAACAAATAATAAAAACCTGCGGTTGCCAACCCGCCGTGCAGAACGTGGCATTTATGGCAAAATCCTGGTAGCTCAGGGGCTAAGCGCTCGCTGTAAATTTCGCAGTATGCGAGCAACCCTGGTTCGATCCCCGCCGGCACCAATGAAATTGTTGATTGAGATTTTAAGTCTTGACTCACCACGCGCTCGGCTGTGAAGGAAAACATCGATAAGAAATATGCATCTCTGAGAAATAAGAAAAATATTTAGTCATGTGAAGTTCGCCAACACGCATTGGGGCAACATGCATTGGGAGTCCTGTGCCCAGTAGCGGGACGTATATAGGCTGTAACTTTTACTTTTAAAATATATAATGATTATTTAATTATTATTTACTGAGAACAGGTTTGAACATTTAAAATGAAATAAAATAAATGCATGACTGAAATTTATAATTCATAAATACACATTTATATACCTAATATAGAAAAAGTATTACAATTCATTTATACAAAATTAAACTAACTTAATGATAGGGAAATGTCTATGTACAGCGAAATCAAACTCCGGAGGCGCGGTCGATTCCCGTTTGTGGCCGCCAGCGAGCAACTTCAAAACTACGAAATTTGTTTTCACTACTTTGAGAAGATCGGTCACCTGAAATTGAAAAATGTACTTACACTTTTTATTAATTTACAATAAATTGTAAAGTACGAGAATATTCACTACCCCATATCATCCCATGGGTATTGTAAGGGGCGACAGAGGGAAACAAATCAGCAGATGGGCAGCCCCGAATTCCTAATAACGACTAAATGTAATAAACTGCGGTTAACAACCCGCTAGCTAAGCGCCGCAATTATAGTAAATATCATAGAGTCCTATAATACACACATAATATGATTGAATGGGGGAGTGGGTGGAGCCCGTGTAGCCACTAACATGTCAATTCACACGTATAAACGTCAACACGTGATGCGTTTTGACGTTACAATCGTTTCCAAATTTCGCATGCAAATTATTCAGAAAATGCCAAATTGCACATTTCAAATAAATATGTATTAAAATTTAATGATGATCTTGAACATTAATCAAAAGTCTAAAATGAGTAAATTTACTCAGTCTGTCAACACAGCGAATCGGGTTTGGCGACGCCAATCCCCGTATAAAATAAAGTTGACACCCGTTCTATTGTGTATTATAGTATTGTATGGTAAATATACCCCTACGGAGCAATCTATGCGGGAAGCCTTTGTTCAGTAGTAGACTTTAATAGGCTACACTAAGAAACTATTATCGTTGGTGGTACGTCTTAGTGTAGTGGAGTTGGGATTAGTGGTGCAGAGATTAGTGGTGACGGGAATAGTGCACGCAATTGAGGGAGAATGGTCCTCTTTAGGTAAGGCACATCATTTTATTTCGCAAGCGGATATGGGCAAAGTAATTATTAATAACTTCAAAAAATTATTGTTCCGAGTCAGAGATGTTAGACTATTACAACTTACGTGCGTACAAAAAAACTCCTCCACGATACAGAAAAATCCTAGTGTGGATGAGTAACGTTTTTATAAAATAAAAAATAAATTATTTTAATCATCTTACCTCCTGGTCGGGGGTGGTGATGGTCTCCAAAAGAGATCGCGCTTGCTGAAAATGCTTGCAGCCTCCTAGGTAAAGGATCACCGGATTTTCATACCTAAAACCGGAGAAGGACCACTTAATGCTACTGTATTTCGTATAGTGGGTGTAGATACCGGAGACCCTTTTTACTGAAAACGAGGTATTTTATCTTAGTTCACAGAGGTGATAGCGCATCTGCATTTTGATTCTTAATCGAGGGCAGATGTCTATGGACAACTGAATCGATTTGCCATCAGGTGAACTGTGTGCTTTTTTGTCATTCATTATCCTCTACATCCACCTGTAACAGAACGGAACTACTAGATAGAGGCCTCTCTCATTATATAGAGGTCAACACGCTCAGCATGCTTTTCTATCGCATCGGTAAGACTGTTGAGTTCAGTATGTGGTATTGAGTAAAAAATATATTACAAAAGATTCGAGTCTGGAGCTGTAATTTTGTAAACTTTAATCAATCTCCGTGAAAAAATTGGGCTTAAAATCTACAGTAAAGCCGGGCTCCAATTAGTTAACAGCGACTCGACTCTTAGGAATCATATTCAGAGGCTTTAACTCAAATTCCACAATGTCAAACTTTGAGTTTAGACCAAACTATGTCTACACAAATTTCGACGCTGTATAGTTTGAGTTAAAATTCGAAATTGTCTCTGAATACCGAACTTAAAAACAAATCAGGTTAAAAATAATCTGGCATTTTCAAGAAAAACTATACAAGATTCAAGGTGTCTCGCATCATGGCTTAACTTTTTTATGAAGTTAGGAATTTCGGGCCGATGACACAACAAATAAACAGTAAATGTAACAGTTTGACCGTTTTTTAATAATAAAATTATATATATTATTATGAATTTATAATTCAAACACAAACAAGACTCGCGTCTCAACGCGTAAAAAGAACGCATAGTCTCGACCTCAAATGACACTCAAGAGTTCGTAGATACTTTAGTCCTCGAGTCTTAGAATCCTGTTGTAATAACTCGAGTGTTTTAATTCATCAGACGAGTTAAAATAATATCGAAGAATCTAGTATTTTGCAACATTAAAATAAGTAAGTAATATATAAGAATGTCTCAGCGCTCTTATATATGCGCATAAATTTAAAATATAAGTGCTAACACAAAATGATCATTTATTCATTTTCGAATATCATCTGTTATTCGTTTTTTTATCCTCATATTTCTTAACAATAGGTACTTACGCTACGTACGTTGCAACATAAATAATCATTACTGTAATTATCACCATTGTAGGCGTAATAATTATACTTATTTCGCTCAGGAAATAAAAAAGATACCATATAATTGACGACATAAACGCGTCATAACTGCTTTGTCAGGGTTATATACGGTTATGCTTTCCCGCAGGTATGCTAAGTGTACGAATAAAGTTAAGATCACATTATTCAAAGGTTACTGTCAGACAATCTACACCTGCAGCATGTGGTTGAAGTGTACTCGCCTAACTCTCAAAGCGCTTCGTTATTTGCCGAGGCATGTGTTGATAGCCTTGTAGTGATATTACGCAATAAATAGCCCCCTTGATGCGTCGCGTGCGAGACAATACCAACGGTTTCCTAGCTACAATATATCGATGGCAAGATTGCCCTGTGATGAGGTGCTGGAACACAGTGCGTATGGGTTCCATGACCAGTATGTTTAACAACTAACAATAATTTCTGTTAATTTACTAATCCCTAGTTTTAAGTGTACTAAAAAAACGCTCTTCATGCATAATCGCGAAGTGTGCAGCCCCCGTAATTATTTCCTGACGAGATCGGATGGTCCATTCCATAAGAACGTCATTTCGTGTGATAAAGGGCTAACCCTTTTATCCTTAGCCAACGAGCAATGGCAAGACAGTGCATTTCAGCAGTACAGTGCATTTCCGACCGGGAGACCGTATTGAAGGAGAAGGTGCTCCACGGAAGGTTCTACAAGGCTCTTCATGAGCCTTTCGTAGACACAGTTGTCTCCCTCCACTGGCTACGTTTTGGTGACTTCTTTGGGGAAACCGAAGGTTTTGTCTGTGCGATACAGGATCAGGTTATTAAAACCAACAAATATCAGAGAAAACACCGTCATCATCTGTCGCGCTTGCCGCCATCCCGGTGAGCCACTTAGGCATGTCATCTCCGGTTGTTCGGCGCTTTTTAACACTGAGTATTTGCACAAACACAACCTAGTAGCCAGGATTCTACACCAGGAGCTCCCTCTGAAATACGGTCTCGTGCACTAAGGGAAAGCACCGTCGACATCTGTTGAGCTTGTCGCCATCTCGGTGAGCCACTTAGGCATGTCATCTTCGGTTGTTCGGCGCTTTATAACACTGTGTATTTGCACAGACAAAACCTAGTAGCCAGGATTCTACACCAGGAGCTCGCTCTGAAAAACTATCTCGTGGATCGGAAACTGCCTTATTATAAGTACATGTCGGTAGCCGTGCTCGAAAATGACCGCTCCAGGCTCTACGGGGACTGGGCCATTATCACAGCCAGGACTATTGTTGTGAATAAGCCTGATAATATGCTAATGGACCGGGCACAGTCAAGGATATTTTTGGTTGACATTACCATTCTTAAGACAATAGTTCATATGTATGTGGTGTTTAAAGTAAGCACACCACGTGTTGATTACTTTAACAGTTCATTGCACGATGACTAATTAAAAAATAGGTACATCATAAGTAATTCAAACATTAAGTAAAGCAAATGGTTTTGGACGGAATGGTATGTAAATAAAAGTAAAAGTTATAGAAAATAGATGAGAGATCTTTTTTTATATAGATAGGGCCAAACGAGCATGCGGCTCACCTGATGTTAAGTGACTACCGCCGCCCATGATCAACCGCAACACCAGGGGAAATAATTGCGTGGCCGGCAACCTTTAGAAAGGAGTAAGCTCTTTTCTTGAAGGTCCCCAGGTCGTATCGGTCCGGAAAAATCGCCGGTGGTAAACTATTCCACAGAGAGGTCGTACGCGGAAGAAAACTCCTTGTGAAACGTACAGTGGTGGACCGCCAAGCATCCAGATGGTGTGGATGGTATCGGAACGTTTGCCGCGTAGTGCGTTCACGATATTTAATTTAAAGTTGCCTCAATTAATCGGCCTGAGCGCCGATCGTCTTTAATTGTGTCTCTGATTTGCTTTAAAGGCTATAAGTGGTATATAAATCATTGTTTTTTCAGGGCAAGAAAACAGATGACATCTTTTCCATAATGATATGAGGCGTTTTTCCTCGCTTAGTGAGGAACTTAATCACAGCACGAAACTTAATTTTCCATAGTTAGTGTTCACTTCTTGATTGACCTGTTTATTCTATGATATCTCAAAGGTAATGAACCGATCTAGCTGAAACTTGGTATTTATAGTTGTATTGAGTCATAAAGTAGCGACAGCTAAAAAATCCCTTATGCCCCTCTCGAATCCCTCCATTCCGCGAACTTTTTGACCCACCTTCATACTTTGGTGTTATTTTATAGGTAATTAACTTTTATCACGTAACACTATGTATGGAAAATTAAGCAATTTTACATTTGAAAGCAGTAAAGAGAGTAGGCATTTTCCATCCATTTTTGATTAAAAATTTATATACAGGCGCTTTGAGACTAGTCATTTTAGTCCTCAAGGGCGACGGTGCCTTTGAGGGCTAAAATTATGAATAACAAAGCAAGTCCTGTTTGCTAAACACGTTATGTACTCGTATCAATATCAAAGGAAAGAAAAAACAAAAGAACAAAATATTTATTAAAAATCTGACTCGAACTCGCGCATTTCAGGTAGTCTAGCCATTGGGTATTGAAATTATATGGCAAAATTACTAATTAGCAAGCGCCAGTAAAAGTCAAGTTTATTGCTTTGTGCGTGAAAACATAGAAAAGTATATATTTTACATACATACATAAACACTCACGCCTGTCACCCAGAGGGGTAGGCAGAGACTACGGACTTCCATTTGGCACGATCCTGACATACCTCTTTCGCCTCCTTTACATCCATATATCTACGCATACATGCTCGTCGGTTAAGGGTACTTCTAACGTGGCCTATTTTCAAAATATCGCCAATTTGGTCGATAAACTTTTTCCTAGGGCGTCCCTTCCCGACTCGGCCGTTCACATCTGCCATATAAATTTGCTTTGTCACTCTTTCCTCATTCATTCTTTCCACATGACCAAACCACCGAAGCATTCCTTTCCTAATCCTGGTCACAACATCGTCTTGCATACCACATTTATCTCTTATCACGCTTATCACGCAATTTCTCACCCTGTCATTCAGATTCAACCCTAGCATATTCCTTAAAGACCGCATTTCTACAGCATTTATTCTACTTTCGTGCTTCTTCTGCCACACCCAGCTTTCACTACCATACATTAAAGTAGGGACTAACACAGCATTATGAATTACCGAGTCGAGTGACGTGCAGTTTCGTGGTCACTTGGAAGGGAAGGCCAAATTGGCCTCTAAAAAGCTTGGCGTGCTCAGCAGAGCGGGACAGTATTTCATGCCGGCACACCGCCTGCAACTTTACAAGGCGCAGGTTCGGCCGCACATGGAATACTGTTCCCATCTCTGGGCTGGGGCTCCCCAGTACCAGCTCCTTCCACTTGACCGCATCCAGCGCAGAGCGGCTCGAATCGTCGACGACCGAGTGCTTTCCGATCGGCTCGATTCACTGGCGTTGCGAAGAGATGTTGCATCTCTTTGCGTATTTTATCGCATCTATCACGGGGAGTGCTCTGAGGAATTGTTCGGATTAATCCCAGCCGCCAAATTTCGTGAACGCACGACACGGCAAACGTCCCAATACCATCCACACCATCTGGATGCTTGGCGGTCCACCACTGTACGTTTCACAAGGAGTTTTCTTCCACGTACAACCTCTCTGTGGAATAGTTTATCATCGGCGATTTTTCCGGACCGATACGACCTGGGGACCTTCAAGAAAAGAGCTTACTCCTTTCTAAAGGGCCGGCAACGCACCCGCAATTCTCCTGGTGTTGCGGTTGATCATGGGCGGCGGTAGTCACTTAACATCAGGTGAGCCGCATGCTCGTTTGCCCCCTCTTCTATAAAAAAAAAAAAAAAAAAAAATACCATACGTGCCTGTTTTGACACATTCTGGTTCTTCATAATAGAGTGTAGTGCCCCATTCACTCTATTCCCTGCATTTACTCGTCGTTCTATATCCCTATCATATCTACCATCCCTGCTAAATACACATCCCAAATACACAAACTCATCCACTTGCTCAATTAACTCTCCTTCTATTCTTATTTCACATACCGTTTTGCTTTCTTCTCTTTCAAAAACCATCACTTTCGTCTTACATGCGTTCACTTTCATTCCCCTTTCTTTTAATTCCCAGTTCATTAATGTAACCATCACTTGCAACTCAGCCGCCGATGACGCAAATATGACTTGATCATCGGCATACAAAAGGCATTTGACGGTTAACTCGCCCATTCTTAACCCACATTCTTCATCTTTCAAAGTTTGCAAACACCGGTCCATAAATAGGTTGAACAGCCAAGGGGAAGCTACACAGCCCTGTCTGACACCTTTTTGGATGCCAAACCAGTCCGAGTAGACCCCATTGATCCTGACACAAGCACTAGAGTCCCTATAAAGAGACCTTAATGCCTGTATCAAACCATCGCTCAACCCATACGAGTTCAGTGTTTGCCATAACACATTACTGTCCACTCTGTCATAAGCCTTTTCCAAGTCCATGAATGCACAAAAAACTTTCTGGGTTTTGGCCAAAAACTTCTCCGCAATCATGCGCATGGAAAAGACTTGATCTGTACACCCCATTCCCTTTCTAAAACCCGCTTGCACATCCCAAATTTTTCCATCAGTTTCTTTCATAACTCTTTCAATTAACACCTTAGCATACAGTTTACCCACAATACTAAGCAAGCTGATACCGCGGTAGTTTTTGCAGTCCTGCTGTGACCCTTTTCCTTTATATATTGGTACTATAACTGCTTTACATCAGTCATCCGGTACCCGTTTTAATTCCCAACATAAATTAAACAAGGTGTACAGCAGGCCTGCCACCACTCCCTCTCCAGCCCTTAGCATCTCGAGTGATACTCTATCATAACCAGCTGCCTTACCTGCTTTCATGCTTTTCATTGCTTTCATTATTTCATCTACACTTATCTCAATACCCCTTTCCACTTCTTTCGGAATTTCTAGTTCATTTTATTCACACGACTCTTCACTCATAAATACGCTTTCAAAGTATTCCCTCCATCTGTTTAAATTCGAAACTTCATCATTCAGAATACATCCATTCTCGTCTCTTATAGCATTTATTATAGGCTGTTTTGTATTTCCCCTGGCAGTTCTTACGAGTTCCCAGAACATTTTTATGTTAGCCTGGAAATTATTAGATATCCTTCTATCATTCTTATCCGTTCTTTCTTTCTTTTTCCTTTCAACAACTTCTTTTACTCTCTTATTTAGACGTCTAAATTCTGCCTTTTTTCTTTCAATCTCATCATTCATACCAGAAGAATTACCAGCTTTGGTTGCTAGTAAATCTAACCATGCTTTCTTCTTTGATTCAACTTCCACCCGTACCTCATCATCCCACCATAAGGTATTACTTTTCCTTTCATTTGTTCTCTTACTTACACCACATACTTCGGTGGCGGTATCCACCAAACCTTTCTTAATATTATCCCAGACAGTATTCAAGTCTAAATCATTCATACACAACTCATTCAAACATCTAATATTTTCTCTCAGTCTACATTTATACTTCTCTTTCACATCTTCATCTTGTAACTTCTCTATTCTTATACGCTGTAACCCAGTCGTAGACACAGATGTCCGATGCCGCCAACGCTTGAAAAGACCATTAATTCGACATAAGACCAAGTAATGATCCGTCCCTACGTTGGACCCCCGGTAAACCCTTGTATCTACGACTGCGCTCCTCATTCTTTCATCCACAATTACGAAATCTATCATGCTTCTATCATCACCTCTTTCCCATGTATACATGTGAATCTTCTTATGACGAAAAAAGTATTCGTCACAAAAAGATTCTTTTCCGCACATACGGTGAGGAGGTCTTCACCATTCTCATTTATTACACAAACTGGAACACTCCTTTGTGCCTCGGGCTGGAGTTTGCGTTTACGTCAGAGAGGACATCTGTTCTCGACGCCTCGGCAGACTTGAAGGTTCGGACCTGTCCATCCTTTGGCTACGCGTAGACAGCGACGACCATCCGCGCGTCTACGGGTGCCTCTATAGGTCCCATAGCGGTAATGCCGAAACAGACCGACTCTTCGACCACGTCCAAATGGCTGCAGATTCGTTGCTACAGCAGATCCCCTCCGCAGAGATCGTGATCCTCGGCGACTTTAACGCCCATCACGCCGAATGGCTTGGTTCACGTTTAACCGATCATGCGGGGAGATCTATTCATGATTTTGCCTTGGCATATGGTCTGACACAACTGGTTACTTCGCCTACGCGGATTCCAGATGTGGAGGATCATGCACCTTCCCTGTTGGACCTTCTGCTGACCTCTCACCCGGACGGATATCAAATTTCCGTCGACGCCCCTTTAGGCTCCTCGGACCATTGTCTGGTCCGGAGTGTTGTGCCACTCACGCTGAAATCGCGGTTGCATTCTGCAGGCTGCCGCCGTGTTTGGCACTATAGGTCAGCCGATTGGGATGGGATGCGGTCTTTCTTTGCATCCTACCCTTGGGGGCGGGTTTGCTTCACGCCGGATGATCCCGACGTTGTTGCAGATTCTGTTACTGATGTGGTACTTCAGGGTATGGAACTTTTTATTCCTTCCTCTGTGGTGCCCATTGGAGGCAAATCTCAGCCATGGTTTGGTCGCTCCTGTAAAATAGCATCATGCTATAAGCAGGAGTGCTACCAAGCCTGGGTTGATGCATCAGCGTCCCGGGATGTAAACACCAGCGCTCTAAAAAAGAAGTATAATTCCGCCTCTAGGTCCTTCAAAAGAGTCATTGCCAAGGCAAAGTCAGAGCACATAGGCAGAATTGGCGAGAAACTAGTTCGCCTTCCTTCTGGAACCCGTGCATTCTAGTCTCTCGCCAAGGCTGTCCAGGGGAATTTCTGTCAGCCATCTCTTCCATCTCTGCACAGGGAGGACGACTCACTGGCCCATACTGCAAAGGAGAAAGCCGATCTTCTAGGCTTTTTCTTTGCGTCTAACTCGACTCTCGATGACGGGGGGAGTACGCTGCCGACCATCCCGCGGTGTGAGTGCTCCATGCCGGAAGTACAGTTCACACAGCGCTCGGTTCGCAAAGCACTCCTCTCCCTGGACATCCACAAGTCGAGTGGGCCTGACGGAATCCCCCCAATTGTGCTGAGGACGTGTGCTCCAGAGTTGGCACCGGTTTTAACGCGTCTTTTCCGGTACTCCTACTCCCTAGGCGTAGTCCCAAAATCATGGAAGACGGCTTTCGTCCACCCGATCCCTAAAAAAGGCGACCGCTCAGACCTGTCCAACTACCAGCCAATCGCCATCACCTCCTTGTTCTCCAAAACAATGGAGTCCATTGTAAACTGCCAGCTCATGAGGTACCTTGAGCATCACCAGCTGATTAGTGACCGCCAATACGGTTTTCGCCGTGGTCGGTCAGCTGGTGATCTTCTGGTCTACCTCACTCACAGATGGGCGGAGGCAGTAGAGTTCAAGGGGGAGGCATTGGCCGTTAGTTTGGACATTGCGAAGGCCTTCGATCGGGTTTGGCACAAAGCGCTTCTTTTGAAGCTCCCTTCCTATGGGCTTCCCGAGAAATTGTGCGATTGGATCACCAGCTTTCTTGCAGATAGGAGCATCAAGGTCGTTGTAGACGGTGCAAGCTCCGATTGCAAGCCTATTAATGCTGGTGTTCCACAGGGCTGCGTGCTATCGCCAACGCTGTTTCTTCTGCATATCAATGATATGTTGCAAACCCGTAACATTCATTGCTATGCAGATGACAGCACTGGTGATGCTCTTTACTCCGGCCGAGCCAATATTTCTCGGGAAAACGTCTCCGAGTGCCGGGACAAACTTGTGTCTGAAGTCGAGTCTTTGCTGAACAGAGTCTCGGATTGGGGACGACTAAATCTAGTCCAGTTTAACCCCCAGAAGACACAAGTTTGCGCGTTAACCGCTAAAAAGAACCCCTTTGTCGTATCCCCTCAGTTTCAAGGCACTCCCCTTGTTGCCTCAGCCAGTATCGGAATCTTCGGCGTCGACATATCGAGTGACGTGCAGTTTCGTGGTCACTTGGAAGGGAAGGCCAAATTGGCCTCTAAAAAGCTTGGCGTGCTCAGCAGAGCGGGACAGTATTTCATGCCGGCACACCGCCTGCAACTTTACAAGGCGCAGGTTCGGCTGCACATGGAATACTGTTCCCATCTCTGGGCTGGGGCTCCCCAGTACCAGCTCCTTCCACTTGACCGCATCCAGCGCAGAGCGGCTCGAATCGTCGACGACCGAGTGCTTTCCGATCGGCTCGATTCACTGGCGCTGCGAAGAGATGTTGCATCTCTTTGCGTATTTTATCGCATCTATCACGGGGAGTGCTCTGAGGAATTGTTCGGATTAATCCCAGCCGCCAAATTTCGTGAACTCACTACACGGCAAACGTCCCGATACCATCCACACCATCTGGATGCTTGGCGGTCCACCACTGTACGTTTCACAAGGAGTTTTCTTCCACGTACAACCTTTCTGTGGAATAGTTTACCACCGGCGATTTTTCCGGACCGATACGACCTGGGGACCTTCAAGAAAAGAGCTTACTCCTTTCTAAAGGGCCGGCAACGCACCCGCAATTCTCCTGGTGTTGCGGTTGATCATGGGCGGCGGTAGTCACTTAACATCAGGTGAGCCGCATGCTCGTTTGCCTCCTCTTCTATAAAAAAAAAAATTACACTTTTATCACCAAACGTTCCCAATATCCTTTCATAACCAGACCTCTTCACCCCAACCCTTCCATTATAGTCTCCTAACATAATAATATTTTCATTTTCCTTACATTTTGTCAACACCATCCTTACCATGTCCCAAAACTGCTCTCGGATGTAAGTGGGCTTAGACATGTCTGGGGCGTACACCCCTAGCAGGAACAGCTTCTTTAAGCCCACTTTCATTCGTAACCATAGCAGTCTCGGGCTTACACATTCATACTCTTTCACACATTGACCCATTCTTTCTGAAAGGATGAGACCGACTCCCTGGCATGCCCGTTCGGTCTCGCCTAAACCAGACCAATATGCGGTTTACGTGCCATGTGCAGTGGCATCCTTTCCCTTTCGTTTCGCGTCATTCACACATAACACATCTATTCCTCTGTCATTCATCATTTCGCATACTTCATCCATCTTATCGTTCATTCCTCCACATACATTCAGCGTGGCCAGACGGGTTTCCGCAATCCACTTTTCGCCCCTCCGGGAGACAGAACGTGACGGGTGGCGAACCTCGTCGCCGGTTTTTCTCCCGGAGATTCTTCGCACCCCTGCCCCATTTAAGGGGCGCCGGGAACTCGGGGCCATTTCTTTTATTTTCTGAGTCATGGTGCGAACAAGGGGTGGTGGTAGATTTTACGCCGCTACCATACGGCGAGGAGCCGAGTCTATTTTTTCGGCTTTGTCGCTCGTTTAGCACCACCCGGGGGACACGTGTAGGGTGGGCCTAAGGTTAGGTGGTCGAAGCCTACGGACGCGAGCGACTCATCCCCTCCCTCCCTCTCTCCCTCCCTCCCTCTCTCCCTCCCTCCCCCTCCCCTCCCTCCCTCCCCTCATATTTTTAATAGATTCTTAATCCCGTAAACCTCAATGTATTGTAAAATATTTTAATACAGTCGTATACAGACAGCAGCATCTTCTTGATAAAAATAAAAAAATACGTTGGCAACCCGCCCGCCAAGCCTGGCAACTATGGCAAATAGTCCTAATTATTGCTAATACGTGGCGTTAGAAAATTTAAGTGCCGGTTTGTTGTCTAAGGGCTATGAAATCAATATTTTACACGATAAATATGATATAAGTGTTACAAAAATTTACGCATCAGTTAATTCAGTTCAAATAAAAAATATTTAATCGTAGTTAGTACACGAGCAGTCAGAGTTCGATCTACACCGGCACCGATGATATTGTATGCAATTTTATGTACCAGATTTGCCAAGTGTTCGGGCTAAGAAAAACATCGTAAAGAATCCAGAATGTTATTTCACTAAAATAAGTGTGACAAAAACGAGCACACAACCCACTTCATGATACATAAATGCTGAGGCTCATTGGACATCTGCATTTATCCCCGATTAAGAATCAAAATGTAGATGCGTTGTCACCCTGAGACGAAATTCCTCATTTCCAGTTAAAAGGGTCTCCGGTTCTCTACACTCACCATACGAAACACGCTGGTATTCTGTGAAAGCGTGGTCCTCCCCCAGTCGAGTCTACCCATTCGTGCTACAACCATAACATACCTGCAGCGTAGCTCTACCACGTATGTCTAAGAAAATAAAAGAAATATTACGAGAATATGAGAGCTCGCATGTACACATATTTTGAAGACATTAAAAATATTTTATCCTTAAAATCATTATCAACATTATTCTCAGAGTTGAAAGTATTGAAAAAAATTCAAGGAATGAACAGGACAACCAATTTATATACTTTGATTAAATTTCTAGAGTAACTGCAACGGCTGTCGATAACGATATTTACTCACTTCGCTGGCTGTGTCATCTCGCAGAACTCATGATAATGGACTTGTGGAGGCGTGAGCACAGATAGCGGGGCGAAGCGATGTTTGTATCGCACAGCTTCATTGTCAAACTCTGAGTCTGGTTGACGAATCTTGCCTTGAAGTTTGAACGCCACTAAAGCCTAGAAAAATAATAAATAAAAATACATCTTTTTTATTGCTATTATTATCATATTTTAAACGGTTCTTCAAATGTTGATGTCAATAACTAATAATCAAAGAGTCAATCTGGGTTGCTACTATACGTATAAGCAATAATTTTAGGACTATTTGCAATAGTTGCCAGGCTTGGCGGGCGGGTTGCCTACATGTTTTTTTATTATTGAATTGTTATCAAGAAGATGATCTTGCAATTTCTGCCACCAAACAGCAATATAAATATGAACTTTTATAGTATAAGGATGACAAACGATCACTCAGTAAATCTGATGGTAGGTGGATGCTATAGCCTCATTGACATCTACTAGTCGTTCACTTCAAGAATGCCGTTACCTCCCGCCTCGCCCCCTCATTCCGCGCCTCAAGCGTCGCCCTTTTAGTACCTATAGCAACGTCGAAGTGTACTTACGTCCGTTTTTTATGCTCCCGTACGTTCTCTAGTTTGTTACTGTTTTTGCTGTTGTTTTTGTTACTGTTGATTTTTTGTTTTTGTTTCTGTTGATATTCGTTAATTTGTTCTGTTCCAATGAGAAAATCTTCGAAAATCTTTAATTTGATATATTTAAAATGTAAAATAAAACTATAAAAAAATATTTTATTTCATCGAACACGTTATTATTTAACTTTATTGAAAATATGAATACTAAAAAACATAAACATGATGACTTTTTTCGTCTACGGTACCGTCAGCTATGACGTCGTAACGGTCTACGACGGCAAACTCGAAATGAACGCGTAGTATACTCGATTAACAATCAAAACGCAGATGCGTTGTTACCACTTAGGACTATGATGGAATGCCTCGTTTCCAACATAAAGGTTCTCTGGTTCTCTACGATATAGGAAGCACAGTATTAAGTTGCTAATTTACGCTGGTATTCTGTGATCGTGGTCTTACTCCGGCCGAACTGACCCACTCGTGCTACAGCCATAATATAGCTGCAACATGAAGCTACCACATAAGGCGTTTCATCTGCGGGCTGTTCGATTGGCTGCGGGCTGTTCGATTGGCTGCGGGCTGTTCGAAAGAGATACCGCGGCTCCGGAACGTAAGGGCACTGAAGGAACACGGATGGTTTTTAGTCAGTAAAAGTCGGACACTCCCTTACGCTCCACCCAGAGCGAAAGGCGTCATTAGATGATTTTCCATCCGCAAAAAAAAAAAAAGGGTCGTTAAAGAATTCACCGCCTAATTCGTCCCTTAAGTGTAATTAGAGGCAACCATGGGAAATCTCAAAAGGATCTGGCTTATTTATTTATTCTTTATTGTACATACATCGAAATACAGAATATGGAATATAGAATGGTAATTTCAACAATTAATTATTATTCACGGACTTTAACCAACAATTAAATAATTACAATAACCACCAAATAAAGGCAAGGATTAAAATGTAGCATGAGCACCTTGATTACTACAGCACAGAACACACACATACACACGTAAAAAATCAAGCGCTTAAAATAGCATTTATTTCTTAAAATTTCTTATTTATATTTCTGTACCTGTTTAACTAATTAAAGAAATTCACTTTTGACTAGGCTAACTTTAGAGGGAGGAACTGGTTCCTGAACCAGTTACACTAGCTGGGGGGGGGGGGGGCAGGGAATCGATGAATATATGTAAAAAAGTTACGTTATAAAATAAATAAATTAAAAAAGTATACGTGCTGTTGCACGTATATGCAATATGCGCCTGTCTTATCACTCCGAAAGTAATCTCTTCCAGACAGCAAGGTATATAGGTATATATACATATATAAATAAATAAACATAAATGGAGATAAGTAAACACCTATTATAATAACTAAAACCGTAGGTCACTAATAGTATATAATATAATGAATATAAAATTTTCGACGATGTGATGGGGGGGGGGGGGGGGGGGGAGCGTCGCCTGTGTAAACCGTTTACATCGTGGCCACAACAGAGGTGACAGCACATCTACATTTTGATTTTTAATCGGGGATAGACGTAGTAGGTGTCTGTGGACCACAGCATCCATTTAACATCAGAGCCGTGGTAGCTCAGATGGTTAGCGCTAGCTGTAAATTTCACAGTAAGCGAGCAAACCGGGTTCGATCCCCGCCGGCACGAATAAAATCGTTAGTTGCAATTTTAAGTGCCGATTTACCACATGTTCGGCGGTGAAAGAAAACATCGTGAGGAAACCTGCACACATGAGAAATAAAAAATATATTTCGAAGACATGTGAAGTTCGCCAACACGCATTGGGACAGCGCGGCGCACAATTCCCAGTTTTGTGCCCAGGAGTGGGACGTATATAGGCTGAACTTTAACATAAATGTTGATAAGTACAAATTATAGCGATCAAGGTATAGAAACGAAAAAGTAAAGTTATATATAATCACATTCTAAATAATAATATGTTTTAATAAGGCTTTTGAAAGCAATAAGAGATAGCACAGCAGATGCGGCGATGAAGCAATTCGCTTCATACAATTTTACAGTAATGACAATAAAGGATTTCCTAAAGTAGCAGAAATTAGGAGTGGAGGTTCATGGAGTTCACACGAAATGTTAGTGCTGGTAGCCTTTTAGCTTTTACAGCTTCCACTGACCCATTAAAGGAGCAAGACGACTGGCACAACGATCGCAGCTGCTGTTGAGTGTGGCGTCTTCTACGGTCTAATAAAGACCCAATATTTCTAGTTTCCTAACCTTGTAGTATCCGCCGCACATGTTTTGCAGGACCTGGCACATGAGACCTTCACGAGCGTAAGGCCGCGTGCGTTTCTTGTGTTTCCGTGCGGAGTTACGCTTGACGTCACGACGCGCAGTTTCTCCAGCGAGCCCTTCCGCTCTCCCCAACGCCGATAATAGCCATCCGTAAAGGAACTCATATAAGTACCTATACAAATAGAAATATAAACTTTTTTAATCAATGTAGATTATAGTTAATACTTATTGGAAGTAATTATTTTGTTTTTTTTATTTAATTTACCACTGTTTCGTAAAACCTATGAGCTAGGAGGAACCAGCAACAAACCCAGCGAGGCTTGTTTCTTAAAAAACTACAGTTTACAGTCATATATGTGTTATGTTTTACAATTAATTTTATACAATAAATTGGAAACTCCTTGGTAGCGATCACCTGATTTGGTAACAATACAAACATATACGCATCATGAATATGCACATTTTTGAAATAATTTGATAACTATAAAATATTTTAAAGTTATTCTAAAATTCAAACATAATATAGTAAGTAGATTGCATTATAATAAGTATCTATGAAATTGCCGTTCTGCAGTATTGGCTATTTCAAATCAAAATAATTTTAGTTAAGCAAAGTATAATAACAATCATTATCAAGTTCACTTAACCTGTGACGTCACGATGGATTCTAATATGGCGGATAGCGTTTTGGAGATTTGAGATACAGATAAAAAAATTATATTCTTAAAATTAAATTATAAAATTTGTAACGCATTTTAACGAATAGAAATTAATATGTCTCGTTTTCTTTATACAAAACCTATCATAAATATATATTTTTAGATTTTTTTTAAATGGTGTATAATCTATTATCCCCTCAATCCCTATTCTAATTTCAAAGTAATATTTATTTTAAAAACATGTTTTTTTTTTCAATATCAGTTATTTGTTGATTAGCGTTATATTTTCATCGCATTTGAATCTTTTTCGTCATCATCAACTTTAAAAATTCGAGTAATTGTGGAATATGCGTACCGCCGTGGCAGCAACGCAGCACAAGCCACACGCAATATCAACGACGTTTACGAAGCAAATACCTCAAACGAACGCACCACCTGTTATTGGTATGCCCGCTTCCGCTTTGGAAATTTCGACCTGAAAAATGAACCCCGTGGTCGTCCGAAAACTTTGGTCGACAATAACGAATTAAAGGTGATTGTGGAAGCTGATGAGGAACTCAATCTAGGACTCAATCTACGAATGAATTAGCAACAGCTTTCGACTTTAGCGTCAAAACAATATTGGTCCATTTGCGTCAAATTGACAAGGTAAAAATGCTTGACAAATTGGTGCCCCACGAAGACAATGTCCGCCAGCGGGAAGTACGCGTCCAGACGTGCCTAGCACTGCTCAACAGGCACACAAACGAAGGAATTTTGAACCGTATTGTTACGAAAAATAGATTCGGCTTGACAATCGCAAGCGCTCAGCAAGTTGGTTGAATCCTGGTTCAGCACCTAAACAATGCTCTAAATGAAAACTTAGTCTTAGAAAAGTTATGGTCACTGTTTGATGGTCTAGTTCCGGTGTGATTCATCACAGCTTCTTATCAAACGGGATGAGCATTACTGCAGATGTGTAGTATGAAGATCTAGACACAATGATGGAGAAGCCCGCACATTTCAACCAGCTTTGGTCAATCGCTCGTCCCCGCTGCTCCTGAACGACAACAAACGACCTCATACTGCAAAACAGACGGTCTCCAAGTTATAAGAGTTGAGGTTGGAAACTCTCCGTCATCCGCCGTACTCACCAGACCTTGCGCCTTCAGACCTCTACCTCTCCAGAATTGGGATAAATTTTGGCGGAATAAAAATAAAATACCCGAGATTGCCTCTCAGGTATCGAATTTTTTACAAAATGCCTTTGAAGAATTTGTAGCCTGCCGTCCCGGTGATGACTTTAATTAATAAAAATAAAAAATATAGAAAACAATTACGTTATTTCATGAAAAACGGCAACTTCATAGGTAAAGGTCTAAATATAATGAACTAATTACGATAATACTAATAAACACAGAAACAAATGTCATCAAACTGGTACAAAAATCCATTTATAGTGGTCCAATATTGCAAAAATATTTATTTTTCATTCATCAACTACTATTACTACTAAAAACTTCAATTAACAATATAGGATATATTATTACAGTACCGTTAATGTAAAAACAGGGTCAAGGCGGAAACACACGAGGTAGCGTTTGTGCGTGTTTGTTGTGTACTGTTTTGTACCGGACACAACGTGGCAACACCCGATAAGCACCGTGCACGTTACCAATTTCGAAATTCCACAACGCACTAGCTGAGATCAGTGGGAGTTATGGTTCATCATCATCATCATTACAGCCCTTCACAAGTCCACTGCTGAACATAGGCCTCCCCCAAGTAATGCCACAAAGCACGGTCCTGAGCCACCTGCATCCATCGACTTCCTGCATGTCTTACCAGGTCGTCACTCTATCTAGTGGGGGGTCGCCCTACACTACGCCTACCGGTACGAGACTGCCACTCGAGAACCTTTATTCCCCATCGGTTATCGGTTCTTCGAGCTATATGGCCGGCCCATCACCACTTCAGCTTACTAATCCGTTGGGCTATGTCGGTCACTCTGGTTTTACTGCGGATATCCTCATTTCTGAGTCTATCACGCAGAGAAACTCCGAGCATAGCCCTCTCCATAGCTCGCTGAGCGACCTTGAGCGTCCTCATACGGCCAGTGAAGGACCACGTCTCAGATCCGTAAGTCATCACTGGCAACACGCACTGGTTGTACACCTTAGTTTTCAGAGATTGAGGTATACCTGACGAGAAGATGTGTCGTAATTTCCCGAACGCTGCCCAGCCGAGTTGAATCCGTCGATTAACCTCTCGGTCGAAGTTGGACTTACCTAGTCGGACTCTTTGTCTCAGGTAAACGTACTCGTCAACAACTTCGAGCATAGTGCTCCTAACAACTACCGGCATAGGTATGACATGGACATTAAACATGATCTTTGTTTCGTCCATGTTTATCTTAAGACCTATCCGTTGGGAGACACCATTGAGGTCATTCAGCCCATGTTTATCTTAAGACCTATCCATTGGGAGACACCATTGAGGTCATTCAGCATAGTGCTAAGGTCCTCCAGCGATTCTGCCATAAGGACTATATCGTCGGCAAATCGAAGGTGAGTGATGTACTCGTCATTGATGCTAATACCGTATCCTTTCCAGTCCAGTGGCTTGAAATCGTCTTCCAACGCAGCGGTGTGAAGAGTTTCGGGGATATAACATCACACTGTCTTACACCTCTCTGCAGTTAGATAGGTTTCGAACTCTGGTTCTGTACTCGGATAGTCATCGTAGCCCTACTGTACAAACACTTCAGCACTTCGATATACCGACAGTAAAATTGGCACTGCTGAAGGGACTGTAGTACCGCCCAAATTTCGACGGAATCAAAGGCTTTCTCATAGTCCACATATGCCAGGCAAACTGGCAGATTGTACTCTTCGGTCTTCTGTACAATCTGCCGCAGGGTATGTATGTGGTCTATGGTACTGAAGCCTTTTCGGAAACCGGCTTGTTCGGGAGGCTGGAAGTCGTCGAGTCTGCGTGCGAGACGATTCGTAATGACTCTCGAAAACAGCACGTAGACGCGGCTCAGAAGGGAAATCGGTCTGTAGTTCTTCAAGAGAGCGTTATCGCCTTTCTTAAAGAACAAGACCACCGCACTTCTGCTCCACGCCTCCGGAGTAGTGCCACCATGGAGAACGGAATTGAAAAGCTTCTGAAGGACTTCAAGTACCGGTGTTCCACCCGCTTTCAGAAGCTCCGCTGTAATTCCATCCTTGCCCGTGGCCCTGCCGTTTTTAAGGTGCTGGACAGCCATTCTAATCTCGCTCAGACTGACGTCCGGGATATCATCGGATATAGATTATGAGTTATGGTTATTATTTATTAATTAACGAGTCTGATAAAAAATTTGAAGAAAATTTGTTGCAAATGCGTCGCGTGTTGTCTAGACGTGCAAAGTTGGTGTTTACTACCACCATCGAAAACACGTCAATCTGTATAGATAGGATAGGGTAGTCTGTGCGCAAGTTGCGCAAGTTGGATGTTCATAGTATGGTTCTGGTCATAGAAAATAATACGATTTGATTCGACCCACCACGCGCCGTATTTCATCGATACGTAAAATGGTCGTAGTTTTTCCGCCTTGTCACTCGTTTTCAGATATCAGATAACAGAGTTAACGAGAGTACAGAAACACGCACGCACACAAGCGCGGGATTCAAGTTCAGCACACAGATAAAATAACGCAATGTTCGCGACGGCAGTACTAAATATCGCGTTATTTTCTGTATGCTACTGTAGGTGAACCCTTCGTTGTGAGAAGCTTGAATAAAGCTTCTGCGCTTTAATTCAGTCTGGTTACAACCATGAAAAACTGTCAAGCTTATCTAACAACTTACCTTATAATCTATAACTAATCATTTATTTGCTTCACAAATATTGGCATCACAAAATCTAATAGAGATCATTATAAGTTTATGTACCATGTACTAGTTAGATCAAAGAGAGTTTAAGAACAAGTTTAAGAATACGTGGTAGAGCGATGCCGTAGTTATATTAGTAGTATAGTTGCAGCACGAATGGGTCGGCTTGACCGGGGAAGGACCACGCTCTCACAGAATACCGGCGTCAAATAGTAGATTAATGCTGCTGTGTTTCGTATGGTGAGTGTAGAGAAGCGGAGACCCTTTTTACTGGAAACGAGGCATTCCATCTTAGTCCTCACGGGTGACAACGCATCAGCATTTTTATTCGCAATCGAAGATGGATTTAGATGTTTATAGGCCACAGCAACCACTTACCATCAGGTGGACTGTGTGCTCGTTTGTCACCCTATCCTTTAAAAAAAACTTGCATGCATAAGAAATTAAATACGTTTCAGGGTATAGTATAATCGCAGACGTGAGTATGGAATAATCGCAGGCAATGAGACATTCAATCTCAACTCAGGAGTGCGTCAAGGGACCATGGGGACTTGTTTCGATAGTTCGATCCCCGCCGGCACCAATGAAATTGTTAATTGCAATTTTAAGTGCTTATTTACAACGTGCTCGGCGGTGAACGAAATCATCGATTTCGAAGACATATGAAGTTCGCCAACACACATTCGAGCAGCACGGCGAACACTTTCTTGCCCCAAATTCCTTTCAGAAGTGAGATAAGGCCTGTGCCTAGCAGTGGGACGTATATAGGTTGTAACCTTATTTTTTTATATATAAGACGTGGTTACTATGTGCTTATAATGTAGACGACGTCACCTAGTAGTGTTAAGAGTTTTCTGGTGATAAGTTTCTTACAAAACATCAGCTGCTTAATGCTACTGACAACGGATGGTGGTGGATGGAAGGTGACAACGGATCTACATTTTGATTCCTAAATATATAGATATCTATGGGCCAATAAGTCTTACTTCGTGTTCGTTTGTCACCCCTATTCTATAAAGAAATACTTTGCATGTCCTGAGTATGAATTCCAAAGTTCTTTGCAAAAACTCAAATTCGTTGGGTTTCCAACTGGTTGTGTAGTAATTCTGAAATCCGTGTTTCTGGCACTGTCGCATAAGCATATCGCAAAAGCATTACAAAATTAGGTCAAACCTTCCCTGGATAGACTTACTTTGGTGTATCAGGAGAAGTGTACTTAAACACGTTAAAAGTGCACACATACACTTACGGCATTATAATTTTGAGTAACGTTAGTTGATTAACGTCTGACAATGTTAGGTAGCTGTCACTGTGCTCAATATAAAAAATATATATTAAGGAATATCTCTTGTATCAGTAAACATACATCAATTCATCCATAAAAAATTGGCCAAAAGGAAATAATTACACATTGTATCAAAAAATTAAGGCTGTTAAACCATACAGTCTGCGTAGGTACTTTCTCCTACTGTTTTTCTATGTTCAATATAAAGGAAGCTCGTACCAAAATATGTAGTGATATTCGTGCACGCTATAGAGTTCAAGTTCAAGGCCGGCCAGCAGGTAGGCGATCATGATGCGCAACACGTGGTACAGCACCCAAGTGCCGTAACACGAGCGCGGCGCTACTCCTTCGCCCCCTACCAATGCGTCAACGCTCTCCGCCTACGACAAACATACTATTTACATTGGTGGACACAATTGAAAAGTGTTATCGTCAGTCATCGCCCTCAAACTGACTTCTTAAGTGACATAAGACTGGCCTTCTCGAAAATTTGCCTTCTGGTATGTATGACTTGGAAGTTATGCTCATACTAGTCATTCCGTGCCGACGGGTTTGTGGTCGCAGAGTCAATATCCTCACAGTAATGATGCTGCGCTCCATCACCGTTCAGCAAAATGAGGGTACATCATTTTCCGACGCCACTCATGCAACTCACTGCATGTAAGTAAAGTTGACATTTGGAGAAAATGACATATCCACCGTAATGTATCACAATAAGGTTGATATCCAAATGTAAATTTGATCATTGTTCTAAATTTACATTCTATTACTGCAGCATACCTCTAATTTTTTTCAAAGGTCATAGACAAAGAAACGTCCGTCGCGTTGAATGTACGGCTTTACAGAATTTTTAACAATGTTTTCTCTCATCATAGAACACGTAGTAAATCAGCACTTAAAATTGTGATTATTTTTCAATGTGATTAAACCCTGGATGCTGGCGAATTTTAAAATTATTAATAAAAGACCAATAAATCAAAAATTAAGTCTGAAACTTAAGACTCGAGGCAATCATAGGTCACGTGGAAATGCACACAATTTGATTTATTTTTGCAAATGCAAGCGATAAGACTATCGGTAACTTGGGGGCATGCGAATCCCTTTTCAAGGAGACAAATATTTAGACACTACCGTGGTTTTTAATTATTTAAATATTTATTTATTCAAGAATTTATTCATTATTACATGGATTGTTTCCTATACAACGAATCGATATGATTTAGATTGGCTAAACTAGAAAAAAAAATGTGACTAAAAGCATAAAAACTAGAGATGAAACGGATATCCGGTAACTATCCGGTATTCTGCCTATCCGGCCTAAAAATACTAACCGGCTGGATACCGAATAACAAATAGTTATCTGCCCGGATAACGGATTTAAAAAAACACAAAATATTAAATTTAGTTAAGTACTTCAGTTATGTCACTTAACATATATAATCAGTAATCACATTTTCATTTTAAAACTTACAAAATTAGTACTCGTACTGCGCTAAGGCACAGAATAAATAATAGTACTACGTAGCTTAGGGCAAATTATGGTGAATAAATACTAATTTCTCTGCATGGAAAGGTAACAAGCGGTTGCGTCTGTCTTCATAAACAAGGCCAGCTTCAGAAAAGTCATTCATCATCAAAGGCGGGGTGCTGAAAGATATATTTTGGCAAACTTTGATAAATTTGGATATTGTGTAGCCATACCTGCCCACCAAATATAAGGGTCACGATCTCGAACAGTTTGCACTGACTTTAATTTTCACTTCTTGCGATGCACCAAACGGAACGCTCAGCAGAATATCGGGCTATCTGACGATAAGCCAGGCCAAATATCCTGTATTCGGTATCCGGCCAAAAAGCTATCCGTTTCATCTCTAATAAAAACTATACACATACGAATAAAATTAAAATGTATGTTTGTAATACCCAAAGAACCGACTTCTTGACCCTGGTTACAATACTACGTAGGTCACTCAATAAGTTTTGAGATGCTCGAAATTTAAAAATGGAACGCACCCGTGTTATATGTCTCGAAAAAGCAAATTTATTTAAAAATAGAACTCCATAAGCCAATTGCTCAATATTAAAAACAAAAACAAAGTTTTATTAATTTTCCTGCAAAGCTTTCTGCGCTTTTCATTTAAAACGATGGATCTTAACCGTGAACATTTGCGCGCTATGATCTATAGTGATTTTAAGTTTGGTTAAACCGAACAATTAAGTTTACAACGGTTACAATCAGCATTAGGAGACTCAGCTCCATCATGCGCAACAATTTTTAGGTGGTTTTCTGAATTCAAACGGGGTGAAATTAACCTTAAATATGACCAAATAACCGGGGCCCCGCAAACAGCAGTAACGCCAGAAAATGTATGGACTACTCAAATGTAACTATGGACATCGAGAAGATTGTAGGCATTAGTTCGGGGAGCATTCATACCATCTTACATCAACATCTTGGAGTGAGGAAGCTTTGTTGTCGATGGATCCCTCATTTGCTCTCCGAAAGCGAAAAACAGACTCGTGTGGATTGGTGCCAAACTGCAAAGACATCGCAACGTCGGCAAAAAAAATGGTGGCTAGTTTTTTTTCGCGGAGCGGACATTGTCGACGTCAATGCTGGAAAGTTGTAGGTCAGTCAACCCTTAATGGTATACTACAGTTGCCTTACCCAAAGCTTTTCAAGCTGTGCGGGAGAGAAGACCAAAGACCGGGCTCGGGGAATCATGCTGCATCACGATAACGCCTCTTCACATACCTTCCTTAGAACAAAAGCATTTATTGAGGAATCTAGTGTTGAAACTCTAAGTCACTCACCCTACAGCCCTGACTTAGCTCATTTTGATTTCTTTTTGTTTCCAAGATTCAAAGAAACAATAAAAGGCAAGTTTTTTCAAGCGCCGAAGTTGTGGATGCCTACGAATATGTGATTTCTTGACCTATCAAATCAAGACTGGTAAAAGTGTTTTCAGAGTTGGTTCAGGCGAATGGAACTTTGTATAAGAGCATAATGGAGAATATTTTGAAAAGATGTAAAATAAATATTAATAGTATTTAGAATACTTTTTGTATATCTCAAAACTTATTGAGTGTCCTACGTACAACATATATCACGTGTCCCAGAAATCAACGTCAAGCCCAAAATGGGCAAACGGATCAAGTCTTGACAGTTATTAGAAAATGATTTAAAAAAATCTTTGTCATGTACTTTTCCAATTATATGGATTCAAAAATAAACTAACCTCTTCCTGTAAAGTAGCAAACTCATCCAACAACAAAGCCAGCTTATCCCGTTGTCGCGCCCGATTATGACCACACACTTGAAGCAGAACCGCGAAAGGACGCACGCAACGTACCAGAAAATTCTCAACGAATTCCCGTGCCTGAAACAAGGAATCATTATAATATCCGAAAATTGGTATTTTGTTAGTACCATTACAGCCTAGTCCTAGTATCTAATAATAATAATGTTCTCCAGACCGAATTTCAGCCACGGCGGCCCGCCTCAACGGAGGCTAGCCATCGGCGCAGGACAGGATTATAATGCCTAAGTGTATGCGCAAGCACAGGAGCACTCTCTATTCCTTCACACTCATAATCCGATGGGAAGGCAAACCGACACGACCGGAGAGAGATCAGGCGCAGGACCAACGGCTTTACGTGCTTTCCGAGGCACGGGGGTGAGACACCGCCAACTTCCTGACTCCAGGCAGGCAGACTAAAATAAGATTTGATATTTAATAAACAATTTAATGCAAACCTGTGGAGTAGATGCAGCCGGGGACTTAGGAGTAAGCGCTGGTGGATTTACAAAACTTTTGATGGACTCCCGGAGTATTTCTACAAAAGGGTGAGGAGGGCGAGGCTGTCCTGCAGGCGAATTTATAACGCTTTGTGCCATAGACGCAGTAGTAGCGGGCGACGGGCTCAGGTACAGAAGCTGCAACGCCGACCGAGACAGAATACACGCCCGCTGTCGACTGAATTCCATGAAAAAATCCTGGAAACCCATTTAGTTTAACACATTAATATTTATATGTAACACTTCAATTACATTATAATAAATGTGATTCATATTAACACACCATCAGTTTAATAAAAATTTAAAAAAAAAAGATAGAGAAAGTGCAGATAGGTTATTTTTCAAAGAGTAAGTATAATAGTAAGTATTCAAATTTTAAACTTTATTGCACTTTTTGAAAATACGAGTAAATAAAGCGTCTACTTTTATTTGAAATTATCCCAAATTTAACGTGATTTATGCACAACTACTACGCGTACGCGCGCTCATTTATTTACGATTCAATTCACAACATTTTTGCCGACCGATCAACCCTTAAAGAATGAGTGCGAGCGCAGTAAAATCCGTTGAAATAATGCAACACCACGCATTTTTTAATTTAAAAGATATAAGGGACAGAATGTTTGAGATTTATTTTAATTAATTTTTCTTCACCATTTGCCTATATTACTTATTCTAAACCCTCTGCGCAAATTTTGCCAGTTATTGCAAAAACCCTGTATAATCAACTCATTGGTAACATGACTATAAAATGGTATAAGCACCATTATCATCATTATCTTCATTGTCATAGGACTTACACACCACTAAGTACTGTATTAAGCCACTTATATGTATAGGTATAGACTCCCTGCATGACTCTATGGACTTCCGTATTTAAAATAAAGTAATAACCTATATACATCCCCTCATAGTTGGACTTAGGCCCTTTCTTACTTCTGAGCCTTGGCTCTGAGGGTCTACCCACACGTACCACAATCACATCCACACCACAACCACTACATGTGGGCGGGCGAATTTTATGTTGTTAATGAACAGTACAAACTTAGAGCATACATTACATGGAGGGAGCACTGTGTGAGCAGAAAACGTGATTGGCGTAGAGAGAGACTGAGTTTAGGTAGAGTCTGTCTCTCTCGCACATGCTTCTGATTCGTCTCGTCACCTTGCTTAGCGCATGCCCAATGAAACAGCCAATGACAGTGACTGTGCGAGAGAGACAGACTCTACCTAAACTCAGTCTCTCTCTCTCTCTCTCTCTCTACGCCGATCACGCTTTCTGCTCACACAGTGATCCCTCCATGTAATGTATATGCTCTAAGAGTACAATTTACATGTATCTCATTTTGCCGTCATTATCGACTGCGTTAGTGATACCGTCCACAACGCAACCACGACACAACCACCATCGACGCTGGGAACCAGCAGCCGGCCAGATCGCAAACACTTTTTTTTGCAATGAAAGTACATTGGTAATTAAAGGTAACAAAGAAAAGTACAAAGTGTCAAAAGAAAGTATTTTTTTCCTTTAGCATTATATATAAAAAATATTTTCATTGCTTTTTGCAAGTTTCACTAAATTGTCATTGTTAAATAATTGCAGAGCATCTTAACATTTTCCTCCTTATTCATAAACATTTTCAAGCGTACATATAGAGTTTTGTTTTCCAATAAAGGATTAATAGAATAAATTCTATTTTTACGACTATGCTGACGATGTTGTCTTCTTCCCATAACAAGTTTAGCAACAACAATGTTTTCTGTTCCAATTCCATGAGAGTAGGCTTGTTTCCTCTATGAGAGCCGGAGTCGAACTGTGTCTGCATACGACGTAACTATATCGCAACTACTAGCGACTACGCAACCACAACGACATTTCGTTGCATAACCACAACGCAACTGCAAAAAGCTGCAGTTACACTATTCACACGTTTTGTCGTTGCGATGTGGCGTGGTATTGGTACGTGTGGGTCGACCCTTACTACGTCCCACAAATGGGATTTGGCGGACCTCATATATCTTCAAAACATCTTATTAATATTATAATCAGTTATATATCAATTCATTATTATTTTTTAAGGGATAAGTTTTCTATTTTAATTAAAACATTAATTGAGCAAAAATTTAAAATGCAAATATTTGTGTTAAAATTAAAGAACTGAAATAACGGTAAACTTACTAGGGCTGTATGAAAATTAGTACATGACGTTATTTTCCATGCATGTCGAAGCTGAGCCACGAGTTCGTCGAAATACTGTAGGGCTTCATTACGCGGCTTGATACGAGTGTAACGGGGGAATGTTGGCGGAAGAAGACGCTGATTGATCATGGGTTCGAAACCCATTGGATTTGGCGAATCGGCTGAAAAAAACAAAAAAAATGTCAAGAACATGTAGGGGGGGGGGGGATGCTATCTCTAATATTTTGGAGTTTGAATATTATTTGTTATGATTTTATGGAAAATATGTCTGAGCGTTTTGTCAGATAATAATACAATTAATAGAATCAGGCATTACTTTGCGGAAATCTATTATATGAAATATTTTAATAATTTCATTCGCTCACACATCCGCTCAATAAAATAAAGTGATGTGTCTTACCTAGTTTGAAGTAAAGTTGGGCGTTATAACATACAACAGATAATATATTTTATTATATATTTGTAATCTTACAACACAGAATAATGAACCTTTGACTGTTATAATATATTCATTATCGTTAGAAAACGTCATCTGTTTACGTTTACGGTCCAGCCATCGGCCGAGACGCGGCACCTCAATGGGAGTCAATAAAATACTACATTCATTATGCCACAAGGATTGCGTATAGCTTACACTAACTTAAACTCTAAGCTAACTTAATAAGAGCTTATTTTACTAACACTAAATTATAACGGTAAACAAAAATACATTATTTCTTTCTTTGCTAGCTGTTGCCTGTTGTGCCTGTTATTTAATTTTTTGGCTGTTGTAATATATTAGTATTCACTGTTCAGTTAGCTGTCTAGCTGAGATGACAATGACACTTTTATCTGTTAAATTATAAACGTAATGTTTTGATAGCAGGTCCCCATATTACGTGAAAAAGCTATTGTTGTTTTTGTTTATTTTTCGTTAAGTTTTAGTCCTAAAGTAATTTTAAATATTTAGTGTAATATAGATAGAATTTAGCGTGTTGTATGTAAAAGTGTATAATAATGTCGCGTCAGCGTAGCGCAGCTTAAGCTTCTAACTACGCCTGAATGAGTTATTTTTCTTAAAATGTTTGAAAATATAAGTAAAAAATTATAACAGATACAATAATTACACAGCTTAACATACATTCAGACAGTCCTAAGCCTGTAAAATGTAGGAAGGGAAGTTCATTAAACTTAACATACATATTTTAAATGATTCTCTTTTAAAAAAATGAAACACTCAAATGATGCTAATACAACTTAAAAATATTTTTTTGTCTTCATATAATACTTATAATCGTTTAATATTTATAATCGTAATAATCTTTCATCATAATATTTATAATCGTTATAACAACATACAACAAAATGCTAACACAGCCAACAACTGAACTGAACTAACCGCGTGTACAATGTAATATTTGAAACTGTTATAATATATTATAACAGTTTAAAACAACAGTTAGAAAAATATATTACAACAACATAACGAATTAGAAAAATATAACAATTTCGCCCACCATTAGTTTGAAGAGCACCTCCCGCCATCCCTCAATTTCACTAATCCCAACACCACTACACTGTGAAAGACACACCATCGACGATAATACGACACGTGTTTCGCCTCTACACGAGGCATCCTCAGGGGATGTAGACTCTGCGGTGGCTGACCGCCAAGTGAGGTAAGACACATCATTTTATTTGAGCGGATGTGTGTGAATGAATTCTTAAAATCTTTAAGATATGCAATTCCGTTTCTCAAAAAGTAGAGGTATGGTGGCGTGAAGATTAATTTTATAAAAACTAAACCTAAATATCTAAAGGAAGTTTCTGGAACCCATAACATTTGAAAAAACTATCTAATGACCCGAGCTTTGTAGGACAACTGTGATTGTCAAACTAATGTATGATTGTGTATCATACATTAGTATGATACACAATATAGAGGGCCAAACGAAAATGCCGTATAGATATATTTATTTTAAAGAAGTAATTTTGCTCCTACTATTCATCTCATTTCTACCGTCTCATAACGATATTTTATGCCTTTGTGATATAACTAGCTCGTAAGGCTCGTAACTCATTTTCTGTCGCCAAATAGCGGTGTTTGTACTGTTGTGTTTCGGTCTGAAATTATAGTCAGTATAGGTTACATTTTTTATACGTGGTAGAGCCATGCTGCAGTTATATTAGAAGTATAGTTGTAGCACGAACGGATAGGCTCGACCGGGGATGGGCCACGCTCTCACAGAATACCAGCGTGAAATAGTAGCTTACGCTGCTGTGTTTCGTATGGTAAGTGAAAAGACCCGGAGACCCTTTTCACTGGAAACGAGGCGTTCCATCTTAGTCCTCACGGGTGACAACGCATCTGCATTTTGATTTGTAATCGAGGATAGATGTAGATGTCTATGGGCCGCAGCAACTACAGCAATCAAGTGGATTGTGTGCTCGTATGTCTGGCGAGTATGGAGGATGACGTATCATTTTTAACCGCGACTCTTGTAACGTTAAAACGGTTTGTCGAGCAGTGTGAGGGTCTTGCGTTATCATGGATTATTGTATTGGCAAAGATCGGTTGACGAGTCGAGGTTGTTTCTCTGAGAAGTTATTTATAATAGATATCCGCTGTTATTGAGATGCAAAAATATCAAAAATCTATAGTGAATTACACCATGAAATGACCACCAAACAGTTTCCATTACTTTTCTCTGCGCTTTAAGACATTGTTCTCATACCAGAATATTTAACTTACTTATTTTAATTTAAGAAGTATTTGACCTGTGTTCATCCATTACATAATTCGCTTACTATTGAAGAATCTACTTTTCATCTCACGTCACAATTCTGTCCAAAATCCATTCATTTCTGTAACCTACTCATCAATGTAAGGCATGCTCAACGCGTGCCTCTATATACACATCAGTTAATTTATGAGGCACCCATTTTTCGAGTCTTAATTCCTCGTTATTAATTAACGTATGTGTCGTCATTCACAGATTGTGTCTGGTATTCTTTGTAATTAATTTTTCAAGACAAAATTTCCACTACGAAAGCGATTAAACCAAACATCAAAATCCTCTCAAAACGCAGCGCTGAAATTATGAGATGTCTCTGATGCGTTAGACCCACGTAGGGCCTCGTATCCCAAAATTATTATAATATTTGAGGTCTCCACCCTTAATTCAAATACTGGATATAAGAATAATTAATAACAGTTTTTGCGTAAAAAAGAAAGTTTAGATCACGAGTCTTAGATATTTAATTTTACATCAAAACATATAATGTTCTTATATTTTTAACAAACGCGTAATAAAATATAAATAATTTATTATTTGTTGTACGCATAGAGTACACATTGGCATTTATTATATTTCGAAAAAATAAATAATATTTCGAAACATAAAAATATATTTAGGTAGAAATAGGTAGGTAGTATAGTTAGAAATTGTACCAACAGAGATCAACTTCTAGGGTAATAGAAGTCACTTTCTAATATACAGGTTGTGCATAAGAAAGTATTTCTTAATCTTTCTGGGTTAAAATTAGAAGATACATTTTATGAAAACTCCAACACTATTCATCACATGTAGCTTAATGGCTGTAGCAAAAAGATAGTCTAGCTAAATAAATTTTCAAGTTCTTTCATTCATTACAGTCATCAAAATTGACAATGACTGACCATAGCCCTCCCACATACATATTTCCACGTAAAGGAGCTATTTACCATAGTTGGCGTGTTAGAAACAACAGTTTTCCATTATTTTCAGTTTTTATCAGGAGGATGTTTTTTATTTTATATAAAATAAGGTCACATGCACACACACACAGTCCACCTGATGTAAAGTGGATGATGTGGCCCATAGACATCTAAATTTATCCTTGATTGAGAGTCAAAATTCAGATGCGTTGTCAAGATGGAATGCCTCGTTTCCAGTAGTTAAGGCCTGCGGTTTTCTACACTCGCCATACGAAACACAGCTACATTAAACTGTTATTTTGCGCTGGTGTTCTGTGAGGGCGTGGTCCAACCCCAGTCGAGCCGATCCATTTGTGCTACAAATACAATATATACGTCAGCATGGCCCTACCACGTTGCTGCTACTCATCTTATGTCTCATGTTCCTCCGTCACCTCTTACAACACCCACAGGATGATATGGGGTAGTGGATTCTCCTACGCCCCATCACACATCTCAATTATTAAATAATTAAACTTCGCTTACAATTCTCCATGGGTTGTGTGCCTCTTCCGCATGTCTTGATAATAACTTTCATCATTTCAGAGCATCCATTTAATAGTGCTACACAATCCGCCCCAGACTGTGAATCTCTTTTTGTTATAAGAAGAAGAGCTTGATAGAACATTCTAGTAAAGCGGATTCTAGCTGCCAAGGCCGTCCAAAGATTATTTGTCTGTAATAAATAATTAATACAATTATATATAAAGAACTAGCTGGCCCGGCAGATGTTCTTTTTGCCTTTATGATAATACCTTTAAACGAATCGGAATCGCTGAAACGGCTCCAACGATTTTCATAAAATTTAGTGTTCAGGGATTTTCGGGGGCAGTAAATCGATCTAGCTAGGATTCATTTTTAGAAAATATCGTTTTCAGTTTTCAGGCAATGAAAAACTGCTACAATATAAGAAAATAAATTTTGATACTATATTAATGATCGTAATAGCTCTAATGAATATCGGGCCGTCGCGAAATCGTAGTGCCCTGGTTCGCGTCCTGTGTACGGTCCGACTTTTTTCCTTTTTTTTTCAAGTTCTTTTGTGAGAAAATCTATTATTTCGAGCCTTTTTTTAGTATTTTTTTTAAAATACGAAAATTTAAATTAAACTAATTGCACTTATGGTTTTTTATTCAAATAACCAGTTCAGTTTTTTCTATTATGTCTATAAGATCAAATTATATTATTCATGTTTCATCAGTCGGTAATTTGTATCAAAATATATTTTTATCAAAATATATTTTTCCAAAACACACGATTTCCAAAAAAATACCGAGCAAAGCTCGGTCATCCAGGTACTACAGATAAATATAAAGTATATTTATAGCTTCAACTAACTCAACTTGACAGCAGGTCAATATTATGTGATTTTCTTGTTTGGCAATAAGCCAACATATATTTTGGGTCCATACAAATAGTATTTGTTAATAACTTCACTATAGTGTCATTCTAGCATTGCTATGACCCATTTTCACGAAAATACAAATACATTGTGTGAATATAACCTCAACCAGTCAAGTCGATCAGATATTACACGATCACAAACAGAACACTGTATTCAAATGCAATGTTATGTCAAAATTTTAAAGCAACCGGTGAAGAATTTTCGAAGGTATAAGATTTTGATATTTTTAAAAAAAAAAGATGATATCCATTTGCTACGAATATTATAAAATTTATGAGTAATGTTTTTTTTTAAAATTCATTCTTTATTATTTAATTTATCACAGCCTATCAAAGTCAACCACTAAACAAAGACCTTCAATAGATTGCCTCATAGAGGTACATTAGCAGGCGGGTTGGCAATCATAGTTTTTTTTTAATTAACTTCTCCCTATAACTTATCCCTTCTCAAGATGTCTCCCAAAGGATGGCTTATTGAAATGAATTCTCTTACACCGCCTACACCACAAGAAGATATAAATTAGGGAATAACACTTACTTCATCCTCAATGCTCCTTGCTTTTTTGTTGAGTTCTTCTTCTTGCTCTCTCAACAATGCAATGCACTTTTGCTCGCTCACCTCAAGACTAGCATCATATGCGTTGCCTAATTGTGGATTGGAGCCGAGACGATAACCATAGCTTATTGGCAGAAAGTCTTCTTCTTCAAATACCTGAGCTCTAAAGGAAAATCATAATATAAAATAAAAAATATTACACAAGAAAAAAGTAACTAAGTACTGTTACTGGTATACTTAAACTTCCATGAATTTCTTTTAAATTTAGCATTCAAAAGATGCCCTAGAATCAGAATCGAGTAATCATTGTAACATTTGACACACTTACTACCAAGTAAACATAGCTTAAACCTTTCACTGTCTTATGTACTACATATAGTTCATTCATATTGTCTGACTATTGTGTCTGAAAATCAGACAGTGAAAATAAAAAAATATTACACAAGAAAAAGATAACTAAGTACTGTTACTGGTATACTTAAACTTCCACGAATTTCTTTTTAATTTAGCATTCAAAAGATGCCCTAGAATCAGAATCGAGTAATCATTGTAACATTTGACACACTTACTACCAAGTAAACATAGCTTAAACCTTTCGCTGTCTTATGTACCACATATAGTTCAATCATATTGTCTGCCTATTGTGTCTGAAAATCAGACAGTGAAAATAAAAAATATTACACAAGAAAAAGATAACTAAGTACTGTTACTGGTATACTTAAACTTCCACGAATTTCTTTTTAATTTAGCATTCAAAAGACGCCCTAGGATCAGAATCGAGTAATCATTGTAACATCTGACACACTTACTACCAAGTAAACACAGCTTAAACCTTTCGCTGTCTTATGTACTACATATAGTTCATTCATGTTCTATTGTGTCTGAAAATCAGACAGTGAAAATGTTAATATTAGTGGATATTCCTCACATCGACTATCAATAATGTTCATTGGTTGCAAGAAGTTTCTATCAATAGCTAAAAAATATATATTCAATCAATATATTCTGGAAATAACTTACTTATAATAATAAATAATAACTTACTTGTTTATACAATCTCTTATACAATCCAATAGCTTATACACTGCAATGCAATAAGCTTTCAGTGTTTTATTAATGATTGAGTGCGGTTGATGCAAGTACAGGTTGGTGAAAACTGTCTGTGCTAACGAGTGACCTTCCAGCCAGGAAACAATGCACGCCATTGTAGCATCTATGATGCCTATGATTTCACTTGGTTCTAGATCATCAATTTTCAATTTGCCACACTGCAATATGTATGTAAATGGTTATAAATAAAAAACTAAGAATAATTCTTATTTTAATGTATAAATAATTAGTATTTAATAAAAATTTAAAGCCGACTTGAAAGAACTAAAATGAATAAAGTAATTTGCAAATAATAGCTCCAGAATTCGGTGCAGACATAGTGTATGAAAGATGCTGCGCCCATCTTTTTTTTTATAGTATAAGGGTGACAAACGAGCACACAGTCCACCTGATGGTAAGTAGTTGCTGTGGCCCATAGACATCTACATCTACCTCGACAAATCAAAATGCAGATGGGTTGTCAGCCTTGAGGACTAAGATGGAATGCATCTTTTCCAGTAAAAAGGGTCTCCGGTTCTCTACACTCACCATACAAAACACAGCAGCATTAATCTATATGTATATATACACATATATATATATGTATATGTATATATATATATATATATATATATATATATATATATATATATATATATATATATATAGCTGTGGAAAATGTTTTATTAGGTTTAGTTGACGGCTCCGTGGCGCAATTTTTTAGCAATGAGTTGCAGCACTGATAGCCGCGAGTGTTCGCGTTCGTGTTTCTATAAATATTTGTTCCGGGTCCTAGTGTACTTCACATTTCATTTAAAAAAATCAACTTAAAAAAAGGTTCTTTTGAAGTCGGTTTTTACTCTTTATAGTAGTAGAATTAGGAATACGCAGGCTCAAATATCGTAAATCGTATCTAAATAGTAACAATAAAAACTTCACCCCCTAATAATTGTACATCAGTCGGGATGTATTTTTTTGAAATGTGATTTTTAGTACAACCGATTATATTAAAAAGTAATCCTTAAGATATAAGAAGTTGACGGAAATACGACGTATTATTATTTGTTCCATGTATACAGTCCGCAAATAAATACTCACTATGCATAATATTATGGCTGCTGCTAGACAAGATTTTAGGATAAATATTTTTGTACTTATGACTTTATTTTCAAGCGACATCTTTCTCCAATGACAGGACTTAAAAAAACATATTTTGCAATGTTAATTAAACTTTATGTTTGAGTGGTAATCAATATACCGAAGTTGTTAATATTATTGAACTTTTTCTATGTGTATTTCATAGTAAGATATATAGATGTTTACGTGTGTGCAAACGAGGCCACTTGAGCGACTTATTCTTGTTCCTGATCCTTAACCTAACGCTATTATTGATCAAAGACTACCAACTTCAATATAAATAAAATGAGATCATCATCAATGTAGCCGAAGTCAATTAAATACGCATTATTAAGGATAGCTCAAAAAATACTGGTCAAATCTTGTTCCATTTTTTTTTCAAATTTTATTTTTAATCAGTTGTATATCATACATTTTTCATCAAATTTACATGGGACCACGAGAGGAGCACTAGCTTTGAAGTAAAAAAAAATCATTAAAATCGGTTCACGCACAAAAAAGTTTTGAGGTAACACACATAAAAAATACGTTTGAATTGAGAACCTCCTTCTTTTTTTGAAGTCGGTTGAAAAGACTATAAAGTCGAATTAAGAACCTGCTCACTTCTGGAAGTCGAATACGACACTAGGTAAAAAAAAATACTTTTCGAATACTAGTTAGTGTAAAGTATACCACATTTCTTTATAACAAATGGTGGAATTTAAAATTTGAAAACATAATTTAATACGAAGATTTTTTATACAGTACTACCCAAATACCTTTTGAGTTTTGTAACCTGCTAAGTACACCCCAATTTGTTATGTGGTTATATAAATAAACCTTGCATTTATTTTTGAAACATTGTAATAAAATGATGTGTTATGAATATCCATGTTCATCAGTGAACTGTGAACTGGTAAGTATAACATATTTACTATTAATATTTAATACGGGCCTATCAATTGCTATAAGATGTACTGCACCATACATCAAAGAAAACCATCCTATACAATTAACAATGATGCTGTTATGCATATTAAAGTGGCAGTAAAGTCACTGCTTTGATTGTGTATTTGAATCAAGATGACTTTTGATGGTAGTAACTATTCAGTACCACTGAGTATATTGAAAACAGATTTTCTAAAACTACTATCTATGCTGTGACACACTGGATTTCTTATGTATACCTAGTTATTGTATAAACTGATATTGCAAAATTAACCCTCGATTGTATTATAACTGAAATTAAAAGAAATTAAAACCCACGAAACAAAAAGAGCTGACGATCTTCAAATGGCTGAAAAGATTTTCTTGAACCATAGCTAAGAACACTCTCGATCAAGTCGTCTTTTAAACAAAACAAAACGAAAAAAAAAATTGGTTCATCCATTTGGGAGCTAAGATGCTAGAGATAGACATCCCTCTTTGTCGGGAGTTGAAATGCTAGTCATATTAGGTTTAATTGATAACTAATAATCACAAGTAAAATTAAGATGAGTAAACATGACATACTGAAACAGCTTGTTGAAAATTTAGTGGCTTAGGACTTCCCCGGTTACAGAGCATCCCTGCATCCATTTTAGGATCCATCATCTCAATTGCTGACATGGCTTCAAATAAACCAAAAAGATGGCCATCATGTAATAATTCTCCTAGTTTTAGATCTGAAAAAAAATGTAAAAAACATAAAAATGTTAAAGAAATAATGATGGTGTTTTTTCAACACCAAGACGTGACAATCAGTTCTAAGAAATAATTATGTCCTCCAGGCCGGATTTCGGTACAAAAGAGGCTAGCTATCTGCATAACACAGGATTATAGTGCATGAGTATATGCACAAACACAGGTGCACTCTATTCCCTCAATCTTAAAATACGATGAGACAATAATCCAACAGGCGCAGGCCCAATGGCTTCACGTTTTCTGAGGTACTAGTGTGAAACACCACCAACTTCCTAACTGCAAGATGCTATTGAGAATTCCTAGCAGAAAAACATTATAACTTATTAAGCCCGGCTCGGGATTCGAACTCAGGACTACAATGTTCACATGATTAGCAATCACGTTCTACCACTAGACCAATGGGGCAGTCAACTGTCATTCACTAATACAATATTTGCAACTTGGATTGAAATGTTTTCGATGCAAATTTCTGATTAGGTTAGTAATTAGATCTGATTACTATGCTTAAAACATTTTTTTGTTCAAAAATGAGGAAATGGAATTCATCATTTTCACCAACTTTTCATAGTTTAACATTTCATTTCATGAATATTCCTACTAGGAGACAAAGATTGGTAGACAAATATTTATTTATAACAACATTACATTTATCAAGTTGAACATTATAATACTACTCTAAGTTCAATTCATTTGAAAAAGATGCACAATGGACACAAGTCCTATCAACATTCATTCATTCATTCAGCAAGCAAATTTACCTTGAATATATTTAAAAAAATCAGATGTTATATCCACCCAATTGTAAGTGACTTCAGGAGAGACAGGTAAAGAATCCATTGTCCTGCAAATAAGTTCAAAATAAATTAATACATAGTAGATATACCACATTTTTCAAATGAAATTAATTAAAATTAAAACAATATTTTTCAACATATAAAATCAAGATTTAATTTTTTCATCAAACATGGACATTTATTTTAATCTACAACCATTTTGAAAAGAGGTTCCTATGTCTGGAAATGAAAAGGTCAAAAATTGATAGCTATTCTCTTTTTTGACATGTTTTTAGAACCTATACCATAATATTCTAACCTAAATTGAAAAGTATTAGACCCATAAATAATCATAGCACATTCTACAATAAAGTTACACACCAAAAAATATGCAAAATTAAAGCTAATAAATGTATTGTAAGCCACAGTAGACCAGTCCCAACATGCAGCACCTGTTCACAAGTACAGTCCCTGGCCAAATTATTAGACGCACTGTATTTTTTTAGTAATTTTATGTTTCTTAAGAGTTTTTATGCAATAATGGTATATTTAAACTACAATATTATTGATTTTTATTTAAAAGAATTGTTGTAGACTACATATTTGTATTTATTTTTAACATATGGCAACACTGTGTTGACAAAGTGATACATGAACGTAAACAAGTACAAATCTGTATCAGTCGCGATCGGAATCGAATCAGGTACGAACGTGTTTTTGTGGCTTTATGGACTGTGATTGTTTGTTTAACAGTTTTATACTACTCAGTTATTAGTTTATTTTGTATGCAGTGTTTTAAAAAAGTAATTGGATTATTTTCATTATGGGTAGAAAATGCGATCTTTCACCACGTAAAAAAGCTGAAGTGAAGGCCCTTGTGATTGCGAAAACATTTACAAACCGAGAAATATCACGAAGATTGAAGGTTTCTGAAAGTAGTGTACGACGCATAAAAAAGAAAATTGAGTCAGGGGAGGAATTAAGCCCGAAAAGAAAGAAAAGATGCGGTAGAAAACCAATTTTCACTCCACGGTCAGAGAGATGTTTGAAGAAAATTTGTCTACAAAACAGATTTGCTACCACAAAGGTAATAAAATCACAACTCCAGGATGCTAGCGTAAATGCTTCTGAGCGCACTGTTCGAAGAAAATTGAAAGAATTAGATTTCAAGGCTTGTCGTCCCGCCAGGAAGCCCAAGTTAACAGCTGCAATGAAAGCAAAGCGCCTGAAGTGGGCCAAACAATGGCAAGACAAAGATGTGGACTTCTGGAGATCGGTAAGATACAGCAATTTAATCAAAAATTGATACATTGTTATAATTTTCAGTTAAATAAAGCAAATAAACATGGAAGTTTATATATTTTTTCCTATTTTTGACAGGTCTGCTTCAGTGACGAAAGCACATTCGAAATTTTACAAAATAAAGCTCAGTATGTGCGTCGTCGTCATGGAGAAAAGTTTCATCCTGATTGTGTCGTCCCGACGGTTAAATATCCCACCAAAGTGATGATTTGGTCAGTCATCAGCGGCAAGGGCACTGGACGTCTGTACGTCGTCAAAGGAATAATGAGGCAAGATCAGTATAAAGAAGTACTGGAAAATCGGTTGATTCCGCAGCTCAGAGAATGGTTTCCAAATGGGGAACCATTCACTTTCATGCAAGATGGAGCTCCCTGCCACACTGCTCGGTCTGTTAAAGCTTTTTTGGCAGAAAAAAATATCCCTCTGTTGGATTGGCCCGGTAATAGCCCTGATATGAACCCCATTGAAAATGTGTGGGAGCTGATGAAAAGAGAAGTGGCTAAAGATGTGATTACCAACAAAACCCAGCTCCTAGAAAAGATTATTTATGTGTGGAATCATCATCCTCAAATGCAGGAGACAGTACAGTCTTGCATTGATAGCATGCCGCGCAGAATTAAAGCTTTGATAGCGGCTAAAGGTGGCTCAACTAAATATTGACTTTTACTAGCATTAATTTCACTTTTCTTTAAAATTTAATAAACTTACTCTTTTCTAAATTAATGCTGTTTTATTTATGTCAAATAAATAGGTAATTGATTGGATAATATAAAAATAAAAAACAAATCAATTTAAAATAATAAAACGGTACAATATCACTCGGTAATCAATATTTTACATGAAATCTTGCAGTGCGTCTAATAATTTGGCCAGGGACTGTATGACAAACATAGCAGCCATTGCCCATTTACAAGTATGACACAAGCGAAAGCTATCACCATCCATGTAACACTAGCATTTCTACATAGACTCAATTTTTATCAAAAAGATTTAAGCTCAGGCATATAAATACACATATACAAACCATCCTGTCATCTGTCATTTCATATGTAGTAGATCAACACTGTAGGTATATTATGGTAGTAGCATGAATGAGTCAGCTAAACCGAGGAAGGACCACTCTCTCACAGAGGTGTAGTGTCTGAGAGTGTCAGAGTATATCAGCTTAATGCTGCTGTGTTTCATATGGTGAGTGCAGAGAACCGGAGACCCTTTTTCCTTGAAACAGGGCACTCCATCTCAGTCCCCAAGAGTGACAATAAATCTGCATTCTGAATCTTAATTAAGTATAAATGTAGATGTCTAAAGGCCACAGGATCCATTTGCCATCATGTGGACCGCGTGATGATTTGTCACCCTTATTCTACAAATAAAAATTGAGGGGATAGGCAGAGTCCAAGGAGCAGATACTCAGCCCTTATATATAGATGGATAATTATGAAAGAAATTACAGGTGGGCAGGCTATCGCCTACACGCGTTATTCAGTTAGTCGCCTATTTAGCATATATATATAGCCTATTTAACACAGTTGGCACATTCTTTTTTGTTAGAAGTCCTATATAAAATTAGGACCTTTAAATCCCAAATCAACATAGGTAAATTTTAATTCATAGTAAGAAAAACCTATAAAAAAAAAAACAAAGCGACAAAAAGCGAAAATATTTTAACACACAAAATACAAACAATGATTTAAACTCTTATTATACATGCTTGTCTATACTAACCCATCACCATCGTAATAACCGTCATTATCACCCATTTTAAATTTATAGATGAAATATAGTTATAGGAATGGAAAAGAAAAAAATTACCATTTAATTTAAATACGAAAATAATAATAAAATACAATTCACTTTAGCCCTCATTTGCCGACCCGACTCCGACTTGCTACATAAAGTGTCAGGTTGACACTTAGCAATTTGACATTGACAGTAGTTGAAAGTTATTTTTAATTCAGAGGCAAAAAGTTAAAGATCATACAGCCTTGCCTGATGTATTTAATTCACAATTTACGGATATTCTAAATACTATATGTACTCTAAATACGTAGACTTAGAATATACTGGCGTATCTAAATGCACAGGGCTTCAAGATCTCATCAAAATATCTTAGAACTTTAGCTGTTTTTTAATAAAGCACACATGCGGTTGTACTTTTATGTCAAGTAATAAGAAATTATTCTTTTTATTATTCATTTAAAATGTTATTTAATAATTTACGTCATATTTTGGAAAATTTCAACGATAGCTTAAACCAGCAGCATCGATGATAGACTGAGGTGGTGGATTGCGTGCACAGGAGTTTACCTCGTGCGTCAGCCCTAGGAGATTTTAACACCAATACTAGGACCTTGGGCAACTCAAGGGACGATCCAAAAGAGAGATCGCGGTGGAGTGAACGGCTGGTTTGGACCTACGACTGTTAAATCGGGGGTCTGAAAGTACATGTGTGCGGTAGCATGGGTAGTCCATTGTGGACCTCACGTGAGCATCTCCTTCTGCAATGTAAGTTACGACGGAAGTGTTTACATTGTCAGACCAATGTCTGACAATGTAAACACTTAAACACATTATGCTCGATGTCGCACTTTGGCACTTCGACAGTAATGCCAATCATGGAGAAGGCAGCTTACCGCGGCGTAGGTGTCTCAAGCGGCTCGACTGAGACTAGCTCCAAGGCGCCACCATTATTGCAGTCTGGCTGGAATAAGCCGAAGAGCTTAGCTCGATTCGGAAGGGAAAGGGAACTGGTTTCGAGCTACGATGGAGCATATATGCCACGTATCGATGCCCAGAACCAGTCGTCCCAAGCACAGGACAGTATACTTGTGGTCGGCAGAAATTCACAAACTTTCGTGCGATCTGCTTGCGGAGTCGGAACTAGTACCCTATAGCCCGAAGGAGAAGGCGAGCACCATCCGAGGACATAGCCAGACTATCCGGAGCATGCCGAGTGTGTAAAAAGACGTTACAAATTACCTGCAAGGAGCTCCTAGAGGTACTCAACGAAGATCCCTGGGGGCGACAAATACAAGATGATGTTGGGAAAACTCCAGCCACGGTCGCCCCATTTGCTGGACCTCTCGATCCGTACCTGACGGGAAGAGTGATTAGCAAACTTTTCCCAGAGACCAGTCAAGTTCCTCAGGTCGTCTGCCATCGTCACGAAAGTGACAAGATAAGATGGGGGTAACCGTGGAGGAGCTGGACCTAACTGTAAGCCGTTTACGAGTCCGGGACACCACATCGGGCCCGACGAAATTCCGAATCGGGCTCTAGTGCCGAGACTGGCTGCCTTGAGATCAGGCTTACACAGCTGTCTGCGGAGTGCCAGGTTACTCACAGCATGGAAAGAGGCAAAGTTGGTCCCCTTGAGGTAGCCAGTCAGGGCCGCCGAATCTCCCTCTACGTACCGTCCCATATACCTGTTGGACGAGATTGGCAAATTGTTTGAAAGAATCATTGCCACTCGGCTCAGCAGACACCTGTCGCGGTCCCGATTTGGATCCCGTTAGGATCCCAATTGACTATCAGCCAAATGGAAATGAATTGGGAAATTACCCTATACATGGTAGAGCCACGCTGTAACTATATAAGTGGTATAGTTGTAGGGTCGAATCGATCGGGGAAGTACCACGCTCTCACGGAGTACCAGCGTGAAATAGTAGCTTAACGCTGTTGTGTTTCGTATGGTGAGTGTAGAGAACCGGAGACACTTTTACTGAAAACGAGACATTCCACCTTAGTCCTCAAGGATAGTAAGAAGATGTCTATGGACTACAGCAACCACTCACCATCAGGTGGACTGTGTGCTCGTTTGTCACCCTATATTATAAAAAAGATGACATTATACGCATCCGCTTCCTATCGGAACAAGAGTATCCCAGGATATGGCGTTAGCGGTAAGTCTTGACATCGTAAACGCCTTTAACTCTATACCCTGGGATGCAATTAGAAGGACACTAGCACATCACCAGGTGCCTGCCGACCTGCAGGGCGTAATCGGGGATTACTTGCGCGATAGGTACATTCTGTAGATGGGCCAAGATGGAAAGACGATCCGGAGCGAGATCACACGTGAGGTTCCGCAGGGCTCGCTGCTGGGTACACTACTGTGGAACATCGGGTACGATGCGGTTCTGCGAATCGACCAGGAAGGTCGACCCGCTGGCTTAAATATCGTTTGCTATGCCGAAGACACACTAGTGGCTGCCAGTGGTACCTTCAATAGGACCTTGTGGTTTGCCCAGTGTAGGAACGGGAACAGACGATCTCCGGAACCTCTTCCTGCCAGCAGTCGTGTCAGCGATGCTGAGCGTGAATTCAGCGTTGAGGGCCGTAGCCGCCATCTATGAGTCCGTAATGGTCCAGATGGAGGCTGCTGAACGGGATCGGAGAAGAACGGATCCCACTCGGAGACGGCGCCATCAAGGCGTTCGTCACGGCCCTCCTCTTGAAATTGGTGTTCCTCTATCAGAAACGAGGCCTCTGGAGTTGCAGACGTTTGGAGCGGGGTCTCAAACGTCCAGTAATGTAACCCTCCATGAAGACGATGGCTCGGAAGTGATCCCAAGACAATGGGATAGCACTGCGAGGGTGCTGGGAGCGGTAAGAATTGCCCCGAGGGCCCCGGTTGTGTACCGAACGTAGATCGGGATCTCCGTTCGGAATACAACCGGATCCCTCATACACACTGATGGTGACCATCGTGGGGATTTAGCCGGTAAGGATCTGGCATAACCGGTAAGGATGCAGGTGGCTCAGGACCGTGCTTTGTGGCATTACTTGGGGGAGGCCTATGTTCAGCAGTGGACTTGTGAAGGGCTGTAATGATGATGATGATGATGATGATCTGGCATAACCTTTCAATTACCCCCACAGCCAAAAGTATCCGTGAGGATTTTCCCACGAAAAAAGCAGTATCGGTAATAATATTATCTCAAGTCTTAAGGAGCCTTAGCTTAAATTTTTTATCACCATGGGAACACTTGTTTCGTAGTTTCCACCAATACGTACAGAACACGTAGACCGTCAGATGCGCTGTCACCCCAAAAGACACAAATGAAATGCCTATCAGACGCAACATATAATAATGTACTTAATCACCAAACTGTAATATCTAATCACCATACCACAGCAAACGTGAGGATACGTATGACATCTTGAGCTACTGGCAAAAGTTTTCAATCTGTGGCTTACTTTTCTGAGTGTTCAGTTTTTTATGAAATACAAATATTCCTTTATTCGCATTGAAAGAAAGAATTATTCCCTATATATTATGACTCTTTATGATGAACTCTTTCTTCCAGAAGCGGCCCCACAGGAAGTGGACCTGGTCGAGCCCCGACGGTTCTACAAAAAATGAGATTGACTTCATTATGACGACCAGACGTCAACTGTTCAGTGATGTCTCAGTGATCGCAAGGGTGTAAACTGGCAGCGATCACCGGATGGTGACAGGCACACTGAACCTAAACGTTAAGTTGGAGAGGTCTCGTCTATTGAAGTCAACGCTCCGTCCCCCTCGTGCTCTAATCCGAAATCCAGAAAACTTTCAGCTCGAGTTACAAAATCGCTTTCAGTGTCTAGAAGATTGCAATGCAGTGCACGATATTAATGACAAGCTGTCCATGCGGTCGGAGTTAAGTCCTGCAAGACCCTCCACAGAAAAACACTAAAACTCTCCGATGACACTATTAATCTCATGGCTGTTAAACGGGAGATGAAGCTGCGGTCGTCAGCAGATTCGACAGAATACAGCCAGCCAGAACAGGCAGATCTCCAAACACATACGGCGGGACTTACGCAACTTTAATACTGCTCGTATTGAGGAAGCGATCGAGCGGAACCAGGGCTCCAAAGTCTTTGCCAGAGATCTGTCTGCCAGAAAGAGCCAACGGTCAAAGCTGAAGACTGAGTGTGACAGCATCGCTTCCGGAACACCTGAGATTTTGAGTGAGATTGAGAGATTCTATGGGCAGCTGTACACATCATCGTTAGAGCCACACGCAAGTGTGAGTAACAATCCGAAAGTAAATCGTATCTATTCCGACACTATTCCGATGATATCCCGAAGGTCAGTCTGAGCGAGATTAGAATGGCTCTCCAGCACCTTAACAACGGCAGGGCAGGTACTTAAAGTCCTTCAGATTCTCTTCAATTCCGTCCTCCATGGTGGCACTGCTCCGGAGGCGTGGAGTAGAGGTGCGGTGGTCTCGTTCTTCAAGAAAGGTGATAACGCTCTCTTGAATAACTACAGACTGATGTCCCTTCTGGGCCGCGTCTACGTGTTGTTTTTGAGATTCATTACGAATCGTCTCGCAAGCAGACTCGATGACTAACAGCCTCCCGAACAAGCCGGTTTCCGAAAAGGCTTCAATACCATAGACCACATACATACTCTGCGGCAGATTGTACAGAATACAGAAGAGTACAATCTGCCACTTTGCCTGGCGTCCACATGACTATGAGAAAGCCTTTGATTCCGTCGAAATTTGGGCGATGCTACAGTCGCTTCAGCGGTGCAAAGTTGACTGCCGGTATATCGAAATGCTGAAGTGCTTGTACAGTAGGGCTACGATTGCTATCCGAGTACAGAACCAGAGTACGAAACCTATCCAACTGCAGAGAGGTGTAAGACAGGGTACTAAGTCAATAAATTATGTGCCATTTTTATTACGAGTGAAGTAAACATTTTGAATATATAGTTACTAAACATGGGCAAAATTAAATATTCGTAATTTGTACTTTAATATGTATTTTATTCAATAAATAAAATAAAATTATAAATCAAATATAACTTATACTATTTTTGAAAATTGCTTTCGATGTTGTTACGTAATTAGGATCCTCAGTGACGGGATCATAAACATCACTATTAACCTGGGTTGGTTCTAATGTATCTGTAATGTCCGTATTTGTTGGATTATTATTGCCTCCTGGTTTTGATAGACTAACGCCATCTATTCCCATATCCATGCAATCGAAATGTAAAATCTGAAAAATGAAAGATCTTAGTCAGTTTTTATAAAGGCTCAACGAGCTTTAACGTAAGCAAGTTATGTATGATTGATTGAGTAATATAAATAAATCTTAAATATTAGCCGGAACACTAAATCACTTGTCATAATTTTCTCCTCTTCGATGTAACGCTAAAGCAATAAATCTGAAGAAAGCTACGAGTATAGACGCAGTATAAAATACATAGGTAAAAAATAATATTCCTCTTTATTTTCCACAAATTTCGGTACACCTGTGTCTACTGGTACAGGGTGTATTAATTATAATTACCATTACTGTTATAGCATATTTAAGTCCACTGCTGAACATAGGCCTCTCCCATAGATTGCCTCGTAGGAAGCATATTAGTCATAATTGCCATGCTTGGCAAGCGGGTTGGCAACCGCAGTTATTTATTTTTAGTTGTTATTAGGAAGATGTTGCTGGCCATATCCTAATTTATTTCCCTCTGTCGTCTCTTACGACACGATACCCACGGGACGATACGGGGTAGTGGATATTATTACACCGCCACTACAATTTTTTCTATAGAATATGAGTGATTAATAAGCACACAGTCCACCTCATGGTAAGTGGATGCAGTGACCCATAAACCTCTACATCTCTCCTCGATTAAGAACTAACTAAGATGGGAATGCCTCCTTTCCAGTAAAAAGGGTCTCCGGTTCTCTACACCCACCATACGAAACACAGCAGCATTTAACTGCTATTTTACGCTGGTATACAGTGAGAGCGTGGTCCTTTCTCTGTCGAGGTGACCCATTCGTGCTACAACCATACAAATATAGCTGCAGTATGTCTCTACCACGTATTACGTATTACACGGTTAATTATTAAAATAAATAAAAATTAAAATAAGTAAATAAATATAATTAAAAAACTGAAAATAAATTATAAGTCCTTTGTGGATTTCAAAATTTCACATTGCGTTGGCGGTATGAGGGAATTTATTGCCCCATTTCGTTCGTGTGGTTGTGGCAAGATCTGAATCTCGAAAATTTCAGAAAGATTTCTTGGCCTTCGATCATATTAAAACTAAAATTATACCAAACATAAATATGTACACAGACCCAAGAACATACGGGACAACTGCGTCAAATTCGAGAGGCTGAGTACAGAAATCAAATCAAGTGTGACAGTTACGTCAATATCTCCCCAATATTGGAGATGTCCAGCACTGAATTGCTTATGACAGCTTATCACTTTATTATCTGAGTTAGTATTATGACTTTGAATATACGTACCAATACGGGTGCCATATCAATTCTAGTGTCTATATCCATGCAAACGTGCAACTTCTGTTGTATAATAGAAACATCGAAAAGTCTGATACACATATCAACGAGGCCAGGTGGTAGGTATGGTATCGGGATAGGCACACAGAAAGGCGGTGGATTACTCGCTGTATTGAAAAAAATACATTTAAATTTTAAGATGGTAATATTACTTTTAAAAGTTTAGGTACCTATGGTTAAAATTTCGAAAGCCGTGATCGCAAAAAGTAAGATGGCTTTTTAAACATTGTATAATATAGGTAACAATTATGTCACTAGACATAGAGTCGAAAACGCTAAAAAAACGGTTTTTTTAAATAGTTACTTTAATTTCATCTCCTTTTTGTATGCGATTAAATCAAATTAATTTTCTCAAAATTAACATTCTTTTTAAATAGAATAAGGTTGACAAGCAAACCCACTATCCACCTGATATTAAGTGGATGCTACAGTCCATAGACATCTCATACATCTAACCTCGAATGAGAATCAAAATGCAGATGCGTTCTCACCCTTGAAGACTATAATGTAATGTCCTCGTTTCTAGTAAAAAGAGTCTCCGGTTTTCTGCACTCACCACACGAAACACAGCACCATGAAACTGCTATTTTACGCTGTTTCTATTCTCTGAGAGCGTGGTCCGGTCCGGCCCCGGTCGAGCCAAACCATTAGTGCTACAACCTTAATATAGCAGCGGCATAGCTCTACCATTTAAAACTAATCAGTTACAACCTAAAGTCCATATTGCGCATGCTTAAGAAACTAGCAGAAGGAATTAAATCATATTCGTATAATACTACTGGTAATTAAATAAGTTGGTAATAAATACTTTTTACGTATTCTAGGCTGGTGCTCGACTACGTTCCCACCTCATGGTAAGTACTAAGTACATTACCGCTTACGAAGAGTGTAAAATGCCTTGATTTAGCTCATCAAAAGTCACTTGCCTTGAAGGATACCCACATTGTAATTTTATTTAATTTTTCGTTTTCTGTTTTATGTTTTAAAGGGGGGCAAACGAGAAAACAGTTCACTTGAAGATAAGTGAATGCTGTAGTGTGGCACATAGACACCTATAGACACATACTCGTATATCTATGCTCAATGATGAATCCAAATGCAGATTATCAGTATCACTACTAAGAACTTAGATAAAAACTTTTCGAACAGTAAAATGGGTGTCTGGATCTCGTCACTTGCTAAACGGAGCATTCTGTTGCTATTTCTAAGCCACTACTTTTTGTGCAAGATTTATCGTTCCAAGCTGACCCATTTTTTAATAGCTCTAAGCAATTAATAGTGAAAAAATATATTCTCAACATTGAAGTAATCTAATACTGCTTGTTATATCATATATGCCCCTTGTATCCAATACCACTATCGGAAGATAGCATTCATAATTACCTACTTTATTTTTTGATTATTTCGAGTTAGTAAATAAAAAAAGATTGTTATTCTTGAGGAGAATTATATATTTTATAAATAATTAAAAATGTTTTAAGGAGAACGATCCGAGTTGGACTTTACGACGAATTTTTTGTTATTTTTTTTTATTAATATTTCGTATTTCTTTTAAATATGTAAATTTTGTATTGTTTATATATGCGTTTGAAAAATATGTTTAAATATGCTAGTTTTTTTTCTGTTGCGACTCTACCCAGAGCTCCCACAACCCAAAGGTTAGCTGGTAGAGAATGCCTTTTCAGCATTAAGCTCGCCTGTGTACCAAATTGTTTTGAGTGTAATAAAGAATTTTGAATTCTGTCTATCTGTCTGTATAATATATAGTATTACAAGTTATAATTAATTTAAGAAATGACCATATTAAAAATTGAGAAATTAAAATCAACTAAAATACCTGAAAACATTTGTAGCAAGACGCTGTTATTGCTCATTTTAACTTCTAAATTGATCGTGGCATCTCCAGGCTCGAACTTTAGTATAACACAGGCTGTAAAAATTAATATCTACTTTAATGTTTTTAGAATTAATTAATGTAAAGCTACAAAATAATTTAAATCATTTATACGTTATACTCTGCTGACAAACATACGATGATCTGGTGAAAGATTTATAGCGGGAATTAATCCTGTAAACCTAGATCAAGCCGCCCAGAAATTCATACCGGCTGGCCTATTCTTCAATGGGTCAATATTAGAATTCTTTGATGCTACTCTTTAAAATCGGTATTTAAAAGTCTAGTAGTTTTTGGTTTTGGGACATATTCCACCATTCCATTCCATTATTATAGCTTGTCACATGTCACTAGATTGTTTAGCTGTACCTAAGCCGTTGCTTACAGAAGCTGTTTGTGATGGGCTGTATAGATAAATATGGATGGCTGTCGGATTATGACGACATTAATGACTTGATAAAGTTATCATCATCATTGATTTATTTCCGATTACAAATTTTGCCACATCAAAATAAACCATCATCAATTATTAGTAGAAAGGTTGTACCAGTTCTGGCGCACTGAGTCAGAAGTGGTACAAGTACGACGTTCGTCGACTCACGATCCTAAAAAAAAAAAAAAAAAAAAAAGGTTTTGGCATGCTCTGATCACGAATCTGCGGTCCATTTTTGCGTAGGATGCACGGTTCCGGAGATGTGCAGATCAATTAACTCTTATCTAATTGATATCCGCTACGGGCCTCAACCGTCATTAGCGCTCCATTGTCCTTATCTACTTATCTATTGTTGATTGACTACCGTCATTATCTACTATTCGTCAGCGTGTGGGTCGGCTTATGCTATTGTATTATACTCCTTATTTCCTATCTACAACACTAATCTGAATCATCAATAAAACACATTACCTAATTTTGTTAAAAATTTTATTTGTAAAATACAAAATCTTATTACTTATTATCTATAAAATAGGAGCGAAACATCTCATCCACTAACATATCGTTGTACAATGTGTTCTCTGTAAATATACTCGTAAAACTATGCATTGAACATCCCTGAAACTTATATAGCAAATACATTAAGCAATATTCGCCATAAACTGAAGTCCTATCAACATTCCAGTTCCATCTTTTACAATTTCGTACAGGTGCCCGTCCATATGAATCAAAATATTCACCGACGTCATTCGTATCGATATATAAAGCTACCCAATGTGACCCTGGTTTATCATCTGTACCCAAATTGCATATTACCTAGTCAGGTCATAAATTCTATCACATGTTTAATATAAAATAATTGAAACGAGTTTATTCATTATGTAACTATTTATATACCAAAATGAACTTAACAAAACATAGATTCTTATGACACTATAGTTTATTCAAAATGACCTCCGTAATTTTGAAAACAGGCCTTTAAACTGCGCGGCCAGTCGTCTATCGCAGCCCGAACGAGGTCCATGTCATATCGGCGGCTGCCTTAATCAAGGATGTCTTGAGTGACTCCAAATTGGGATGAGGCTTTGAGCACGCCCTTTCCTCCAAGTGTTGCCATATCTTGTAATCTAACGGATTCAAATCTGGACTGGTCTTTGTGTCGGATGAAGTCGATTTCACGCGCCGCCAGCCAGTCTTTTTTTTTGTTTTTAAAGAACGTTACCTCCACACTAGGTTTTTCTCCTGTATCGTGGGGGCAGTTTACAAACACAAATTTCACAAGGACAAACATCCAAACTCGGAACAATTACTTGTAGGTCGTACAAATACTTGTTCCGTGCGGGATTCGAACCCGCGACCCCCAAGCGCGGCCATTCATTGCTAAGCCACTACGCCACGGAGCTGTCAAAAGTCTTGTGTGCTCTTCGCTCTAAGAGCTGACGCCGAATCTTTTTGGAATACCCAGTGCCTGTTATTGAACATGGTATGAGAAACAGGTTACACAAGGTTCGTCAGGACTGTATTTTGATACACAACTGCATTCGTTTTTAAACCTTTCTCACAAAAATGTACCTCTGTTAAGCCCCAATAAGAAACTCCCAACCACACCATGAGCGAGGATGGAAAATGACCCCGTTGGACACGCGGAATACGGTTGCTCGCTTCTTCACTACTGTGTGCGTACACCTTATCATTTTGTTTGTTGTAGCTCTCTTCTACGGTAAAAATTTTTTCATCCGAAAAAAGAATTTCCCGATATTTTTTTTCCCGCATACCGCTTCAACAAAGCGCGGCATCTCTTCAGTCTCAGATCCATTAGACGAGCATTCAAACGATGTCCTGTTTTTCTTCGATATGCCCGAAGCCCTAAGTCTTCATTTAACGCCGTGGTTCTGCTTAACCCCATCTGAAGGGCCAACAGTTTCTGCTTACGTTTGGGATTTCTTTGAATTCGCACCTTTACAGCTTTTATCACTGCTGGAGTCCTAACAAATCGAGGGCGACCACTTCTTGACCTGTCATCTACACTAGAGTCTTCATTGTATCGTTTGATGGTACGATAAACCAATCTTTTGGTTATATTCAAATTTTTCAGTATATCAAAAAATTTAATTGGCGCGTAATCGCAACTGCAACACGGTCTTTTTTAAGCGTCCACTCCATATGTAAAAATGAGTAAAATTCTAAAAAGTATACAGTTTTATTTTCATGAATAATTCTAATTCAATAAACTTTTTTGTGGCCAGCATTCTAAAAGAAAAGTTTTTACTGTGTGACAATACTTATGACCTGACTAGGTATATACGTTGGTACGTGGGTGTACATGGACAGTCTGTTAGCAGCATAAACATTATTTTCTAGACTGGAGTGAATCTTTTTCAGATGTTGTTGTACATCTAGTGTATCCATGATATTACTGCTATTAGTAGATTACTACAGTACAATCTACTCAATGACTAACATAGGAATGATCAATTATGTGATTTCTAAATATTAAATTGCATTTTTTCTGTTATACAAAACCTATTTGAGTCATCAATACACTGAATAAGACGCAACACGAAGAATGTGAGATAAGGTTGTTGACGCATAAAGTTATTATCAATTCTACTGTAGAAATTCTTTAGATTAGAATTATTACTTACTGGTACTATATAAGACCAAGCAACTGCAGTCATGGAGTTAGTGTATGGTCGTTTGACCGCAGTGTATCTATCAATAATACATTTGTGTTACTTCAACGCATCAAAGGCCATAGATGTAAGTGTTTAATCTATTGACAAACTTACTTTTCTTTCTGTTATTTTTTTACGTGTGTATGATTTTGAATGACAGGCCTGTTGGTCTAGTGGTTAGTGACCGATGACTGTTATGACTGACTGTTATGCCGGAGGTCGTGGGTTCGATTCCCACCCAGGACAAATGTTTGTGTGATGAGCACGATCATTTGTTCTGTGTCTGGGTGTAATTTATCTATAATATTTATGTATTTAGAAATATATAAGTATGTTTATCAGTTGTCTAGTACCCATAACACAAGCTCTGCTTCGCTTGGGACTAGATGGCGTTGTGTGATAGTTGTGGAATATTATTATTATTATTATTATTATTTAGTGTTAACAAATTATATTTAAATATTGTGTGTGTATATGATTAAGCCGTGGTAGCTCAGATGGTTAGCGCAAGCTGTAAATTTTACAGTACGTAACGTGGGTTCGATCCCCGCCGACACCAATTAAATTGTTAATTGCAATTTTAAGTGTTTATTCTATTGACACACTTACTTTTCTTTCTGTTATTTTCTTACGTGTGTATGATTTAGTGTTAACAAATTATATTTAAACATTGTGTGTGTATATGATTAAGCAGTGGTAGCTCAGATGGTTAGCGCAAGCTGTAAATTTCACAGTACGCGACCCAGGTTCGAACCCCGCCGACACCACTTAAATTGTTAATTGCAATTTTAAGTGTTTATTCTATTGACACACTTACTTTTCTTTCTGTTATTTTCTTACGTGTGTATGATTTAGTGTTAACAAATTATATTTAAATATTTTGTGTGTATATGATTAAGCCGTGGTAGCTCAGATGGTTAGCGCAAGCTGTAAATTTCACAGTACGCGACCCAGGTTCGAACCCCGCCGACACCACTTAAATTGTTAATTGCAATTTTAAGTGCTGATTTACTACGTGCTCGGCGGTGAAGGAAAACATCGTGAGGAAACCTGCATGTCTGAGAAAATTTCGAAGGCATGTAAAGTTCGCCAACACGCATTGAGACCGCGCCGCGGACATTTCCTAGCCATAAATACAAAGACAATAGCAGAAAGTAAAAAGTTAAAAAATACTTTTTTAACCACGACAGTCATTAGTTGATCATTAGCGAATGTGATTCTGTTTTCTTAAATTACAGGAAGAAAAGAGCAGAAGGAAGAAATGGGATGATGGGAAGTAATGAAGAATGAATTGTTATGTGAAGTTTGTTGGAACAAACATATTTTAGTCACGTGTAAATACTTTTAACATTTTGGTTCAAAATGACACAAAATCTAAAAAATATTAGATACATCATCGACATGGACGGATTTTACATTACATATCCTCATAAACATTTTCAATGTAGAGAAATAGCTATTCTAGACGTAAAACTATCTAATAAAAATGATTCGTTTATCGATCATTATTTGTTTCGGCCAAGTTATCCTTTCAATTATTTGTCGCCAAAAGACAAAAAAACTGTTCGTTATTGTGAAATACACGTGCACGGCATTCCATATTTTGATGTGACCGAAGAATTAAAATGTGCCTACAAACAAGAGAACATCATTCCCATACTAAATTGGTATATTAGAAATTTGTGCAAAGACGAAGTGATCGCATACAAAGGTGGTTCAACAGAAAAACAATTTTTAAAAATGTTGACGACGAATGATAGAATTTTTAATATTGAAGAATACAAATGTCCAAAATACAATGATTTGGTAAATGTCATAAATTTAAACAAACGTTATGTGTGTAATAATCATATATTTGCAAAAAATAAACACAAAATTTTACATTGTTCTTGTGACGAAGTGTGGGTTTTTTACAAGTGGTTATTACTTGAAAATAAAATTTTAAATTAATCATAAATTTTGTTTGATTTCCCAAAAACATTAGTTATAGTATACTATATAATACAAAATTGGTTCAACAGAAAAACAATTTTTAAAAATGTTGACGACGAATGATAGAATTTTTAATATTGAAGAATACAAATGTCCAAAATACAATGATTTGGTAAATGTCATAAATTTAAACAAACGTTATGTGTGTAATAATCATATATTTGCAAAAAATAAACACAAAATTTTACATTGTTCTTGTGACGAAGTGTGGGTTTTTTACAAGTGGTTATTACTTGAAAATAAAATTTTAAATTAATCATAAATTTTGTTTGATTTCCCAAAAACATTAGTTATAGTATACTATATAATACAAAATTGGTTCAACAGAAAAACAATTTTTAAAAATGTTGACGACGAATGATAGAATTTTTAATATTGAAGAATACAAATGTCCAAAATACAATGATTTGGTAAATGTCATAAATTTAAACAAACGTTATGTGTGTAATAATCATATATTTGCAAAAAATAAACACAAAATTTTACATTGTTCTTGTGACGAAGTGTGGGTTTTTTACGTGGTTATTACTTGTAAATAAAATTTGAAATTAATCATAAATTTTGTTTGATTTCCCAAAAACATTAGTTATAGTATACTATATAATACAAAATTGGTTCAACAGAAAAACAATTTTTAAAAATGTTGACGACGAATGATAGAATTTTTAATATTGAAGAATACAAATGTCCAAAATACAATGATTTGGTAAATGTCATAAATTTAAACAAACGTTATGTGTGTAATAATCATATATTTGCAAAAAATAAACACAAAATTTTACATTGTTCTTGTGACGAAGTGTGGGTTTTTTACAAGTGGTTATTACTTGAAAATAAAATTTTAAATTAATCATAAATTTTGTTTGATTTCCCAAAAACATTAGTTATAGTATACTATATAATACAAAATTGGTTCAACAGAAAAACAATTTTTAAAAATGTTGACGACGAATGATAGAATTTTTAATAATGAAGAATACAAATGTGCAAAATACAATGATTTGGTAAATGTCATAAATTTAAACAAACGTTATGTGTGTAATAATCATATATTTGCAAAAAATAAACACAAAATTTTACATTGTTCTTGTGACGAAGTGTGGGTTTTTTACGTGGTTATTACTTGTAAATAAAATTTGAAATTAATCATAAATTTTGTTTGATTTCCCAAAAACATTAGTTATAGTATACTATATAATACAAAATTGATTCAACAGAAAAACAATTTTTAAAAATTTTGACGACGAAAAAAAAATTTATGATTAATTTAAAATTTTATTTTCAAGCAATAACCACTTGTAAAAAACCCACACTTCGTCACAAGAACAATGTAAAATTTTGTGATTATTTTTTGCAAATTTGTGATTATTACACACGTAACGTTTGATTAAATTTATAACATTTACCAAATCATTGTATTTTGGACATTTGTATTCTTCAATATTAAAAATTCTATCATTCGTCGTCAATATTTTTAAAAATTGTTTTTCTCTTGAACCAATTTTGTATTATATAGTATACTATAACTAATGTTTTTGGGAAATCAAACAAAATTTATGATTAATTTAGAATTTTATTTTCAAGCAATAACCACTTGTAAAAAACCCACACTTCGTCACAAGAACAATGTAAAATTTTGTGATTATTTTTTGCAAATATGTGTTATTACACACGTAACGTTTGTTTAAATTTATAACATTTACCAAATCATTGTATTTTGGACATTTGTATTCTTCAATATTAAAAATTCTATCATTCGTCGTCAACATTTTTAAAAATTGTTTTTCTGTTGAACCACCTTTGTATGCGATCACTTCGTCTTTGCACAAATTTCTTATATACCAATTTAGTATGGGAATGATGTTCTCTTGTTTGTAGGCACATTTTAATTCTTCGGTCACATCAAAATATGGAATGCCGTGCACGTGTATTTTACAATAACGAACAGTTTTTTTGTCTTTTGGCGACAAATAATTGAAAGGATAACTTGGCCGAAACAAATAATGATCGATAAACGAATCATTTTTATTAGATAGTTTTACGTCTAGAATAGCCATTTCTCTACATTGAAAATGTTTATGAGGATATGTAATGTAAAATCCGTCCATGTCGATGATGTATCTAATATTTTTTAGATTTTGTGTCATTTTGAACCAAAATATTAAAAGTATTTACACGTGACTAAAATATGTTTGTTCCAACAAACTTCACATAACAATTCATTCTTCATTACTTCCCATCATCCCATTTCTTCCTTCTGCTCTTTTCTTCCTGTAATTTAAGAAAACAGAATCACATTCACTAATGATCAACTAATGACTGTCGTGGTTAAAAAAGTATTTTTTAACTTTTTACTTTCTGCTATTGTCTTTGTATTTATGGCTAGGAAATGTCCGCGGCGCGGTCTCAATGCGTGTTGGCGAACTTTACATGCCTTCGAAATTTTCTCAGACATGCAGGTTTCCTCACGATGTTTTCCTTCACCGCCGAGCACGTAGTAAATCAGCACTTAAAATTGCAATTAACAATTTAAGTGGTGTCGGCGGGGTTCGAACCTGGGTCGCGTACTGTGAAATTTACAGCTTGCGCTAACCATCTGAGCTACCACGGCTTAATCATATACACACACAATATTTAAATATAATTTGTTAACACTAAATCATACACACGTGAGAAAATAACAGAAAAAAAAGTAAGTGTGTCAATAGAATAAACACTTAAAATTGCAATTAACAATTTAAGTGGTGTCGGCGGGGTTCGAACCTGGGTCGCTAACTGTGAAATTTACAGCTTGCGCTAACCATCTGAGCTACCACGGCTTAATCATATACACACACAATATTTAAATATAATTTGTTAACACTAAATCATACACACGTAAGAAAATAACAGAAAGAAAAGTAAGTGTGTCAATAGAATAAACACTTAAAATTGCAATTAACAATTTAATTGGTGTCGGCGGGGATCGAACCCACGTTACGTACTGTAAAATTTACAGCTTGCGCTTACCATCTGAGCTACCACGGCTTAATCATATACACACACAATATTTAAATATAATTTGTTAACACTAAATAATAATAATAATAATAATATTCCACAACTATCACACAACGCCATCTAGTCCCAAGCTAAGCAGAGCTTGTGTTATGGGTACTAGACAACTGATAAACATACTTATATATTTCTAAATACATAAATATTATAGATAAATTACACCCAGACACAGAACAAATGATCGTGCTCATCACACAAACATTTGTCCTGGGTGGGAATCGAACCCACGACCTCCGGCATAACAGTCAGGGTCACTAACCACTAGACCAACAGGCCTGTCATTAAAAATCATACACACGTAAAAAAATAACAGAAAGTAAAGTAAGTTTGTCAATAGATTAAACACTTACATCTATGGCCTTTGATGCGTTGAAGTAACACAAATGTATTATTGATAGATACACTGCGGTCAAACGACCATACACTAACTCCATGACTGCAGTTGCTTGGTCTTATATAGTACCAGTAAGTAATAATTCTAATCTAAAGAATTTCTACAGTAGAATTGATAATAACTTTATGCGTCAACAACCTTATCTCACATTCTTCGTGTTGCGTCTTATTCAGTGTATTGATGACTCAAATAGGTTTTGTATAACAGAAAAAATGCAATTTAATATTTAGAAATCACATAATTGATCATTCCTATGTTAGTCATTGAGTAGATTGTACTGTAGTAATCTACTAATAGCAGTAATATCATGGATACACTAGATGTACAACAACATCTGAAAAAGATTCAATCAAGTCTAGAAAATAATGTTTATGCTGCTAACAGACTGTCCATGTACACCCACGTACCAACGTATATACCTAGTCAGGTCATAAGTATTGTCACACAGTAAAAACTTTTCTTTTAGAATGCTGGCCACAAAAAAGTTTATTGAATTAGAATTATTCATGAAAATAAAACTGTATACTTTTTAGAATTTTACTCATTTTTACATATGGAGTGGACGCTTAAAAAAGACCGTGTTGCAGTTGCGATTACGCGCCAATTAAATTTTTTGATATACTGAAAAATTTGAATATAACCAAAAGATTGTTTTATCGTACCATCAAACGATACAATGAAGACTCTAGTGTAGATGACAGGTCAAGAAGTGGTCGCCCTCGATTTGTTAGGACTCCAGCAGTGATAAAAGCTGTAAAGGTGCGAATTCAAAGAAATCCCAAACGTAAGCAGAAACTGTTGGCCCTTCAGATGGGGTTAAGCAGAACCACGGCGTTAAATGAAGACTTAGGGCTTCGGGCATATCGAAGAAAAACAGGACATCGTTTGAATGCTCGTCTAATGGATCTGAGACTGAAGAGATGCCGCGCTTTGTTGAAGCGGTATGCGGGAAAAAAAATATCGGGAAATTCTTTTTTCGGATGAAAAAATTTTTACCGTAGAAGAGAGCTACAACAAACAAAATGATAAGGTGTACGCACACAGTAGTGAAGAAGCGAGCAACCGTATTCCGCGTGTCCAACGGGGTCATTTTCCATCCTCGCTCATGGTGTGGTTGGGAGTTTCTTATTGGGGCTTAACAGAGGTACATTTTTGTGAGAAAGGTTTAAAAACGAATGCAGTTGTGTATCAAAATACAGTCCTGACGAACCTTGTGTAACCTGTTTCTCATACCATGTTCAATAACAGGCACTGGGTATTCCAACAAGATTCGGCGTCAGCTCATAGAGCGAAGAGCACACAAGACTTTTGACAGCTCCGTGGCGTAGTGGCTTAGCAATGGGTGGCTGCGCTTGGGGGTCGCGGGTTCGAATCCCGCACGGAACAAGTATTTGTACGACCTACAAGTAATTGTTCCGAGTTTGGATGTTTGTCCTTGTGAAATTTGTGTTTGTAAACTGCCCCCACGATACAGGAGAAAAACCTAGTGTGGAGGTAACGTTCTTTAAAAACAAAAAAAAAAGACTGGCTGGCGGCGCGTGAAATCGACTTCATCCGACACAAAGACCAGTCCAGATTTGAATCCGTTAGATTACAAGATATGGCAACACTTGGAGGAAAGGGCGTGCTCAAAGCCTCATCCCAATTTGGAGTCACTCAAGACATCCTTGATTAAGGCAGCCGCCGATATGACATGGACCTCGTTCGGGCTGCGATAGACGACTGGCCGCGCAGTTTGAAGGCCTGTATTCAAAATTTTTACGTGGTAGAGCCATGCTGCAATTATATTAGTAGTATAGTTGTAGCACGAATGGGTCGGCTCGACCGGGGAAGGACCACGCTCTCACAGAATACCAGCGTCAAATAGTAGCTTAATGCTGCTGTATTTCGTATGGTGAGTGTAGAGAACCGTAGACCCTTTTTACTGGAAATGAGGCATTCCATCTCAGTCCTCACGGGTGACAACGCATCTGCATTTTGATTTGTAATGGAAGATAGATGTAGATGTCTATGGGCCGCAGCAACCACTTACCATCAGGTGGACTGTGTGCTCGTTTGTCACCCTATTCTATAAAAAAAAAAAAAAAAAAAAAAAAAAAATTACGGAGGTCATTTTGAATAAACTATAGTGTCATAAGAATCTATGTTTTGTTAAGTTCATTTTGGTATATAAATAGTTACATAATGAATAAACTCGTTTCAATTATTTTATATTGAACATGTGATAGAATTTATGACCTGACTAGGTAATATGCAATTTGGGTACAGATGATAAACCAGGGTCACATTGGGTAGCTTTATATATCGATACGAATGACGTCGGTGAATATTTTGATTCATATGGACGGGCACCTGTACGAAATTGTAAAAGATGGAACTGGAATGTTGATAGGACTTCAGTTTGTGGCGAATATTGCTTAATGTATTTGCTATATAAGTTTCAGGGATGTTCAATGCATAGTTTTACGAGTATATTTACAGAGAACACATTGTACAACGATATGTTAGTGGATGAGATGTTTCGCTCCTATTTTATAGATAATAAGTAATAAGATTTTGTATTTTACAAATAAAATTTTTAACAAAATTAGGTAATGTGTTTTATTGATGATTCAGATTAGTGTTGTAGATAGGAAATAAGGAGTATAATACAATAGCATAAGCCGACCCACACGCTGACGAAAAGTAGATAATGACGGTAGTCAATCAACAATAGATAAGTAGATAAGGACAATGGAGCGCTAATGACGGTTGAGGCCCGTAGCGGATATCAATTAGATAAGAGTTAATTGATCTGCACATCTCCGGAACCGTGCATCCTACGCAAAAATGGACCGCAGATTCGTGATCAGAGCATGCCAAAACCTTTTTTTTTTTTTTTTTTTTTTAGGATCGTGAGTCGACGAACGTCGTACTTGTACCACTTCTGACTCAGTGCGCCAGAACTGGTACAACCTTTCTACTATTATTTGTCATCACCGGCAACACACACTGGTTTTGTTTCCAAATCCCGAGGTGTAGATGATGAAAAGATGTATGTAATCTCCCAAACACTGTCTAACCAAGAAGGATCAGACGGTAAATCCCTCGGTTATAGTTGGTTTTCCTAGTCGAACAATTTGTCCTAAGTCAATAACTTCAAGCGTATAGTGTTGCCAACAACTACTAGCATAAGTGTGACATAGACGTTACACATAACTCACATCGAGCTATGGAGAGGGTTATGCTTGAATAGCATCTCTAAGCCCTCTGCGTATAGAAAAGAATAAAAAAAGAAACGAAACGCGGATTTCTGCAATAGAGCAAAGAAACTAACATAGCCCAACGGATTAGTAAGCTGAAGTGGCAAAGGACCGGTCATTTATCTCGAAGAAACAATAACGAAACGGGAATAAAAGTTATCGAGTGACTGCCTCGTATCTGGGAACGATGTGGGCCTAGGAAGGAAGCGGAAGGTCTACTTTATTCTATATTAGACTCGTAACGGGTCTGTATTGATTGAATAAATTAAAATTATAAAGTAATAATTTCTTTATTTTTGTCATTAACTTTCATTCGCTAAAACAAAACTGGTATGATCATTTGTTGAAACAGGATAATACGGTTGTGGTCTAGTTTCAAGCATGCCTTTATATTTTAAGCGACTTCAAAAAAGGAGGAAGTTCTCAATTCGACTGTATGTTTTTTTTAAGTAACTTTTTTCTAGGTGAACCGATTTTGATGATTTTTTTTTATTTGAAAGCTGATGCTTTTTTGTGGTTACATATAAAAATGCAAAAAATCTAACCAGTAGTTTTTGAGTATGTAGTCTTTAATAATGGTTATTTAATTGACTTCAACTACATTGATGATGTTCTCATTTTATTTATATTTAAATCGGGTGTACAAAAATTTTAATTTTACCATCTGTGTCACAAACTACACTATATTCAATTGTATACCTCTAAAAGACCCCTTCTTCTTCGCATCAGCCTATAATAGGGTATTTCACCCATTTTCAAAAAATGAACCACTATAATGTTTATATACTTTTTTTTAAACCGAATAGTGCCATAAATATTACTTTTAACCTATCCTTTAAATTTTCCCGTAAAAACGCTAGCCGCCATGCGGTTCAACTCCTGACGTCACTGTCCTAGAATTTTGCCAATTTTTCAAAGGAATATGAGATGCTTTTTAATGATTATTAATGAGTTATCATCTATATCATTTTTGTTTTATGCCTACATGAAAAATACGAGCATAAGAACCCCGGGAAAGTTATGGATTCAAGTGCCAACTGATTTAAAAATGTATAAGAAATACTTGGTTACAACTGGCAAGAAGACACCCGAATACATTGTCTACAAAAATCGGCCAAGAGCACGTCGGGCCACGCTCAGTGTAGGGTTCCGTAGTTTCCCGTCCGTCACAATAAGTGTTCCCACTTATGAGTTTAAAGGTGGGTATCCTCCTGCAACTGCTCCCGGTAGTGGGTACTGTTGTTTTTTTTTTATATAGAAGAGGGGGCAAACGAGCATGTGGCTCACCTGATGTTAAGTGACTACCGCCGCCCATGATCAACCGCAACACCAGGGGAATTGCAGGTGCGTTGCCGGCCCTTTAGAAAGGAGTAAGCTCTTTTCTTGAAGGTCCCCAGGTCGTATCGGTCCGGAAAAATCTCCGGTGGTAAATTATTCCACAGAGAGGTTGTACGCGAAAGATAACTCCTTTTGAAACGTACAGTGGTGGACCGCCAAGCATCCAAATGGTGTGGATGGTATCGGGACGTTTGCCGCGTAGTGCGTTCACGAAATTTGGCGGCTGGGATTAATCCGAACAATTCCTCAGAGCACTCTCCATGGTATATGCGAAAGAAAATACAAAGGGATGCAACATCTCTTCGCAGTGCCAGTGAATCGAGCCGATCGGAAAGCACTCGGTCGTCGACGATTCGAGCCGCTCTGCGCTGGATGCGGTCAAGTGGAAGGAGCTGGTACTGGGGAGCCCCAGCCCAGAGATGGGAACAGTATTCCATGTGCGGCCGAACCTGCGCCTTGTAAAGTTGCAGGCGGTGTGCCGGCATGAAATACTGTCCCGCTCTGCTGAGCACGCCAAGCTTTTTAGAGGCCAATATGGCCTTCCCTTCCAAGTGACCACGAAACTTCACGTCACTCGATATGTAAACGCCGAGGATTCCGATACTGGCTGAGGCAACAAGGGGAGTGCCTTGAAACTGAGGGGATACGACAAAGGGGTTCTTTTTAGCGGTTAACGCGCAAACTTGTGTCTTCTGGGGGTTAAACTGGACTAGATTTAATCGCCCCCAATCCGAGACTCTGTCCAGCAGAGACTCGACTTCAGACACAAGTTTGTCCCGGCACTCAGAGACGTTTTACCGAGAAATATTGGCTTGGCCGGTGTAAAGAGCATCACCAGTGCTGTCATCTGCATAGCAATGAATGTTACGGGTTTGCAACATATCATTGATATGCAGAAGAAACAGCGTTGGCGATAGCACGCAGCCCTGTGGAACACCAGCATTAATAGGCTTGCAATCGGAGCTTGCACCGTCTACAACGACCTTGATGCTCCGATCTGCGAGAAAACTGGTGATCCAATCGCACAATTTCTCGGGAAGCCCATAGGAAGGGAGCTTCGAAAGAAGCGCTTTGTGCCAAACCCGATCGAAGGCCTTCGCAATGTCCAAACTAACGGCCAATGCCTCCCCCTTGGACTCTACTGCCTCCGCCCATCTGTGAGTTAGGTAGACCAGAAGATCACCAGCTGACCTACCACGGCGAAAACCGTATTGGCGGTCACTAATCAGCTGGTGATCCTCAAGGTACCTCATGAGCTGGCAGTTTACAATGGACTCCATTGTTTTGGAGAACAAGGAGGTGATGGCGATAGGCCGGTAGTTGGACGGGTCTGAGCGGTTGCCTTTTTTAGGGATCGGGTGGACGAAAGCCGTCTTCCATGATTTTGAGACTACGCCTAGGGAGTAGGAGTACCGGAAAAGGCGCGTTAATACCGGTGCCAACTCTGGAGCACATGTCCTCAGCACAATTGGGGGGATTCCGTCAGGCCCACTCGACTTGTGGATGTCCAGGGAGAGGAGTGCTTTGCGAACCGAGCGCTGAGTGAACTGCACTTCACCACTCACTCACACCGCGGGATGGTCAGCGGCGTACTCCCCCCATCATCGAGAGTCGAGTTAGATGCAAAGAAAGAGCCTAGAAGATCGGCTTTCTCCTTTGCGGTGTGGGCCAGTGAGTCATCCTCCCGGTGCAGTGATGGAAAAGATGGCTGACAGAAATTCCCCTGGACAGCCTTGGTGAGAGACCAGAATGCACGGGTTCCAGAAGGAAGGTGAACTAGTTTCTCGCCAATTCTGCCTATGTGCTCTGACTTTGCCTTGGCAATGACTCTTTTGAAGGACCTAGAGGCGGAATTATACTTCTTTTTTAGAGCGCTGGTGTTTACATCCCTGGACGCTGATGCGTCAGCCCAGGCTTGGTAGCACTCCTGCTTATAGCATGATGCTACTTTACAGGAGCGACCAAACCATGGCTGAGATTTGCCTCCAATGGGCACCACAGAGGAAGGAATAAAAAGTTCCATACCCTGAAGTACCACATCAGCGACAGAATCCGCAACAATGTTGGGATCTTCCGGCGGGAAGCAAACCCGCCCCCAAGGGTAGGATGCAAAGAAAGACCGCATCCCATCCCAATCGGCTGACCTATAGTGCCAAACACTGCGGCAGCCTGCAGAATGCAACCGCGATTTCAGCGTGAGTGGCACCACACTCCGGACAAGACAATGATCCGAGGAGCCTAAAGGAGCGTCGACGGAAATCTGATATCCGTCCGAGTGAGAGGTCAGCAGAAGGTCCAACAGGGAAGGTGCATGATCCTCCACATCTGAAATCCGCGTAGGCGAAGTAACCAGTTGTGTCAGACCATATGCCAAGGCAAAATCATGAACAGATCTCCCCGCATGATCGGTTAAACGTGAACCGAGCCATTCGGCGTGATGGGCGTTAAAGTCGCCGAGGATCACGATCTCTACGGAGGGGATCTGCTGTAGCAACGAATCTGCAGCCATTTGGACGTGGTCGAAGAGTCGGTCTGTTTCGGCATTACCGCTATGGGACCTATAGAGGCACTCGTAGACGCGCGGATGGTTGTCGCTGTCTACGCGTAGCCAAAGGATGGACAGGTCTGAACCTTCAAGTCTGCCGAGGCGTCGAGAACAGATGTCCTCTCTGACGTAAACGCAAACTCCAGCCTGAGGCACAAAGGAGTGTTTGAGTTTGTACCCCGGGCAGGAGAGATACGAGACATCAGCCGGAGAGGACACCTACATCTCGGTCAGAAAGAGCAGAGCCGGCCTCGCCGTCTCGAGATGGTAGTGGACGGCGTTTAGGTTAGAGTGAAGTCCCCTGATATTGCAGAAATTCACGGACAGCGTGGCAGGGGTCGCCTTGGTCTTGTTGCTCCGTTTGCCCCGAGCAGTTTTAGTCTTGAGCGGAATTTTGCCCCCCCCCCCCCCAGAATACGCAGGGCAGCCTGAGCACCCACGCCCAGAAGTGGAGAAACATGGTCGTGGATGCTCAGCGAGGGATTCTCCAGGGGTGCTGGTACCCTCCTGGGGTAGTCTATCATTTAATTCCGCTACCATATTGATGGGGGGGGGGATTTGGGCCTCCGGCCACCTGCAATCACCAGACGAAACGCGGAAGCAGAGCTTCCACTTCACGCCGGTATTCTGTGAGGTCGTGGTACCACCCCGGTTTGAGCCGGCCCGTACGTGCGACAGCAAAGCTGCCGCGTGGCTCTACCACTTGTTTCCATCCAAGTTCAAAATGATTTTCCTAGAAAGTCCTTATAAAGTTCTACTTTTCAGATTTTTTTCATATTTTCTAAACTTATGGTTCAAAAGTCAGAGGGGGGGGAGGGACATTGTTTTTTACTTTTGGAGCGATTATTTCCGAAATTATTGACATTATCAAAATATGATTATAGTAAACCCCTATTTATTTTTAAATACCATTCCAACAATATATCACATGTTAGGTCACTTCCCACTTTACATATACGGGGGCTACCCTAATAAAACATTTTTTTCCAATTTTTATTTTACCACTTTGTCGGCGTGATTGATACTCATATTGGTACCAAATTTCAGCTTTCTAGTGCTAATGGTCACAGAGATTAAGCGAGGACGGACAGACGGACAGACGGACATGGCGAAACTATAAGGGTTCCTAGTTGACTACGGAACCCTAAAAACTGGACTATTCTTGTGTGAACATTATTTTGATGTAAGTATGACTTATATTTAACTTTCGTTTATACAAAACAAAACGTTATGAGGTGAAGGGTATCGCAAGTCAAATTTTGTAATAAATTAAGTTATCAAAGATATTATAGCTAATGATTGCTAATGATTGTAATTATAGATAAACTAAACTATGATAGCTACTAAACTATGTTTTATCAAAATACACTCGGACCTGATATTGTGTTTTTGTATAAACAGGAATTGATAATAGGTACTTAAATTGATGTTTTAACATTCCTGAAACTTAGCAGAGCAAAAATTGGGACTGCATGCAAAAAAATTTACCACCATCAATTTATTTATCGTTGGTAGATTAGTACTTTCTGCTTTTACGAATTCGACTTTCATGATGCCTTTTCAATAAAGTTCGGAATAAAACTCAATAATCGTAATGATAACTTGAAAGTTTCGAAACAACATAGCACATTAGCTAATTCTCGTAATCAGTGACACAGAACGCTAATACCCTTAGGCGGGATCAGTGACGTCACGACAGTCCTAATATGGCGGACAGCGTTTTGTAGATTTGAGGCACAGACAAAAAAATATTCTTAAAATTGCAATATAAAATTTATAATGCATTTTACAAAAAGAAATCAATATTTGTCGTTTACTTGTTACAAAGTTTGTCATAAATATATATTTTTTGATTTTTTACATGGTGTAAAATACCCTATTGGTTGAATACTAGACGTGGGTTTCTTCTAAAGTATACGCGAATAAGTTATAAAAGTAATGGAGCTTGTTATTGACTAAGTTGTAAGTCGTGAGTCGAGCTTAGCATCTTAGCCTCTGATATTGTCATATAATGGTTACATTGGGCACAATTGGATTAGGTCGAGTTAGGACACCAATGGTGTTATAATTTGTCCTACATAGCTCACTCTTCTTGGCAAATTGTCGCCATGAGTAAACCTGTATAACAACATCATGGTAATCATCCTTATACACATATTAATTAGATCATGATGGATGCACTGCATATTTTAAAAGTTATGTTGAATTCCGTGTCAGAGGTGATAAGCACAAACTTTATAAATCATGAAACGCAAACAAACCGAGTCAATTATCCATCGGCACTAATGAATTTGTTAATTTATCGGCAAAGAAAAAAATATTATGAATAAATCCGCAATTCCTGAGAAATAAATAAAAAATTGGAGACATGCAAAGTCCGCCAACTCCCATTAAGGCAGCCCAGCAGATTCTTTCCTGCTCCTATGGAAGAATAATACCTTTAATATTATGTATATACTACGAGTGGAGGACTTAAATGTTAGATATTCGTAGACGGTTATTTCACTTTACTCTATATTTGTTTATACGTACTTAATAGAAAGTTACTTACTGCGCCTATCGAAACCTAAGGCTTCAATTCGAATTCCGGTACAGCATGTACATTTTAGGCCATCGCATTCGCATGGTCCACCTGTAAATGGAAGTCGGAGACGCCAGCCAGGTCTGTACCATGGCCTTGGCATCATTTTTCTTATTGTCTGAAAAATTTAATTTCCGCAACTTAATAATGACATCGTTTCTCTACTATACCAATTCAATTGAAATACTAGATGCTAGAATCGAGCGTCGGAACTTATATAGCCGGAGTGTATAGCCGTACGTACCTTCAATTTCACGCGATTCCACCTCAGCTACAGTGGAAAGTGGAAGAAGACACCCTATACAGTAGATTAATTTATATTTTATTAGCAGTGATTATAAGATATAATATGCGGATCAATTGGACATAACCAAAACTTGATTTGTGAAAGTGTCTAAAATGACTGTGATACAACTAACAATGGTAATGAATAGTACGTAGCTTTTACTCATTTAGTAAACCGATGATTACTTTATGGTATAATTATTGCTGCACTGTCTAAACGGGATGCGCGGGCCTTAGCCATGGCAGCTTAACTTATGTCTGTTGGTGAGAAAATAGTGGTTCACGGTCTTTCGTCACTGCAGAACGCGACATAAGGGAAAACGAAACGTTTTTTAAACATGGGAACCAGACATTAGTGATTTTCTTTGCTATATTATACAGTGAACATTTCATAATTATTATAATCTGTCTTTAACTTAAAGAACTTGGAAGTTGATCCTTAGTGGTATTGCATGAAATCATTGAGCCATCTTTATGGTTATTTGCTATATAAAATAAATACTTAGTGACTGCCCCGTTGGTCTAGTGGTTCTAAGCGTAACTGCTAAAGATATAGTCGCGGATTCGAATCTCCGGTTGTGCCAAAATCAGCTATATGGGTTTATCATGGGTTTATGAATAAAGAAATATTTAAAAAATGTTAGTTTTACCTCATTTGTATGAACATTGTAATAGATTGAAAAATCAGATACGTCAATTGCATTGTCTCGTTTTTTATTTTCTGTTTTGATGGCATTTTGACTGAATGTTGTCCCTGGAAATCATAAAAATTGTTATTAGCATTTTATACCTTCATGTTTCTCACCAACCCAGTCAAATCTACTGTTGATCATGTGGCTCCCTTAAAGAAGATTTTCCATAATTGCCAAGCTTGGCAGGCGGATTGGCTATTACAGTAGTAGTTTTATTCACCTTTGACACTATTCCCTGTCGCAGGTCTAGTTATTTTATATCTACGGCGGACGGGATGGTTATTTACTTTCATTTTTTATAAAAAATTGTAACATAATATGCCTCCTTAATCATAATATACCACATCGATAATATTCCACCAGATAGTAAATGGTAAACAACTATCATCGACTAAATATCTAAATGTTTATGTATCGAGAATAACTGTGAATAAATAAATAAAAATTCTAATTTGAGATTGTAATTTTAATAAGTACTGCTATCATATCTAAAACAAAATGTATGTTTACATATTAATAACAAAATATATTTAAGTAATCTTCCAAAATTTTATCTCACCTGCAATAATAGTCGTGCAAAATAACAAGTAGAACACTGTAGTCACTTTTGCTTTCATTTTTTAAACTGTATCCTATATTTCAATATATAATTGTTACTGTCTCAACAGACAACATTCGAATGACAACACATTGATATAATAAGTTAACACTAAACTGTTAAAGGTTTGACTTTAACTATTTGTATGCAAGATACGTTGTGCTATAACGCTACAGACTTGCGGTACTTTCTAGAGAAACTCCTGCGAATCGACCACAGCTGAGAACCACCTGAGCTAAGCGTCATTAAATATTCATCTGCATCTGTAGGGTTGTATACCTACTTTCGAGCTATGCAGTCCAGTGAAAAACTGGTTTAGTTTTAACATAATATAATTATGTATTTTTGTTTATAATAATAAATATGATTAAAAGATTGAGACTTATAACAAAGACATTGACCAATATTCCGGTTCTAAAAACATTTTTACTAATCTTAACGCTTAATACAATGGCACATATCTCATATCGTTATCTAGAAGAATTTCTTAACTTATGTTTTTAATATAATAATTTACATTTTATTTTTGATTTTTGTTTTTAAATAAAATCATCCATTTAAAAACTGACACGATCTTATTTTTATTTATGTGAAAAATATCTTAATCTTCAAAAACGTCGAATAACGATCGAACCAAGCTGTCATCGTACTCTTCAATATCGTCTTCACCGGCGTCAATAACAGCGTCAACACCACCATGTGGATCAGGTATTGGAAGCCCTCCACCTTCATCGGGTTTTACCATTGCGATGCCGTTTGCACCCATCCTAATTAAAAGTAGAAATATTTGGAATGATTATCATTTTACAAAATATATAAAATTTAACAAATCTTGTATATATAGGTACCTTAAGCAATCAAACGCAAGATTGAAAAGTTCAACAGAGCGCCACTGACCGTTCATTGCCAAACAAAAATGAAAGTTCCTTCCGGGAAAAAATATGTTATAAAACCTCGCACACACTTTCAAATTAGGCATTCTCGGCGGACTTATGCATACGGGCCGAGGGTTTTTCCCTGCAATTTATATAAAATTAGAAAATTAAGCTAATAAAACTAACTTACAAAAATGTAAGACATACCTGACAAAGAGTTTTCATAAAGTACTCTGTCATTCATTGACATCGCTACATCAAAGGCAAAATCACCCGGATGATAAGTAATTTTCATGCAAGCTTTTTGGTTAAACAAATCTAAAATTAATCCTGTGCAACATTTACAGACGCCTAAGGAGCACGAACAGGGTCTTCTTAGAATAGTGTCTTCTTCTGTCGATTCTTGATTTTGTCTCGAGTATTGTTTTGCTATCGCTAAGTTTTCTAAGCTAAAGCGGCTTTTTAAAATTTCACTTTCTGCTACCTCCAAACCTTTTAATTCATTTAAATGTGTTGCGTTTTTCATAGAACCTCCTGGAAGATTTTTTGTGTTTATTATATTTATATTTCTTGTACTTTCAAAATATGAAGTAAACAGTGAAGGTGCTAATATAAGTTTAAAAGAAACTCACCTATTTGCTTTCCTTCATATCCAAAAACAAAGTACGTTACTATTATCAAATACTCAATTTTCTGCATCATTTTGAAAGCTACCATTATTTTACTTGTTATATGGCAGTCTACAATCCTATCTGGTGGTAAGTGGTGATACAGCCCTAGATTGCAAATAGCACTGTCTTTGCGTAACAAAAGCCTGTGACTCTATATATGAGTATAAAACTTAGCGCGACGATTGAGTGAATCGAACCGGTTCTCTTCTCTATATAGAGAATACTTTCACATAGTCAACTATAATTAGCTATAAGCATCTCGATCTTTTATCAGTTTTACTGTCATAACACTTTCTGTATTTCGTTTATCCGTTGAAAACGGTTATAAACAGTTGGTCAAAAGAATAATGCGCGCGGCGCGATGGCAAAGATATGCATGCGGTGTTTAACTCAACCACTCCTTTTTATAGGCATTATTCGTTGTAAATACACAGCCTTATGATGTAACTGTTACCATGTAAATTTCATTAAATGACTGAATTGCTAAATGTCTGTATTCTTCTTACATAATTAATTTCTGACTTTGTGTCTTTTGTATAATACAGTATGGATACACCTAGTAGTTTTAATGTCAATGTCTTTTCTGATACTTCGTTATAATTATAAGAATATAAAAATATTATTACATTATTATAAATATATAGTAAAACATCAGATTTTTTATTGATTTATTACAATAAATAAATTTTATTTTTATTATTAATAATTATTTACAAACTGTTTTAAAATTTGATACGGAAGCGTACATCTCTTATTCAAATAATTCTCCGATTGCATCGCCAATGTCATCAAGCGGTCCGCTATCATTTGGTCTTCCAAAAAGACCTCCACCATTTCCATCGCCTAACAGTGTTCCAGCAGCATTTTCCAAAAATCCACCACTGTCTTCATTATTTCCATTGCCAAATAAATTAACAGGCTTTGGACCGGATGATATAGGTTTAGGCTTTAATCCTGTTTGAACACCGGATGATCCAAATCTACAAACAATATTACTTATTATTATAAGAAACAAAATGAGTTAAATCTTAATATCTATCACATATATAAATTACGTGTCACGTTGTTTGTCCGCGATGGACTCCAAAACTACTTAACCGATTTTAATTAAATTTGCACACCGTGTGCAGTTTGGTCCAACTTGAGAGATAGGATAGTTGTTTTGCACATGAGTGACCTATAATTTTTTTGTTTTGCGAATTCAAGGATTTTTAATAGCACATGACAGAGGGTTGTCAAAAAGGGCAGCACAACTTCTGCCTGGCAAGCTAGTGGTATTAATATAAAATATCTTTCAATAAAATGTTATATATATATATATATATATATATATATATATATATATATATATATATATATATATATATATATATATATATATATATATATATATACTGGATGATTTTTTTACGGTCTGGAAAAAAAATAGTGTGTAACAGGTGAACGGAATAGAAGCCTATGACACTGATATTTTACAATTTTTATTTTATTTTATATTAACATATTATGAAATTGATCTGAGTATCATCAATACATACTACTCATTAGGTATGTATTATGTGTAATTTTGATGTTTTTAATTGATTTATTTAGTTCAAAAATTTTGTTTTCATTTTTTTAGTACCGAAAGCTTATTTCAATTAAGTAGTAGTAGGTAGTAATTAGGCTTCTCTTCCGTTCACTTGTTACACCCTATTATATATATATATATATATATATATATATATATATATATATATATATATATATATATATATATATATATATATATATGTACATATACATATACTGAGTGATTTTTGTCATTATATTGCTAAGTTTATATAACTCCTTTCTTTTTATTTCTCAATTTAAGGGACGTGCGACATTTCACTATTACGCGGCACAATGACAATACGTATTTTAATTGTCATCTATACAAATAAAACAAACTGAAGTGTCTGTCTGTAATATCAAAATAACTGCCCAATATTGTGAGCTGAGAGGGTTATTTGAATTCCATTAACACATGAATAGCCATTTTAAAATTTTTTGTCTGTCTGTCTGTCTGTCTACAGGGGCTAATCTTCGGAACGTCTAAACCTATTGTAATGAAACTTTACGAATAGATAGAAAGTAATGTCAAGAGTAATCTAGGCTATATTTTACTTCTAAGACTATAAAATTATAGCCACGCCACATTAATAGATACTAGCGAGGCAAAGTTATATAAACAGTGTCTTCGCTATTCATATATCAATATAATTATATAACTGTAAAATCCTTTTAATAAGGCATGAATAAGTCCATTGATAAAGTGATCTTAATTTAGCTTATGTTACGCAAAAAAGGCAAATTCACAAGTTTTTACGTTTAAAAATTTGGCAGATTTAACATCCGAGGATCCGAATCAATTTGCTAGAAAATAATTTTCAAAAATAGTCCCAGAAACTGCGTTGTCAGTAGTATATAATAATAGTAGTATTTGACTGGCCTGTTGGTCTAGTGGTTAGTGACCCTGACTGCTATGCCGGAGGTCGTGGGTTCGATTCCCACCCAGGACAAATGTTTGTGTGATGAGCACGATCATTTGTTCTGTGTCTGGGTGTAATTTATCTATAATATTTATGTATTTAGAAATACATAAGTATGTATATCAGTTGTCTAGTACTCATAACACAAGCTCTGCTTAGCTTGGGACTAGATAGCGTTGTGTGTGATAGTTGTGGAATATTATTATTGTTATTATTATTATTATTATTATTATTATTATTATAGTATATCAATTAGGTTCGAATCCCAGTCATAGATTATTTTATGTTACTGAAAACTTAAAAGGGAGACTTATGTGAATCTTACACTAGTTTTATTATGATAAAGACTTTAAATACTTAAAGTTATGAAAAAGTAAGAAATGATAAGAATGTAAGGCGAAATATATTAATCTTTATAATATAATCCTAGTAGTCCTTAGCGTGCTCTACTGATTATTGGACGAGGTTCGGCTATTCACACAAAAACGTTTAACCGAACTGGCCATAAATTCGCGAAACCAGCGTGGTAAGTATAGACAAACGTTTTAAGAAAAAAATGTTTGTCTTATTCTAGAAATAACAGATATGAGATTAGACTCATGCTGATTTAATAAGACAACGGTTCTATAATAAGTTATACACAAATGATTAAATGCAGGAATATGTTATCACAAAATAAGTTACAAAAATTTCCGCTTAGTAAAATAATTTCATTTTACATGTAGCAATAAACAAATGCAAGATTTTTTTTTAATTCTCACCCGAAACATCTAAACGAAGCCGAGTAAATAGGGAAGCCACCAATATCCGCATTTATGTCCAAACACGCAAATGCATTTCCGTTTCTGACCCGAATATCAGATATTTCTGCGCAAACACGCACAAAAGGTGCTCTTCTGGGATTAAAACAAATAGGAGGTGGGTCACTTGCTGAAACGTGTATTATTTAAAATTTTAATGTTGTAAGTATATGTTTGTATAGTAACTAAAAGAAAACAGTGTTAAAATATTATTATTTATTCATAACTAAAAAGAGAAAAAACTTTTAAAGGAGAGAAGTACGCATACGTGGATAAGTAAATAAAATTCAAAAAATACCTGAAACTCTACGTCGAACGACGGTATTATTATTGACGCTTAATTTAACGTCAAAAATAAAATCTTCCGGTACAAATGTAATATTACCACATGCCTTCATCCTAAATCTTTCTAATATCGATCCTGTACAGCACCCACATTGCCTTTTAACGCAATTGCAAGGAAATCTTACAACTTGACCCTCAACTTGTTCGACAGGTGTGTCGTTAACTTCGTTCTCTTCAATAGGACCTTGACTTATAGTAGAAATTGTTGTGACTGGATTTTGTGTTATAGCTTGTACATCCAACTCATCAATAACGTTAGCTGGTGTAACATCTTCAATTGCTTCTGGAGTTTCATCTTCTACTTCTTCCTCCAAAACTTCATCGTCATCATCCTGTGGTACTTGTACGGGCAAAACTATAGTAACTGGTGATTTCAGTATTGGTGTTGGATTTAACGCTTCTTTCCAAACAGAATTGGGAACTCTAAAATGTATCACTTCATATTTTCTGTCTTTTGAAACGATAACATCACCTAAAATATAAGTAAGTGTAAATTAAGTTAATTTAAATTAAAAATTGAACGTATATTTCTTATGTTTTAATAAATATACACAACAATTACGTACTAATACCGGCAAAACACAAATTTATAAGATATAGCATTAACAATAGTTTAAAATAAATAATTGAAGCCATTATCACGTTTTAATACAATTAACAACAACAGTTACGCTTGACTTTCCAGTTGTAATTGTAGGCATAGTAAGTCACCTCTCACTATTTAACAGCTGACCAGCAAAAATGTTTGATGCTTATTTTAGCTGCACGGCCAATGAACACCACAAACAAGTTTCCAATTTAAATGCATCGAGAGGAGAAAGTGAAATTTGAATGCTAATAAAGATGAGACATGAATGTAATGATCCTGGAAAAGAACACACGTAATTGTTTAACTAATGCTTACTTTATTTATTATATCTATTAACATTGTCAAGCATTAAACCAAAGACCTTAAGTTTTAAGTATCAGAAAAGTATTACTTACGCATTATGCTAGTAAAAATTGATTAATATTTATGCCAGTACCAACTTGTATTACTTCTTCTTTTTCAGCCATTTTATGTTTTCGTATTAAATAGGAAATAACGGAACTCTTATACGCCTTGTGGTTCGCCCGTAATGATAATTATCTGTTGTAACTTTTAAGACATCTTCTAAGATTGTAACTTGTAATATATGCCCATACTTACTAAGCCAGCGGGTGGTCCACGTAAAGCCAATGCCATCTCATAATATTGCTGCTCCTGATTAGTAACTAGTTTTTGGGATTTGATTACAACATTTTCGAATGGATACGTATACACAAAACATACCTAAATACAGCTACTCGTAGGTAATCTGAGGGTCGTTCATTAATTGAGGCGATGAACCAAGTAAAGGTGAGGTTGGCATTTGAAAAGAAAGTTGAACAAACCTAATTCCCCAAATTGATATAAAAATAATGTTTTTAAATAATTGTATTAATTACTTTTTCCCATGTTGTAACAGCGTAAGAGAAAGAATCCACTACCACAACGACTGGTGGAATTGAAACAGAAGATGGGCACCATCATCTTTCTGACAACAATAAAAAGCTGCAGTTTCTAACCCAAGCCAAGCAATGGCAGCGAGTCCGCCAAGCATAGCAACCAAGGCAATATAAGTATAGCTGGGAAGGCCAATTTTTAGCAGAAGGAAAGTCCACTGAATGGAATGTAATGAATTAATTAATGCATGATTTTTCAAAGAAATGAAAAACGAAGAAACAATAGTAACCAAGGCAAAATAAGCAACATGCAAATACAGTTATTAAAAAAAAGGTTTACCAATTTAATATAAGTTAGTCTTATTTTATAAAAGGTTTTCTTGGTTTCACGAGAATATCTGCTTTCTCTCATATTGAATGAATTTATTGTGCACAGTATTTATTTGTTTAAAAAGTTCAAGCTGCCAGTTTAACTAATCAAAACAAGCAGTATAACTTTTCTCAAAACTAGAGTGAACAAGTGGAAACTAAGGAATGTTGGGTATTGAAATATATTAATAGCGATAAATTATAATTTTCATTAAATATTTTTATTGATCCTAGTGAGAATCCAAGTATTGATAAAACTATTGTATCGTCATCGGTTCTACTCACACGTCTCCAAAATTTACTTTATTCAGACGTCGGTAGTGGCTAAAAGCCGAATTACAAAGATCCATTACATACATATGCGTACATAGATTCAGGTCGAGCTAATAAAGTTAAAAAGTACCACATTTATGAGGAAAGTCCATCTTGAGATAAAACAATTTTCTGTTGCAAGAGACACCAGTGATGGCAATGAACGATGGAGACATAAGTTGTACTTTCATCAGATAAAATATGATATATATTAACATAATATATCATAGGTTAACGAAAAACCTCCCTGTAGCTATAATTTAAGTAAACTATAATTAATCACATTTTTTAAAGCTTATCTTAAATCTAACTCATAATCATAAGGGAATCATAGAAAGACTTATATTTACACAATATTATTTATATTTCATTAATAAATAACATTTCCATTAATTTACTATTTACAAAACTTTAAATATAGCTATAAAAAATAAATAGTGACTTTATCTAAACTTAACCTACAAAGTCTTCTATAACAGTGATTAAGACCATACACCTCGCATCATTTTATTTTGTCTCCTTCTATCTTTTCTATTCCTACTATCACCACGATCAGTTAAGCCTGCGGTTTCCGAAAAATCTTCAATAATATCAGCATAATCGTTGTTGCTCTCTGAACCTTTACCATGCTTAAAATGTTTGTTTTTGTATTGTCTTTTGTTTCTTCCGAAAATACCAAGTTGTTGGCCTACGCTTTCTCCAATTTTAGTTAGATCCAAAACATCAAGATCATCTAGTTGAAAACCACCACCTTTATGTTTATTTTTCGATAATTTAAGACTTTCATAATAGTTATTCAATAACGAATTTTCGTGTTTTGTGCCATATGATCGTGTTTCTTCAGGATTCGATAAACCTTTTTCTGTTACGACTTCTTCGGAATGTGAATCAAGATTTTGAACAATTTGGATCATATCATCATTAACACTTTCGGATGGCTTAAGCGATGCCGTAGATGGATTATTTGGTGTCACCGTTTCAACTTTTTCGTAATTCACCTCAGTATAAGCTTGTGTTTTCAAATTTGATTCTTTTTCATCAGGTAAAACTGGAGTAATGGGCATAACTGCAAGCTGGCCAGTAATATGAGCTACTGACATTTCAAGGCTAGGGTCTTCAAAGGTGGTACCAGGCTTAACTGTTGTAAAAGACTGGAGTGTTGAAATTGTTTCAGTATTGGAAACTGATTCTTGTTTTATAGTATCAACAGTTGTCTTATTCTCTACACTTTTAGTAGGAGAATCGGAATCTACAAGTGCTACTGGTTTTGAAGAAATAGTTGAAGATTCAACTGAAGTAGATGAAGGAGGTCTTCTAGAAGGACGCCCGATTGGTCGTATTGTTGGTCGGCGTGTTCGTTGAGTCACAGGGCGAACTCTTACTGTAGTTGTTCTAGTCGCAATAGGTCTTACGGTGGTGACTCGTGTAGCTGGTCTCCTTGTTGGTCGACGTGAAGGTCGAGGACGCCTTGTTGTTGAAGAAGAAATAGGGGCTTGTTTATTTTTACTCTTGTTCGTTTTTTTACCACCCGAGCCAAACAGATCTCCGAGTAAGTCTTCTCCTAAAAGACTAAAACCTGTGTAGTCAGCGCCACCAACATCATTGACAGCATCAAGCTCACCTAAAATAAAAATAAATGAATTAGAATATAAGATATATTTTAGATACATTTCATCTATTTATTTAAAGTCTGATTATTCTGATATTCTAGTGACAATACTAGAATATAAATATTTGAAATAGCGTATTTTCACGAAAATTTTGTCCTCTCTATATCATATTCGTTTTATATAGCTCTAATTCTTGTCGTAGTCATGTCGGATTACCGTCCCATCGGACTTTGAAAGTGAGGGAACAGAGAGTGCATCTGTGCTTGCGCGTACACTCGAGCAGTATAATCATGCCCTGTAAAGAAGACATTTGACACACCGAATTTCTTTTAATTCTAGTTGTCGAATTAGCAAACGGCCCAATATCTGAACACTGCCACTGTCAGCATATTATGATAACTTGAGTGAGATTTGTGACATGTAAAAAACTTAACCCAACTTTATGCCATTGTAAAACTATATTAAGTACTATAATATAATGTGTACATCTTGTATTGTCAATCTCGTAGTTACAACTAAGTTTTGGACCAATAAACAAATTGCTGTTTTATTATTGCACGAGGATGTTTTTACTAAGTACAGTTTGCATATTATATTCTAGGAAACACAAACTTATGATAATACGTTCTTATTGATATGTATGCTCCTTCCTGAATATTTGTTTAATTATTCGTTACTAATTTTTATTCAATGTCACTAACCATCATCGTCATCATCATCGCCCGTTATTCCTTCATAATCATCATCAGCACTAAGCCCGAAATCGTCATCATCATCGTCGTCTTCGTCATCTTCGTAATCATCTTCATCATCATCAGGATTCTTCTCATCTTGAGGGACCAACGGTAACGGATCGGCTGGTTCAGAAGAAACACCTCGTGGCCCAAACTTAAAGCAAGACACTCTAAGAGCGGCTTCTATCGTATTTTTAGATTGCAGCTCCAAACCAAGACAAGCTCTGAATTCTTCGCCAGATCTTGCAATATTATAAACTCGCCCACAAAATTTGGATATTCCTCCAGGCAAAGGCATACAAACCGGACTTGGTTTGCGACCTACAGACAAGAAATTCAAAGTTAGGGTTGTATTCAGTTTATGTCCTTATAATTATTAAATACCCATACCGGTAATTGTTGGTTAAGCTCGAAAATGTTGACGAATATATGTTAATTCATTTATTACAGCCCATCGAGAGTCCACAATCGAACGTAGATAGGCATCCCTATCGATTGTCTCGTAGAAGGGATTTCTTTTTAACATGGCTGCCATGCTGCGCATTTGGCATGCATGAAGTAATTATGAAGAAGATGTTGTTGCACATCACTTGTTTTATTTTCCTTGGATATTATTAAACCGTATTCAAGTTTACCGTATAGTAATACGGTAAACTTTGTGAATGTGTACCAAGGACGATTAAATAAGCTTAGTTTCGACCAAGAGGTCAACCGACAGACGGACTGCGTTCGGATAATTAAGACAAATCTTCTTGATCGATATACCTCAGACCCTTTTAATAAAAAGTATAAAACGAATGCGTTGCCAGTAATGAATTTTGGAACCAAAACATGTTCCTTCACTGCTAGCCACGTGAGGAAGTTCAATTTCAGCAGCGAGCCATGGCAAGGGATATGCTGAGAATTTCTAAAAATCCGTAACGAGGATACTCGCAGAAGAACGTGATAAAAAAAGCAGTCGATGGTCGCAGATTGCATTGTGAGTATTTTTATAAATGATGCTTTATTATTTTTATACAAGCATTGCTGAGCATGCTTTACAATGTCTTTTTTTACAGATACATTCACGGGCCCGTGCGAAACTACTCACCATAGTTTTATCACGAACGGACCGCATACAGGCCAATTGTTTCTGGTTACTTATGTAACCATTCTTATATACATATATATATATATATATATATATATATATATATATATATATATATATATATATATATATATAGAGAGAGAGAGAGAGAGAGAGAGAGAGAGAGAAAACAGGGTGTAACAAAACGGAATAGAATCCTATAGCACTGATATTTCACATTTTTTTTAAATTAAGATAATATTATTAAATTGATCTATTAATATATTCCACAAATTTAAAATAAACTTTGGGGGCTAAAAAATAAAAACAAAAATTTTGAACTGAGTAAATAAATCAATTAAAATATATCGAAATTAAAACAATACGCACCTAATTAGTAATATTTATTGATAGATCAATTTCATATGCTAATGTAAAAAAAATTATAAAATATCAGTGCCCTAGGCTTCTACACTACTACACTCTATTTTTCTAGACGTTAAAAAACATCAATATTTAATATATATAATAATTATTTAAAAATACTTACTTGACAATGTGCGGTTAGTAATTACTTTTCGTCCAAAACTCAAAGATATAGACATCTTGTCGTTGTTCAGATACATTAATGTTGCACATCCTGAAAATGTAATATTTTTAGAATATATTTATTATATTACTATATACATAGTTATATTATTAAAATCAAGGAACCAGCTTTACCTGCACCACTCAAATTCACCAGAGGTACTTGAAAATCTCTACAACAATTACAGAATAGTTCCGCACATTTGCAATACCTATTGATGCTGTTATCTTCTATTTTAACGTCGCTGTTTTTATTTTGAATACCAGTTTTGTTAGTCTTTTTTCTTCCTAAAAGAAAAGAAAATCTTAAAATAATATGCATGCGAAAATTTTAGGTGGAAAGAGTGACGGTGATATTCGCTATGCAAAACTAACTCACGATTTAATATTCAAACAATCAATTTCTTCATATGCTATTTAGCCATATATATTAATTGACCACATATAAAAATTAAAGAAAGTATGATTAATTAACACCAGACTACAAATAAAACATATTTATATACATGCATATTTCAACAGTACGGATATAAATGCATTTGCCTTTCTTGATTGGTGTAAAAAATGGATCAATTTTTCGTTAGACGACTGCTTTTCGTTTCCGTTATGTCTGTGCTATATAGCTTAATCGGACTCGAAAGCAACCGCGTGACGAAGCTGTTAATTCACATGTTCGTGTTTTAATCCTCTGCAACTACAACAGAAGAACCTCAGGTCCAGTAGTGGAATTTTATGGGCGGGTGAAGAAGAAGAACTTCAAATATAGAGTATATAATCACTTTTATTTACACATACACACACACACACACACACACACACACACACACGCACACACATACACACACAAACTATTTAATACTAGTAAAATTAAATAGCTCATTAGAAATATGTAATTTAAAAAAACTTACCGATGTTTTTAGAGGCGGCGAACGCCAAAAGTACAAATATAAGTAAAAGCTCAAAAACCAGGGAGAGCTTCATCTTGAAGTTCTTCTCCCGGCCTGTTAAGAACAGACAACATTTGAATTACCATAACTATTACAAGTATTAAACGATAAAAATAATGCCACTATATTTATTATTTCCTTTTTCATTCAATGTATAAACTTAACATGTGATATAATTTTTTTAAATCCTTTGTGTGATATATTAAGATTTATTATTAGATAACAAATATGTTAGTAAAACAAGCTCACTTAAAATATTGTTTTAAAATCATCTTTAGAGAAGTTATGCTTAATGTTCATTATTTTTTTAAATCATAATATTTAAATAATATTTTGTATCTCATACTTCTCACATTAGCAAAGATTAATTTAGGAGCGCGTTGAAATCTTTTCTTAGCAATACGCCACCCTAAAATAAATGATTTAAAAGAAAAGTATGTGTGAAATATACTTGTTGTGTTGCAATATTTATTGCAAATATTTTTTTATTAAAATTTACTACTTAAACATGTTTGTACAAAAATTAATTAAAAAGATTATAAAAGTCAAAGTACAAGAAAAAACAGAATGTTTTCACTTCGCGGTATAGTTTGGTGAATGCATTTAACTAAATTACTATTTTTATATAATATTCTATTATTAAAATAAAACAATTATTTAACTTACCTCAAGTAAAAACTGCAGTATTAGATAAATACAAAATCCACACGGCGATGTCAGTCGCTTCGTGGTCACACCAGTCCGAAAGTTGACGTTCAATTAAATTACAATGATTAGAAACCACGACAAGTGACCCTAAAACTTATTCAACGCCTGCCTTACAGTGATACCGATACCATAATATAACCAATGCCTTGCGCTCAGAGAAATGTGAAATGACAAGGCACTGTCGACGAAAAAGGAAAACTATCGATCGATTCTCTCTGTCACTCGCAAAGAAACTGTGAAGGAGAGGCGAATGAAGGCACGTCCACATGTATGTAGTCTATGTAGAATTCAGTGTCAAACATTTGTGTTGCCTAGTTTAATAAGTGTAAGGCTAAGAAAAAACACAATCATAAGTAAACAAGGAACAAAATGTTCCAAAAACTTAAAGGGTAATTGAATTATTATCTTCTGTGTTTTGAAATAATATTTAGATATTAGGGTGTAAAACTCTAAGAATAATAAAATGATTCGCAACTCTACATTATCAAATTACACTTTTTAAAGACACAATGAGAAATATTTTTATACATTTTACTTTGAATTATAAAATGGACATTGATTGAATGAGAAATTTTAAAATAAAATATAATAAACGTTAAAATATCAACCATGCCATTCATTTAATATATTCTAAATGAAAGTATAAAAGTATTTAATACTAAAAAATAAATTTTGAAACAGTATTTATTTAAACTATCTCTGTAACTTAGCGTAAATTTCTTTTTAAAGTATATTCTAGAACCGTGTATAGGAACGTTGATCGCAGCAACTTAATACTACTACAACGTAGTGGTGCGTTAATTACGAAGTTTTTACTCAGCTATTGTATATTGGATCTACCAAAGTGAGTGTTAAGATAGTTTGGTTAGTTTGTATATAAATATTGATTAAAACTACTTTTACGGATTTTATCGCGTTTATTTTTAATTTTAATTATTTTTATTTTTAATTCCCGACGTTTCGGGTGCTTTCCAGCACCCATGGTCACGGGGGACTGAGGTGACCGACGTCTCGATGTCATTAACAGTGACATCGAAAGTACCTACCTACCGACCTAATAACCCGGAATACCTTCAGCTTTTTTTAATTATTGTTTATGGTCTGATCTATGCAAAATGAACTGACTATGTCCTGAGGTCTTGCAGTGGTATGCTTGGGTTTAGTTTTAATTCTATTGATTATAGGGTCCCAAGCAGGTGGTGGTACCCGGCGTCCTTCTCTATTGAAATTAGGATGTTTTTAATTTCAATAGCCTCATGTATCATCCTTGGTATGAATCAGTGTTCTTTTGCGAGGATTTGTGGTCTATCAAATCTGATGTAATGGTTGGGGCGTCTAGGATATGATCACAAACTGCAGACTTCCCGGAACGTTGATGCTTCACATCAGCTATATGTTGTGAAGCATCAACGTGGTGTTAATATTGGCTAGAAATACATAATGTGAAAATTGTTTAATACAAAAACCTTGCTAAAATAATAAATAACATATTTGTACATATAAGTTTTCATTTAATTCAAAGATGTACAGCACTATAGAGTGAACGCACTACATGAAGGTCGACACTGTTCCAACGCCCAACCGGCTTGAAATCGGCTACTAGTGGTTCGGTCACTTTCTACACGGAGAAAGTTGAATGTCGTCTCCGAACATATTTGTTTTTCAAAACTCATTCACACTGCATCACGTAATTGTTAGTCTGGGTCAATGATTGGTTATCAAATAATGTTTTACGCATCATGTAAATCTATTATACATTTAAAAAACATGTAACAATAAAAATGCAACAATGAAATGTGTTTTCGTCATCTACACAGAAAGTCTTTATATAGTACACCGCTAAACGTAGACCTCCTCCAAGAAATCAACAAAGACCGTTGACTTTTGCTCTAGGTAAACATATTCGTCAACTTCGAGCGTAGTGTTCCTAACAACTCCGGCATAGGTGTGACTTTATTCATAACCTTATGTTATTCATAACCTTTATCTTCACCATATTTATCTTAAGACCTAGCCGTTATCCGTTAGGTCTTAAGATGACCTATCCGTTAGGAGACACTGTTGAGGTTATTGAGCACAGTGCTAAAGTCATCCAGCGATTCCGCCATAATAACAATATCGTGAGCAAATTGAAGATGTGTGATGCACTCGCCATTAATTTTGATACCATTTCCTTTTCATTTCAGAAACTTGTACCCTGCCGATTGACAGACGAGGTTTGAGTACCAGTATACTCAAAAACGCTGAACCCAAGTTTTATAGACGCCAGTCCATTGTGATGAGTAAAGGCAAGTTTTCCAAATAATGCTTGCCAGTTAGCGCATTCTTGGAAAATCCTGTATACGGTTAAAGTTGATTTTGTAAGGCTATTTTATGAGGACGAAGATGAAAATTGGAATTTTTGCAAATAATAAATCATGCAGGTATTATTATATTGCATTACTTAAAATTATTCAAAATAGCAGTAGGTACTGCGATCTCCTATTCAACAACCAATCGTGAACAATAAGATTTATCCTCCATGGGAAGAACAATGTCCAGCTTTTACGAGCTGTTGAAGAATCAAAATAGTTTAGTTTTTACTCATTAAAATAAACTAGTTCTAGCTGTACCTACTCATTACTCTATAAAAGTTGCTTGCTCAATCTGGATAAAGAGGTAAGAAAGTGTTGCTTTTACATTCTACAGTCATCTGACGTAAAGGAAAAATTTCGTTGCTGTTTTTCAAAAAGATGAAGAACTTTCGGAGACTTTGAACAAATGAACATTTACATTTTTATTTTTATAGATGTATTTAATACTAAAGTGTTGTTAAATAGAATATTGATCAAAAACGTCGTATATTTCCTACGTTAAAAATATGTTATGTTATGGGTGTAACAAAGATAAATATTTTATTTCGTTTTGACAGGCGCGATAATAATAATAATAATTTTATTATTTCAAGCAAAAAATATCTTAATTTCTACGATACAAACACTTTCAGTACAGCTTAACAATGATACAATTCAGTGAACATCTGTGTTTGAACTAGATAACTTAATATCTACGTTTCAGACAGCCACGCTCTCCCTTTAACCTTTTTCAATTCACTGTATACAAAAAGATCACAAATCGATAACTTATAAAGCTGTAGAGTGTAGGTAAGCCTCCTTGTGTGTAGATTGATAGTGTGTGTTTGTGTGTAGAAGGATGAGTATAATATTTAAGGAGGTACATTAAGTAATTGTTCACTTTCGTTATAGTTCAGTTTATGGATATATTCAAATAGATTCCTTTTGCATTCTCTAATATTTAAGCTTCGTATTTCCATAATTTTGCTAATTTTAGAATATAGATATGGATCCAAAAAGGGAAAATATTCAAATATAATTATCACGCTTACATATTATATATCTATGTAACGGAATCTTTAGTGTAATTTTCAAGAACTTGTAGGCAGTCGATTGACTTAAAATTTATCTTATATATTATCCTTGTATCAAGGATCAATGCCAATAGAATAATTTCACCAGGATCGCCAGGATTAAATAAAATAATTATGAGGATTATCACAGCTCATGATCAATTATCAGTGTTTTTCAACTTTTTTTCATATTCTTATGTTATTTAAATTATACAGGGCTATATTTCAGAGTAGCCACATTTTAAATTTAAGTTCAAATATTATATAAATAATGATATACTGTGAGATTTTTTAAAATTAATTTTTCTTCATTATTTGCCTATATTACTTATTCTGAATCTTCTCTGCAAATTTGGCCGGTTATTGCAAAATAACCTTATATAACTGTATTTGTTATCATACAAAAATGTATTCACCCTTTGTTTATTTGCTGTTGTTGAGTAGCCCATTCTTAGTTTGTATTCGAAATAGAATTATTGTTCATTTAATCATTGTGCAAACATCCATAACACATTCGTCTAAAAATTAAATCCTACAATATTGGCTTGTGCAATGTTATGTTCAGGTATAACGATGAAAATAGATCATTATATATTAATACGCCATTCTTTGTTTTCTTTTTGTATTCTTCTTCTTGTTTATCAGCCCGAAAATGTTCACTGCTAGACATGACCTCTCCCATTGTATAGAGGATTTCCATAATCTCGAGAGAGCTTTTTACTGGGAACGAGGCATTCCATCTTAGTCCTCAGAGGTGACAACGCATCAGTTTCCCTCATCATCATCATCATCATCATCATTACAGCCTTTCACAAGTCCACTGCTGAACATAGGCCTCCCCCAAGTAATGCCACAAAGCACGGTCCTGAGCCACCTGCATCCATCGACTTCCTGCATGTCTTACCAGGTCGTCACTCCATCTAGTGGGGGGTCGCCCTACACTACGCCTACCGGTACGAGGCTGCCACTCGAGAACCTTTCTTCCCCATCGGTTATCGGTTCTTCGAGCTATATGGCCGGCCCATTGCCACTTCAGCTTACTAATCCGTTGGGCTATGTCGGTCACTCTGGTTTTACTGCGGATATCCTCATTTCTGAGTCTATCACGCAGAGAAACTCCGAGCATAGCCCTCTCCATAGCTCGCTGAGCGACCTTAAGCGTCCTCATACGGCCAGCAGTGAAGGACCACGTCTCAGATCCATAAGTCATCACTGGCAACACGCACTGGTTGTACAATCTAGTTTTTAGAGATTGAGGTATACCTGACGAAAAGATATGTCGTAATTTCCCGAACGCTGCCCAGCCGAGTTGAATCCGTCGATTGACCTCTCGGTCGAAGTTGGACTTACCTAGTCGGACTATTTGTCCCAGGTAAACGTACTCGTCAACAACTTCGAGCATAGTGCTCCCAACAACTACCGGCATAGGTGTGACATGGACATTGAACATGATCTTTGTTTTGTCCATGTTCATCTTAAGACCTATCCGTTGGGAGGCACTATTGAGGTCATTGAGCATAGTGCTTAAGTCCTCCAGCGATTCTGCCATAAGGACTATATCGTCGGCAAATCGAAGGTGAGTGATGTACTCGCCATTGATGTCAATACCGTATCCTTTCCAGTCCAGTAGCTTGAAAACGTCTTCCAATGCAGCGGTGAAGAGTTTCGGGGATATAACGTCACCCTGTCTTACACCTCTCTGCAGTTGGATAGGTTTCGAGCTCTGGTTCTGTACTCGGATAGCCATCGTAGCCCTACTGTACAAACACTTCAGCACTTCGATATACCGACAGTCAACTTGGCACCGCTGAAGGGACTGTAGCACCGCCCAAATTTCGACGGAATCAAAGGCTTTCTCATAGTCCACATACGCCAGGCAAAGTGGCAGATTGTACTCTTCAGTCTTCTGTACAATCTGCCGCAGGGTATGTATGTGGTCTATGGTACTGAAGCCTTTTCGGAAACCGGCTTGTTCGGGAGGCTGGAAGTCGTCAAGTCTGCGTGCGAGACGATTCGTAATGACTCTCGAAAACAGCACGTAGACGCGGCTCAGAAGGGAAATCGGTCTGTAGTTCTTTAAGAGAGCGTTGTCGCCTTTCTTAAAGAACAAGACCAAGTTTCCCTCAGCCGCCTCTAAATTGTGCAAACATCCATAACACATTCGTCTAAAAATTAAATCCTACAATATTGGCTTGTGCAATGTTATGTTCAGGTATAACGATGAAAATAGATCATTATATATTAATACGCCATTCTTTGTTTTCTTTTTGCATTCTTCTTCTTGTTTATCAGCCCGAAAATGTTCACTGCTAGACATGACCTCTCCCATTGTATAGAGGATTTCCATAATCTCGAGAGAGCTTTTTACTGGGAACGAGGCATTCCATCTTAGTCCTCAGAGGTGACAACGCATCAGTTTCCCTCAGCCGCCTCTAACGACATCCACGTGACGATAGGCAGTTGTGGATATCCTTACATCACCAGTACACGGTTAAAAATTATATTAGAAAACAAAGATAAAAAGTAAAAATATTTTATACTCTGGCGAAAATACCTAATTCAGATATACCATCACTGCAATGCCAATAATACACATACCTATTATAAATCTCATATTTGCACAATTAACTCAATTTGGCTTCGCTGATTTCCCCCATATCCTACTACTCATATCTCGGATCCTACTAAAGGTGGCCTTGAGATTAAAATTCATATATTAACTTATTCTGTCAATTTACCAACTTCGAAAACTAAACTTCGTAATACTTAATAGTGTAATTATCCTCCGAAATAGAAAATAAAATAATATTTTCTAATGTATCTCAACGAACTTTAATTGGAGTATGTTACACATGATCCGTCGCTAGCATCGTTCATTGACCTCAATTGCAGGGTAGTAGACCGTAATGCATTATGCACCTGACTTTAAACTTTGACTATTGTAACTTTTATTAGAACAAAAAGTATTGTTGATTTCTTAAATTTACGCAAACATTACACATTAAATAAAACTAAATTTACGGATTTTATCGCCTTTATTTCACTACTTTTACTTATTTTTAATTCCCGACGTTTCGGGTGCTTTACAGCACCCATGGTCCCCCCCGTGACCGTAAATTTAGTTTTATTCAAAAAGTATTGTTGTTTGAGTACAATTTTACTATAAATGGTTTTTTTGATGTTTAGATATTTTTTAAATCAACATTTATATATTAAAATAAAAAAAATATTGTTTTATTTGATCAACATCTGAACATCCGTATTAATCTAGAATAAGCTATGCATAGAGACAATATTCATCAACATTAAAAGATAATATACTGTAAAGTTAGTATAGGTAATATATACTAAAATCCAAAATAGTACATCTCATCATCATCGTGATATATACAACCTCGTGTACGTCGTATAAAGCCACTTCACGTTTGACTTCCCTCTGTGGCTTCTTACTACCCCCACGGAATGATAGGGTAGTGGACTCTAACGTCGCCAATGCATGGCGAGAAATCGGTAATAAATCTGTTACTATGCATTTCAGTTGAATATTAAATAAAACTTAAAAGAAGTGAATTATATTACAACTAGCTGGCGGATTCTTGCGCACCGCATGTTCTAAATAGTGTGTAGGTATCAGCTGCGCGGAATATAATACCAGTATATATGTATTATAGTGCCGCAAGCCCAGAAGCGCTCACTCTTTCTAATCTAATCGTTCCCAATAATGCACAGTAAAATAACAGGTAGGAACACGCTACAATAAGAACCTTTAAGTAACAATTTGTGTTTTATTTGAACCCACGCCCACTTAAATATTCTAGAATCAAACATATGCGATGTTTTCTACTGCTACCTTTGATTTTTGATCTAACGACACTATGAACAAATCTTCACTTTCATGTTTTGTACTCAAGATAGAAATCGTATGTATTTATTTACTAAACGAATTACAATGAATGAAAATTGTAATAGGTTTTATTCAATCACCATAAAATCTTGAGCTTTCTCAATGCATCTCACTGGTGCATGTCATTACCATACTGTGTTATGCTTTATTTAAAATTTCACCTTCTATTGTGAGGGAAGTGAAACGGCCCGGGCGAGATCCGTGGAAAGGAGCAGTATTGAGTCGCCACTGGCGAAGTACGACGCCTCTTACAAAGAAGTCAGCTGCGTCTGATGCGTCACTTATAATAATTGCGTGCGTGATATCTAAAATAAAATAATTTAACGCTCTTACATCACATCTGCAGCGACATGGCGGGCAAATTAATGATTTCGGTCCTCGTTGCCGTACTGGCTGTTGTACACAGCGCTAGCATTTTAGGTGAGTATCACTCAATATTTAGTAAATATAAATTATTTTGCCCTTTTTAGTTTTCTGAGTTAGTCTTTTTTTACATCATCATTATAATTATACACCACTGCTGTGCATAGGCCTCGGCCAAGGAGTAGAAAAGCCCCAAAGCACGGTCTTGAACCACCTTCATGCTATTCAGTTTAATTTTTTTATTCTTTTCAATGGACTAAGAATATGTCATTAGCTCAAAGTAACGACTAGAATGTTGCCTTAATAGTTACATTAAAAACTTCGTACCCTATTTTTTATTACAAAAACTACAAACATATGTACCACCTTGTAATGGGTTAACACTTGACGAAGATATCACCTAACATACATACAAAATGTAAGAAAATAATACGGTTAATTTGAGAAACTTCGCTTTTTTAACTCTAAGATACTCTCTAGACTCTAGATAAAAGTATAAAAGAAAACTATAATGATTTTTTAAATTTACGCGAACACTACACATTGAATAAAACTAAATTTACGGATTTTACTGCCATCTGCTGGGGATCCCATAATTAACAAAATTAAACCCAAACCCAAGCATACCACTGCAAGACTCTAGATACTGTAAGCTCGTTAAGCGTAGATCGGACCGAACAATAAATTAATACGAGTAGGTATTAAAAAACTGAAGGTAGCCGGGCTAACTATGACATTGGGGCGTCAAACATCTCAGTCCCCCGTGACCATGGGTGTTGTAAAGCACCAGAAACGTCGGGAATTAAAAATAAGTAAAAGTAGTTAATGAAACGCGATAAAATCCGTAAATTTAGTTTTATTCAAAGAAAACTATGTTCTATAAAATATAATATTATGTCAGATAACTTACGAACCGATTAACAAAAAGTTATATTTTTCAAACCAGATCAAATACAGACGGATGTTGTCTTACATAAGGTACTGTCTACATCTTTATTTGAATTATGTTACCGTAACAGCAGAGGTAACAGTGAACAATGACCCTACATATGGCGTTCTATAACGCTCCGGTGAATTAGTGAAAGTAGGTACCTCATATGAAAGTTACCGAAAATATTATACGAGAACGTAATAATGATAATAATAATAAGCCTTTTATATAGTTACTTTCTATTTTATTCATATTATTATTAATTAGGTCTATTTTCTACCCCGTCGGTGGTTTCGATGGAAAGACATCACCACTTTATTTACTTTATTCTCCCGTGTTTTCTCCCTTTTTTTCATGACTTTTTCTCATAATTATTTTCAGAAAACCTTTCGACAACAATAAAGGTATACGCACAAACAACCATTATAACCATTATAAGTTAAAATAACTGTATTTTTATAATTAAAAAAAAACAATCGTGTACTGTGAAAACACCTTGTACCGTACAAATTCACACTTATTTATTTATGTTAGTTTTCAAATTTAATTTAACTATAATTTCATATTTTAAGGCTTCCTAGGGTAGAATAAGAGTTATAATGTATTAATTAAGATGTTTTACATATTTTCCCCGTAGACTTCCTCGACTGGGATGATGATAAAAAACTGATTGAACTACCAGAGCAGCGTAACACACAACCCAATCGAAATTGTATGTGTAAAGGTCCGGCTTGTATTTGCTGCGTGGATTTCAACATAACCTTCGTTGATCTCGGTGGCCCAGGTAAGAATACATACATACGCATATTTTTTTTTCAAATAAGAGCGGCTAGTGAGCACATAATCCAATAGATGGTAAGTAAATGTTGTGACCCATAGATCCTAGGTTCAAAACAAAAATGTAGACGCGTTGTCATCGCTAAAGTCTAAGATGGAATACGTGGTTACACTTAAAAAGGATTCTCCGGTTCTCGCCAATAAAGTACAATAGCATTATGCTCCTAATTTAACTGATATTCTGCGTATGCGTGTCCTGCTCATTCATCCGTTTCACATTCATAATGCAACGCCAGCGGCAGGCATCTATCACAGACAGGAGCAGATGACGATATTTGAAACGGAAGCCCAATGACTGACAAGGAAGTATTATATCTTAGTTTGAAAATATTTACATTCTTACTTAGCGCTAGGAACACACACACGCGCGCTCGCACAAACACACACACTCACACACATAGATGTCCCTAGCACACGACCACTTACCATGAATTTATTGTTAATAATTTATATGTATATTTTCTTAATTTAATGTTTGACTTTTCTTTTCAAAGAGTGCATTAATAAAAATGTCAATAACCGATTAATATGCTAACCTTTTTTTTTTCAGGATGTGTGCATATGAAATATCTTTCTCCTGAAGATGGTTTTTCGGTGAACGTATCGTATGGAAAAAGTTTAATACACAGCTCAAAGATTCAAGGTAGCTATGAATGGTTTTAATATTATACTACTATTTGAAATGTCAATATAAATTGGTAAAAGCAATGAATAAATCGTCTGACGTTTGTAAATACGTTTAAATTAAAGCAATTGGAAAGTCTGTAGTCCTCTATCTGAAAGCACATTCGATGAATAACTATAAATTCAAGTATTTATTAAACAGTAGTGTTAAGAAAGTCATCAATGAGATTACCCATAAAGATAAGATATTTATTCGCATAAAGCGAGTTTTCTGTATCGAAACCCATACTTGAAGAGAAAGCTATATAGACTTGAAAGGTTTATTTAGCGGATGAATATATTATGATCTTTTGAAATAATGTCTTTCAAGTTTTAAGTTTGAAGAAAAACGTTATAAAATTAATATTATTATGTTTATTATATCTTATGTACATCAGCCTTATTTCTATTATAATTCAAGACTGGCTGGAAAGGGAGTGTTGAGACATTTTGTTTAATTTGTATGTAATAAGTGCGTCTTTCTATTTATGCCACAGGGGTACTATATATATATATATATATATATATATATATATAGAGAGAGAGAGAGAGAGAGAGAGAGAGAGAGAGTACCCCTGTGGCAGTTCAATCTATTTGTGCACAGTTTTTTGGAAACTTTGACAATTGAAGAATGTGGATTAAGAATTTGGAACTTTGGTGGACGAGTTTTAAATTATATTAACATTATTGAACAGATCATTCAAAGAAAGGGAAATTAAAGTTAACGCGATTGCGATGAAAGCGATAGTTTTCGAAAGATAAGAAATAATATTGACAACAAAAAAATAGTATTGAAACTTGAGCAAATGGATGATTTTATTTATTTAGGATATGTATGTTTGGTATGATAGACATGACAAGGATATAGAGCGACAACTGAATACAGAACACAGAGTTTGATTCTACACTGAATTGTGGGATGTCAGCATGTGTCCCAAATAGCACGTATGGCAATTTACAATGCTGTGTTAATCCCTAGCTTAATGGGTGATAGTAAAATAATTAATAAAATCAGGCGTTATTTTGCAGAAATCCATTATATTAAAGTTAGTAAGAATTACTTTGCCCACATCCAGTCAATAAAAAAATGAAGTGTCTTATCTAGTTTGAAGAGCACCTGCCGCCCTCCCGCTCTGCGGTGCCGCAGAGCAGATACATCACCTATGGATGCCTCGTGTAGAGGCGAAACACGTGTCGTATTATCGTCGATGGCGTGTCTTTCCTAGTGTAGTGGTGTTGGGAGTAGTGGTACTGGGATAAGTGGTGACGGGATTAGTGAATGTAATTGAGGGAGGGCGGGAGGTGCTCTTCAAACTAGGTTAAGACACATTATTTTATTTTATTGAGCGGATGTGGGCGAGGTAATTCTTACCAACCTTAAGATGATAGTAAAAGCTAGGTTTGGCAGAAGAAGCATTGAAATAAAATTAATGCAGTAGAATAGTGTCATTAAGAAGTATTTTAGGGCTGATTCTGAATGATAGGATGGAATATTATATCGAAAATGAATCATAGAGTACGCTTAACCAACGATCATGTATACGTAGGTGTATGAACGTGGAAGAAGCAAGATAGGTATTTAAATAAAATTAGTTTTTACGAATTTTATCGCGTACAATAACTTATTTTATATTCCCGAGATTTGGAGCACTTACAGCACCCATGGTCACAGGGGCTGAGGTGTACGACGTACCAATGTCATAGTTAAGACTACACACCGAAAAAGTGGCTCCAGACTACCGTCGCCGTACTGATCCGAGTGAATACATAATTTCTATAAAAACTTGAAAAAAAAAATTGGTTGCCTGTAAAGTCGGTATACGGGCGAAAGTTTTACGTGACAACGACTTTGAGTGGTAAAATCATTGAGGTATATAACACTAGAGGAGCAAACCACATTACCGCGCGTCGAAAGAAGTGTAACCACTATCCAAACGCGACGACGTACCTTTGAAACTAATAACAATTTTAAATAAACATATATCTATCTCACTTACGCAAGTTGCGAAAACAATATCTTCACTAAGATTAGATAAAGATAGACACACAAACATGCAATGGCGGGTTGGTGTGGCTTACTATATGAAATTTTACCTAAAATACGCAATAAAAATGAGTTTTTTTAAGGTGCAGTTAATTGTTTTTATGTCAAAAAAGTAAATATGTAATTTTATTTTAAAATCTTTATTGCGTCCCCTTAGAAAAAAAGGATACCAAGCTTATCAGATGAATAGAAGTAAACATAATGATGAAATAAAACATATTTTTAAAAGTATTTTTACTGTACTAATAAATCAAACAATATAAAATAGGCAACAAAATATGATTAATTTAAAATTTATATGAAATTATAATTATTATAAGATTATTAACATAAAATAGATAATAAAATATATTTAATAGATAATTCATGAATAAACTAAAATAAGAATAATTAATTATTTTGTATGAAAGTTAAAACGTAGTTTTTATTATAATTTCCTAAATATTTAAAAGAGGTAACAAATTAACTTACTCCATTAATTATATAGTCTCCCATTAATGTAGGATAATTACAAATGCGGAAAAGTGGCAACATTGAACCTAAATGGCAATATTCGATAATTATATTTAATTATTTGAGGTTTTTTACGTTTATATGAAAGCAAGAACTAAAAGTTATGTGTTGAAAATGATTCCGCGTGATTTCTTACGTTTTTGTGATATTCAATAGCATTCTTTCACTACACATTTACCCATTTTTTGTCGCGGCTCAACTCTGTCGGCGTCACATTGAACACTGAACTGACGTTAGCTAGGCATATGGCTGTGGCCATATGTGCAGTGGCAACGCTTTGGCGCGGTTATTACTGATCTAGTGTAATATATAAATCAATGGGTAAAATAATTTTAATGTGAATATTCATTCGTATAGTAGGAAGAAGGATGAAATAACACTTTTTATGTCTGTCTCTCTCGCTCTTAGGCGGGCTAACCATGCCCGAGTGGAATGGACGCGTGCCTCTCACTCGCTCTCATTGTGAGCGCATAACGTGAGCGGAGCGTAACGCAGTTTCTTGAAGTGTCACCCGGCAAACCAATTTATAAGACGTTGTCACGTCAAAACGCCTTTTTTAAGTTATTGATTTAAGTAATCAAAATAGCGAGCAAGTTAATTATGAATTTTGATGTTATGAATATTTTGAATGATTCCTAAGGATATAGATTAAGTAATTTCGTTGTAATTTCAACTATAGTGATTTTTAAGAGTTGTTTTCGCAAATAATTATGATCGAGTCAAAATTATACAAGCGTGTTTTTGAACAATCAAACTCAAGATAAAGACATGAATTTACCTATATCAAAATACCACTTTCGTTAGTGGTGTCATAGTCTTATACTATTCGATGAAAGGAGGCGCATTTTTTCGCGGTGCCGCCTTCACCACGGCTACATCCGGATTAAAATTCTTAATATTTGTTCCGATCTACGCAGTATAATCTTATAGTATTGAAGTTTTGCAGTTGTATACTTGGGTTGGGATTTCATTTTATTAATTATAGGATCCCAAGCAGTTGGTAGCACCCAGACATCTTCTTTAAAACTCGCTTGTTTAGAACTCGCGAATCGTCCTTGAAAGGAATCGATATTCTTTAGCGAGGATTTGTGGTCTACCAAATGTGATGTAGTGACGGGGGCGATTCTGTACCTATTCACAGACTGTAAATTTCCCAGAGCGTTGATTCTTCACATTCGTCCAACACCTTATTCCCCCCGTGACCATGGGTGCTGTAAAGTGTTAATATACATGATAAAATCCGTAAAAATTCATTTTATTTAAATGTGTAGTGTTCGCGTAAATATGAGAAATCATCCAGAAATGTATGTCATGATTATGCCAAATGAAAGTACCTAATATCTACTTACCCCTCTGGATACCAGGCGTGATATTTTTATTTACGTACGTATGTATTTAATTGTTCATTGCAATTTTAAGAGCTGATTTATGAGGGCGGCACTGAAAATTTCGGGAATCAAGGAAGTAACACAACATTACTATTTAAAAATTTATTTATTGCTTTTCGAAGTATTCTCCGCGAAATTTAACACATTTTTCCATACGATGGAACCAATCATTGAAGCAACCATTCCATTCGAAAGTTGGGGTCTCCAAAATGGCCGTTTTGTCACAGCTTCTTCAGGTGATGAAAATCTCTGTCCACGCAATTTATTCTTTATTTTAGGGAAAGTATAGAAATCATTAGGGCTTAGGTTGGGGCTGTACGGCGGATAGTCTAAAATTCTATGTTTTCTTGCTCTAAAAACTCTTTTGTTCTGTGTGCGGTGTGAGAACTCGCATTGTCGTGATGGAAGATGATGCGGCGGTTGCAGTTCTCTTTACGGAGTTCAGAAACGACCTGTGGCAAACAAATGCTAGCATACCATTCTGCATTAACCGTTCTTTGTCCCTCAAGAGGAATAGTCGTAAAATGGCCGGTTTTGGAGACAAACGTGGCCACCATTTTTTTTTTTGCAACCCTCCGCGAACGAACAATTTTTGTTGGTTTTTTAACTCATTTTCGAACACCCAAACTCGTGACTGGTTTTTTGTTTCGGGTTCGTACGCGTACATCCAGGATTTGTCACCTGATACGATGTTGTATACAGCATTTGAGGATCCTGCGTGGAATCTTTCGAGAGTTCTGACGCACCAATTAACGCGAGCTGCTTTTTGCTCTTCACAGAGCGAATGCGGTATCCATCGAGAAAACAACTTTTTTACACCTAATTGTTCATGCAAGATTATTTGTGTTTGACTCATGCCAATGTCTAAAGTAGCCTGAATTTCGCGGTATGTCACATGTCGATCTTTCTCAATCAGATTACGCACAGCTTCAACGTTTTCTTGGGTGAATGCAGTTTTTAGACGACCTTGACGGGGATCATCACTGAGCTTGACACGTCCACGTTTAAATTCAGCAAAACAGCGATAAATTATGGTTTTAGATGGGGCTTCATCACCAAATACAGAAATCATCCGGTCAATACACTGTTTTTGTGTTATCATCATCATCATCATTACAGCCCTTCACAAGTCCACTGCTGAACATAGGCCTCCCCCAAGTAATGCCACAAAGCACGGTCCTGAGCCACCTGCATCCATCGACTTCTTGCATGTCTTACCAGGTCGTCACTCCATCTAGTGGGGGGTCGCCCTACACTTCGCCTACCGGTACGAGGCTGCCACTCGAGAACCTTTCTTCCCCATCGGTTATCGGTTCTTCGAGCTATATGGCCGGCCCATTGCCACTTCAGCTTACTATTCCGTTTTTATGTTTTGTGTTAAACTACTTCGAAAGTCATAATAAATCATCGCTCTTGAATTTTCTCGAGTCAATTCCATTTTCTCAACGACTAAACAAGTTTGACAAAACCTTGTGAGAAGACCGAGAATCTTTTTTTAAATAAATAAATGGTATTCGATTTATAAAACCAAGGAGTTTTCAATTAAAAAGATTTTAATATGACTGGAACAGTGGAAATATTTCATTCCCGATTCTTTTAGTGCAGCCTAGGTACTATATGTGCGGTAATCAAGGTAAACGTCGCAAGGAACCCTGCATATCTTAGAAATAAAATGTATCGAGCACTTGTGAAGTTCGCTAACGAGCACTGAAACAGAGCGACGTCCTAACTGCTCTATAATCCTTTCAGCGATAGAAGAAAGCCTGTGCTAATGAATAGTATGTATATAGGCAGTAATATTAACTTTAAGTCGTTTAACGATTTTCAGGTGCAAATCCTGCTCCAATCTGTCTGCAAGTATTCGGGAAGTTTGCTCAAGTCTGTGCTAAATTTAATGATCTAGCCCCAACTGCAGACGGTCTACGTGGTTGCCTTGAACTTGGGCCTAAATTGTTTGGAGAAACACAACTTGAATTTCCAATTGGATGCTTTAAGTCAACGGCTAATGGAATGGAGATGGAGGATCCACCAGCTGAGACTGAAGAGTAAGTTGCGTTATATGATTTGATTATTCTTTTTCTTTTTTATTTTATTTTTTAAAACGTTTCCTCCACACTAGAATTTTTTCCTGTAACGTGGAGGCAGTTTATTTGTAGGACATAATTTTTCCGTGCGGGTTTCGAACCCGCGGTCCTCGGTGATGCAACTCATTGTTAACTATTAACAATAAGACAATGGTATCTAATAATAAGTAATAATTATAATAAGAGATCGTTGATGGTGAGGCTGTACTTGCCGCGAAAGCATGGTGGGCGTGTCTATTTGAACTCGCTCACCATGCATAATCGCGAAGTGTGCAACCTCCGTAATTACTTTTTGACAAAATCGGATGATCCAATCTATAAGGCTTAGAAGGCGTCACTTGATATACACTATAAACAAATAGAAACGCCACTCCGAGAATTACTCCGTGCGGGATTGGTGATCCCACTTCGGACATATTTTTGGACTGTTATTATTTCAAGGTGCCGCTCTCCATTTCCGGCTGAAATTTGCTTGGCGTCGGAGTCATAGATCAGATCTGCCGATGGAGTCAGAAGGTCTGGTGCTTCCGAGTGCTCGTTTTCTAACGTTTATTTTTTTTCAACAGAGTCACTACAGAAGAAGACAGCGCTTCGGAAGACTCCAACGATTCTACTGACTTCGACGCAGAGTCGTTCCTATTAGGCATTTACCAGACAGCTGAGCAGGGAATGGCGCTCTTGAGTAGTCTACTCGACATCCAAAGACAAAACACAACATCACCAATAACTTCGAGCACTCAGAAGCCTGAGCAACAGAGAAGAGCTCCAAAAAATGTGAAACATCCTAATCTACTGTGATATACTGTTATAAATTATAATACTTGCCGTCAGAATCCTAAAATTTAGTTCTTAAGTACAAAATAGCATTTCTTAAACGCTTATAATCGTATACCTAATTATAAGTCAGTTTTTTGCATGGTGAATAGAATTTATAAAAAATAATCCTATTAATTATTTAATTAAATAGATGTAGACTATGTTTTATTAATATAAATGTTGTTGTGTATGTGTTGTTTTTATAACACTTCTAGAATTTTTACTCGTAGTCAAACGTGAAAAAGAAATTTTATTTTATTAAAATTCGTATAAAAGGAATAAATACGAATCCAAATACGATTGGTATACAAAAATAACAAAAAACTGAAACAAGAGATAGGCAGCAGAAACTTCTTTATATTTACTTAATAATAATAAAAAAACTCCGGTTGCCAAACCGCCGGCCAAGCGTGGCAGTTATGCCAAATATTCAGTTGATTTGTAATTGGTTGCAATGATGATCGACAACTTATACTGCACCATTTGATGATTTTGTACGAACCGTTTTTATTGCAACGATAATATACGAACATTATATAATATGTTTATTTTTATTTACACATTGGTCACATAGCACTCCCATTTACATACACATAGTTGTGATACACCCTGTGCAATTAATAACTTATGATCAACTCTCGCCGTAGTCAGGATATTTTCGAACGTTTAACGAATTACCAATTTCCTATGTTTTTTTTTTGGAATATATTCAAATGATGATAAGATTTCATGAGAATAGATTAGACTTGCTAGCTTACCATTTTATTATAAACCAATAGAATGACTAAAAAAGGACATAATAATATAGCTCACCTATTTTCTTTTTCGGTATGTTGCAATGCCGAAACAATCTTAAAGCAATATGGAAAAACTTGATTAGTTAATTTTAATTTTACTTTTTATAAAATAAAATAAATTGAAGAAAAAAACTAAGACAACTTACACAATTATTATTTTATTGTATTTACAATCCTACAAAATTCCAAACTATTCAGACGTTTTATTATTTTAATTCAAATGGTACACGCTCGGCGTGGAAACCATTTGAATTAAAATAATAATACAATACATAATATGTACAAAAACATTATTGCGGTTTTCAACTACTTGTAAGTATACTACATTTGTGTAAGAAATAAGATCGGGCCAAGTTCACCAAATGTGGATCATCTGCGAAGCACCCACCAAAATTATCATATTATGTTCGCGTTATCACGTTCTTAGAATAGAATAAATATTTGAATATGAATGATGAAATATTGGTCTAAGATATAGTTCTTCGCTGGCCGTATGAAGAAGCTAAAAATTACCCTCGAGAAATCTAACAGAGACATAAACAGAACTCCCCAGACCCCGTGGCGTAGTGGCTTAAAAATGAGTTAAACCGCTAAGGGCCGCGGGTTCGAATCCCGCACGGAACAAGCGTTTGTAAAGCCTACAAATAATTGTTCCGGGTCTAGATTTCTGGGTAGGTAAACCGCTCACACGATACAGAAGAAAATACTAGTGTGAATGTACCGTTTTAAAAAAAAGTCACTCATTCTATTTATATAATATTAAAACAACAAGTTGATTGACACTGATTATATACATTTATTTACATTCTTAATTTCTGGCAAAAGGCGGAGCGAAGTTGGTCAGGAATGTGTAGATACCGGAAACACTGGAAAAATAAATTTAAAATTAGTCACTGATAATAGGAAATGAAATCTAAGTGTAAGAAACACAGACAGTAACATGGCTCTTACGCCGACTCTCAACCTAAACCTAGCCCACATTAACCTAACCAACATTTGTGTTTTTGCACGAACATAAATATTAGTTGTGTTCGATTTTAATTCGTGGATATTATCTGTGAGGGGAATCCCTCCGCAATTGCGTTATATTTTTTAAGCGAAATTACTGTGTAAACTAGAATAAGATATTTATATTATAAAAATCCGGACAATTGCGAGAGGAACAACGCGTCTATAGCCTTCCTAGCTTTAAACTGGCTACTGGTATACATGAACTGCAAGCTACTAACCTGGTGAACTGTGAGTTCGTATGTCACTTCGGTTTTACTTAAAAAAAGAGTATGTAATTAAGTGCCTTGGTAATTAAATGTGGGTATGATGACTGTACTTAATCATAAATATATTTCTAAGATGTGGAGATGAGTCGCTCGCGTCCGTAGGATTCGACCAACTAACCCTAGTCCCACTCTACACGTGTCCCCCGGATGGTGCTAAACGAGCAATTAAGCCAAAAGAATAGAACCGGCTCGTCGCCGTATGGTAGTGGCGTAAAATCTACCACCACCACCAAATGGCGCCGAGTTCCCGGCGCCTTTTTAATGGCCCTTTTAATGGTGCAGGTGTGCGAAGAATTTCCGACAATAAAACCAGTGACGAGGTTCGCCACCCGTCCCGTTATGTCTCCCGGAGGGGCGAAAAGTGGATTGCGAAAGCCCGTCTGGCTACGCTGAATATATGTGAAGCAAAGAATAATAAGATGGATGAAGTATGCGAAATGATGAATAATAGACGAATGTGTGTAAATGAGACGAAAAGATAGGGAAAGGGTGCCACTGCACATGGCATGTATACCGCTTACGGATCTGGTGTAGAATAGACCGAGCGGGCATGCCAGGGAGTCGATATCATCCTTTCAGAAAGAATGGGTCAATGTGTGAAAGAATGTGTTAGTCCAAGGCTGCTATGGATACGAATGAAAGAGGACTTAAAGAAGCTTTTTGTACTAGGAGTGTACGCCTCAGACATGTCTAAGCTCACATATAAGTTTTGCGACATGGTAAGGATAGTGTTCATGAAATGTAAGGAAAATGAAAATATTACTATGTTATGAGACTTTAATGGAAAGTTTGGGGTGAAGAGGTCTGGTTATGAAAAGGTATTGGGAACGTTTGATGATGAAAGTATATATAAAAATGGTGAAGACCTTCGCACCGTATGTGTGGAAAAGAATCTTTTTATGATGAATAATTTCTTTCGTCACAAGAAGATTCACGTGTATACTTGGGAAAGAGGTAATGATAGAAGCATGATAGACTTCATAATTGTGGATAAAAGGATAAGGAGCACAGTGGTAGATACAAGGGTAGGGTTACCGGGAGTCCAACGTAGGAACGTATCATAACTTGGTCTTATGTGGAATTAATGGTCTATTCAAGCTTTGGTGGCATCGGACATTTGGGTGTACCACTGCCTTACAGCGTACAAGAATAGAAAGGTTACAAGAAGCAGGTGTGAAAGAGAATTATAAATGTATACTAAGAGATAATATTAGTTGTTTGAATGAATTGTGGTTTACACTTGAAGTCTGTGTGGGAAAACGTTTAGAAAAAATTGGTGGATGCAACCACTGAAGTATATGGTGTAAGAAAGCGAACGAATAAAAGGAAAAATAATACGTTGTGGTGGGATGATGAGGAATGTATGGAAGTTTTTTTTAAAGACTTTACCCCAACACTGGGATTTTCTCCTGTATCGTGGGGGCAGTTTACAAACATAAATTGCACAAGGACAAACATCCAGACCCGGAACAATTATTTGTTCATATTTTCATATTCATATTTACTAGCAACCAAAGCTGGGGAATGAAAGAAAAGAGGCAGACTTTAAACGTCTAAATAAGAGAGGAAAAGAAGTAGTCAAAAGGAAAAAGCAAGAAAGAGTGGATAAGAATGATAGAAGGATGTCAATTATTAAAATGTAAAAACCCGTAAGAACTGCCAGGGGAAATTCAAAAGTGTCTAGAATGAATGCTATACGAGACGAGATCGGATGTATTCTGAGTCACGAAGTTTCGTATTTAAAGGGAAGGACGGATACTTCGAATGCGTGTATGTGAGTGAATAGTCATCTGAATTAAATAAACGATAAGTTCCGACAGAAGTGGGAAGGGGTAGGGAGATAAGTGCAGATTCAATAATGAAAGCAATGAAAATCATAAAAGCAGGTAAGGAAGCTGGATATGATATGGTGTCATTTGAGATGCTAAGGGCTGGAGAATGAGTGGTGGCAAGCCTGATACACACCTACTTTAATTTATGTTGGGAACTGAAGGAGGTACCGGAAGACTAGTGTAAAGCAGTTATAGTACCAATATATAACGAAAAAGGGTCACAGCAGAAGTGTAAAAACTACCGTGGTATCAGCTTGCTTAGTAATGTAGGTAAACTGTATGCTAAGATGTTAATAGAAAAATTTAAGATGTGCAAGCGGGATTTAGAAGGGGAAGAAAGGAAGTATTTTCCATACGCATGATCGCGGAGAAGTTTGTGGTCAAAAACCAGAAGGTTTTTTTGTGCGTTGATGAACTGGAAAAGGCTTATAACAGGGGAGACTAGACTGTGTTACGGCAAACACTGAACTCATTTGTGTTGAGCGCTGTTTCGATACAGGCAACAAAGTTTCTTTATAGGGACTCTAGTGCTTGTGTCAAGATCAACGGGGTCTACTTGGACTGGTTTGGCATCCAAGAAGGTGTCAGACAGGGCTGTGGAGCTCCCGTTCTGTTCAACCTATTTATTGACAGTTGTTTGGAAACTTTGAAAGGTGAAGAATGTGAGTTAACCGTCCGATGCCTTTCTTTGATCAAGTCATATTTGCATCGTTGGCGGCCGAGCAAATGACGGTTACATTAACGAACTGGTCATTAAAAGGAAAGGGAATGAAAGTGAACGCATGTTAGATTAAAGTGATGGTTTTTGAAAGAGAAGAAATTAAAAATTATTTGAAATAAAAATAGAAGGGGAGTTGATTGAGCCATTGGATTGATTGGATGTGTGTATAGCAGGGACAGTAGATATGATGTGGGTATAGAATGACGAGTGAGTGCAGAAAATAGAGTCAATGGGGCTCTTTTATGAAGAGTAAAAATGTGCAAAAGGCACTTATGGGAATTCGTAATGCTGTGTTAATCCCTACTTTAAAGCGTGGTAAGGAAAGTTGGGTCTAGTAGAAGAAGCAGGAAAGTAGAATAAATGCTGTAGAAATGCGGACCTTTAAGAATATGCTAGAGCTGAATCTGAATGACTGGGTGAGAAATTGTGTGATAAGAGAAAATTTTGGTGCGCAAGATGACCAGGACCAATGTGACCAGGATTAAGAAAAGTATGCTTCGGTGGTTTAGTCATATAGAAAGAATGAACGAGAAAATAGTGACAAAGCAATTTTTTATTGCATATGTGAATGGCAGAGTCGGGAAAGGGACACCAGAGCAAGGTTTATCGACCAGATTGGCGATATATTTAAAAAAAAGCCAGATTAGGAGTACCCTTAACCGATGAGCGTGTATGTGTAGATATATGGATGTAAAGGCTAGAGAGGTGTATCAGGATTGAGCCAAATAGAAGTCCGTATTCTCTGCCTACCCCTCTGAGTGACAGACGTGAGTATTTACATGTATGTGCATACCCTACACCTCATACAGTTCTTCTTTCGTAAACCTTTTAATTATACGACGCATTGATTGACAAAATAATGTGATTTTTTTTATTCTTTTACTTATAATCCAATGCCATCCAACCAGGTGGTAAGTGGTGATGAAATCCAAGGTAATAAATCAAACATTGTAAACGTATGAAAAGACAGACGCCTGCAAATTTATTCACTCCTTTGCTGTACACTTTACTAAAGATGAAGCAAATTATTTGGTTTGAATGCTTGCGATATCTACAACGAAGGTGTGAAGACCCATTGACCGCGTAGTTGTTCGAGTATGCGTAGGTGTAAAAAAATGCATAGTATAGAAGCGCCTGGGCTCAAGCTGACGAGATTGGTTTCAACAAAAATAAAATCACCAATAAGACTTAGTGCGCTGTGCTACTGAGGCCAATATCAATACTTACAATGCTAGGTAGCAAAGAGTTTTATTTGAGTATTATTGACGTTAATAGTGTATTAATAGTTGTTTATATTGTTTGCAAAAAGATTACATACACCATTAGTATTTGAAATAAATAATGCATTCAATACATACCCAACCTTCGTTGCTAATCCACCAAAGATAACATCTCTAGATCCATTACACTGCAGTGTAACAGCGCTTTCGTAATCACTACAGGCGGTTCCAACAAATTGATTCCCATTGTTTACTTCGCTTGTGATAGATTCAGCGTAAAAAGCGTAAGAGTAAATGTGGGAACATGAAACATCAGTACCGCAACCATTTTGGTAGCTCCCTCCGTTCGCATAGAAATCAACGTCGCCTAATTGGTAATCGTAGCCATATCGACCGGCAGTTGTATGCAAAACTTCAACAACTCCTGCGTCATCAGCATTCAGGATTTCAGGGTGGTGAGTCCATCCAGGGAGAGATGGGTCCAATGCTGCAAAAATCAATAAATATATATATACATTTGTTTTGTAATGACACACAAATAAATATTGACAATAAGTGATTTCCCTGACAGTAACACGGTAGTAGCTCGGATGTAGTTAACCCCTAAAATATTTAAGTACTCGAGCATCATCAATTCGAGTGCCGCTTTTTTGCCACCAGAGCTGTCGCAATTACTAAATGTATAGCAGTGAAGAAAAAGAATCGAGAAACAACTTGAATGTCTGACAAATAAAATATTTTTCGAGGGCATGTGAAGTTCAACAATCTTGCCTCTTAGAGTTTAATCAACGTCGTTCTTGTCAGTAGCACATTGCTTGATAATGTTTTCTAAAGGTTGGATTCTCATATCGGATTTTGTCCATTACTTTATCTAAAATACTGACAACTACTGAACAACTATTAGTTCTTCAAGTTTCGCAGATGCATACAGCACTTAAATGCCCTGCGCTGTATACAACTTCTCATTATGTAGTACAGGAGAGGATGGTTCATCGTTACATTGTATAACTATTGAAAATACAAAACAAAACCACTTAAAAACAAACAAAGCTTAGTAGAAATATATCACAATAGTCTAAAGCGTCAGCTCACTGCCAGATAATGTTTTACTTTAGACGGACGTGACCATCAAGTTATCGTGTGTTCTAAAGATATGTCTACTGGTTATTGACAAATTAAATATACCTATAATGTGAGGAATTTGTCCATTCACGTGCCTTGCTGCAATTCCAGCCGCGTGTCCACCCAAACCAACACCAACTATGCGCACTAGATTTACGTTATATCCGAAATTATTAATGAGTATGTTTAAAAACTGAGCAATAACCCGACCAACTTGGGGAACATTGCCCAGTCCTTGAGTGTACATTGACGCTCCAGGACTCCAGTCCACGGCAATAACGTTTACGTCCTCAGCCATAAGGTGAGCTGAAAATTATTTTTTTTTATTAATACATTATGAGTATTTGAAGAAGATATTCTTTACAGAACACAGCAAATTAGAAGGATATTTTTAAGGGAATTCGGTTTCTTATAATTTCTTTACCTTAGTGGACGATATATTTTACTTTACTTTATATCAAAATAATACTTTAGTTTTAATAAAATGATAAATTTAATTGTAGCTAAAACTCTACCTGGAATGATAAAAGCATTGAAGTTTCCGGAAGCAGATTCTCCATAGCTGTGAATAGTGACCACTGTACGGCGGGAGAGAGAGAAGGATGATGTCATAATCGATTGTATTGAAGGCAACAAGGGTTGGCTTAATTGGGGATTAGATCTGAAATATGTTTGTAATAACGATAATGATAATATTTAAATTTTATTGGTTGAATTTAATCTTTTTTCTTATTCATCCATTTAATTATACTTACATGCATAAATCCGAACACCTTTATCCCTCATTAGTTTTTTTTTAGCGTGAGTTCGTGTTCGTATATATATATATATATATATATATATATATATATATATATATATATATATATATATTCGTATATTACTATTATTACTACGTTGTAAAAAGATACAGCTGCCGATAAACCTATCGGAAGTTTAATTAATTTTTTGGCATTTCTCATAGTCGTCTCTTACATAAAAAATAAGGTGAATTTTCTTTCACCGGCACACGGTTATCTTTTAATTGCTTATATACATTCCAAATTCAAAAATAACATGAATTATTGAAAGAAAAAAATAATTATAGATTTCGGAGTTTAAGGGGAAATATAATCTCAAATGGCTTAGCAAGATCCTTCGTTATGCCGAAAATATTGCTGCATTAATTTTGAAGTAAATATATGGTAAAGTTGAGGATTAATGTTAAGGATTATGTTAGACGAAAACACGATTTCGTAAAATTTTCTCGATAGAAAAAAAATCCAAAGTTACCTCCAAAATAAACAATAAACCGCTGTTATTCATAAAATACTTTAAATAAGATCATGAAACTTTGCATACTAACTGAACTAACTATAAAGCAGTGCTTATGTTATTTACTTTTTTTTAAAATACCATTATTTTCAATGTATATAGAAATAACCTAAGATATCGACGTCTTGAAGCGTGATTCCTGCCGCACGGTCACTTCGCTTCGGCCTTTGAAGGGGGAGTTTGTGTCGCTTACGATCAGAATAATCATTACGCAACAGGACGATGTAAAATTAAAATGGGAAATAACCGTAATAAAAATAAGAAGCGACTGGCTTGGCGTTAAGAAAAAGGCATAAAAATGATAAACCTAATGAAATAAGTGTCTAACGACCTTTCTACTTACAGTATTAGTGATTACAAACATGTCGGTACATAGCATACGACGCACGGGCAAGTAGGGACGAAATTAGAATTTGAGCTGACTTACTATATCCCCTTAAATACGTTGTGATTTGTTGTGCTTGTTTTTGATATTTCATTGTAACACTACCTCTTATTGCATTTTACATCTACCACATTTAGTTAGGGAAGGGTGAATGAAAGGAAATATTAAGATATAATTACTTATTATGATAATAATATATTATAATAATTAATTAATAATATAATTATTTAAATAAAATTAATAATTATTATTATTTTCTGTATAATTGTCTAAATAAAATACTATTTCTCTAAATAATATATTTTTATTTTTTATTTATTACTACTAACCTGGTGAATAAATGAAATATCACGTCCGAGTCCCCCAAACCAAAACCGGACGCTGAAAGATCACATCAAGTATATAAACACCGCTTACACATATTAAAATATTATTTAACTAGCTGTTCCCCACGACTTCATCTGCGTGTTTATTGCGGTTGGATTTCATGGAGTGTTTTTTGCGCGGACATAATTTATACTATAGGAATGATCCAATATACATTTGAAGAAAAATTTTAACCCTAAGAGTGAAAAAATTGTGAATTATATTTTTAACATATGTAATTTTGTTTTGTAATTAAGACAATAGCTTTCTTATTACTTATGACGGCTCCGTGGCGCAGTGGCTTAGCTATGAGTTATAGCGCTTAAGAGCCGCGGGTACGAATCCCGTACGGAATAAGTATTTGTATGGCCTACAAGTAATTGTTCCGGGTGGTGGTCTGAATGTTTGTCCTTGTGAAATGTGTATTTGTAAATTGCCCCACGATATAGGAGAAAATCCTAGTGTAGAAGTAACGTTTTTTTAAGTAAAGAGAGGAAGAGAGAATTACTTTGTAATTTTGATATTTTAGTCCACTTGAAAACGTAAAAAAATCATTACCTTACAACCCTTTTAAAATCCACCTGAGCATAAGCCTTCTCCATAGATTGCCTCATTGAGGGAGTAATTTACCATAGTTGCCACACTTGGCAGGCGGATTGGCAACCGCAGTTTTTTTTTATTTTTAGAAGTTATTAGTAAGACGCTACTGCCCATCTCTTGATTTGTTGCCCTTGGTCACCTCTTACGATATCCACGGGATAATATGGGGTAGTGGATATTCTTACACTACCACGCACGGTTAAAACCCTTAAAAATAAGTACAAGTAAAAACCATTAAAATCTAAAGTAATTTAATAAAAATAAATAAAAGTTAGTTGTTGTGTTGGTGTATGTAGTTGATGTCGATCACTCTCATTCTACTGCGGGTAACCCATTTCTCAGTTTATCTGAGCCGCAAACTGCTGGTAGCTGAGAGACCTTGAGCTTCCTCAAGGTCTCTCAGCTACCAGCAGTGTAGGACCACGACTTAAATCCGTAATTCACCACCAGCAACACGCACTGGTTGTGCAATCTCGTTTTCAGGTTTTGAGGTATACCTGACGAGAACATGTTTCGTAATCTCTCAAACGCTGCCCTGCCGAGTTGAACCCGTCGGACTATTTGTGCCAGATGAACACACTCCTCTACAACTCAAAGCTTAGTGCTCTCAACAACTACCGGCAAGGTTTGACATGGACGTTACACATGATATTTGTTTTGTCCACGTACATCTTAAGACACCCGTTGGAAGCCACTATTGATGTCAAGATTACCTAGATCCTCCAGCAATTGTACCATGAGAACTATACCTTCAGCAAATCGAATGTGAGTGATGTACTCGCCATTAACGTTAATACCCTTTACAAAAAAGTCCCGTATATCCTTTCCAGTCGATCAGCTTGAAAACGTCTTCCAATGAAGCGGTGAAGAGTGTCGGAGACATAACGTCACTCTATCTTACACCAATTTGCTGTTGGATAGGTTTCGTACTCTGGTTCTGTACTCAGATAGCCATAATGCCCTACTGTACAAACACTTCAGCAATAAGATATACCGACAGTCAACTTGGCATCGCTAAAGGGACTGCAGCACAGACCAAATTTCGACGAAATCAAAGGATTTCTCATAGTCCACATACTACTTAGTCTGCGTGCGAGAAAATTCGTAATGACTCTCGAAAATAGCACGTAAACGCAGCTAAGAAGACAAATCGATCTGTAGTTCCTCAAGAGAATGCTATCGCCTTTCTTGAAGAACAAGATGACCGCACTTCTGCTCCATGTCTCCGGTTTAGGGCCACCATGGCCAGGTTCACTTTCTGTGGGGCCGCTTCTAGAAGAAAGAGTTTATCATATAGAGTCCCTCTATCTCCATGAAGTTGTTCAGCTGCTGCCCCTTGGGTTGCGTTGCCTTATCCCGAATTTCTCTACCTTCAGCTCATCGTTCTCTTTTGTGTCTAGTTTTACATTGAAGTCTTCCATTAAACACCATATAATAGGTTTTGGAGGAAAGCATGAATGTAGAGATATTCTTATACATTTCCTCTACCTCCTCATCGTGATGTGCCGAGGTTAATACATAAACCTGACCGTGTGGTGATTCTGAGTATATGGTACTCAAGCCTCGACACGCACCCATTCTTTACAACGTTGTTATCGAGAAACTTGCGGACGATAAATCTGACACCTCCCTGGGACATATGATCGCCTTTCCGGTGATGGAACAGGTTGTCGGAAACAGAAACAAAAACTTTTATATTCAATGTGGATTAAAAATTATTCTTATTAAAAGTCAGTCTTTTGTTTAATTTACCACTGGTTCGGAAAATAACCTCTGTCCTGGGAAGAACCGGCAAAAAAACCTAGCGGGACTTTTTTTTAAATAAGCAACAACTTACAATCATGTCAATACACGATTATCAACACAAAACAAACTAGAAATAGCTTGGTAGCGATCACCTCATTCGTATTCGAGCATTACCATGTTCTTCCCTCGTTTTGCAACTCACATAATCCTATAATATTCCAACACAACTTTTCTATCTCTTCTTTCAGCTCCAAGATCTTCTCGTAAGTCCTCAGGGTGTGTGCGTTTATGTTTTCAAGTCGAGTTGTTTTAAGTGGCAACCGACCCCCCCCCCCCCCCCGACCGAGTTTCTGCCTTGTCGTGCCTTAGTAGCCGTGGCTTGGTCACCCGCGGTGAACAAAGAGGAACTCACATGGCTGGCCCGAGGTGAAGGCCCAGCCCGAGGAGGCCACTCTGAGTGGGCTTGGCGAGCCCACTTCGGATGTATGCTGGTGAGTTGCGGTGAGAGGGGTGTCCTCTCCCCTACCGCTGCAGCTGAGGTGGAGTCGCGGAGGAAGAGAAGTGTTGGTATGGCGCCGCGCCACTCGCCCTATCCTCCGCGACTCAAACAGGACCGCACCGTTGATGCCGTGGTGGTGTGGCTGCGTGGGGAAAGGAGTGTCGGTATTGCGAGGCGCCAGTCTCCCTACCCTCTGCAGCCGAATCTTGGTTGGCCATAGATCAGATCCACCGCTGGGGTTGGGAAGGCTAGTGCCTCTGAGTACTCGTTTTACCTAGCCCCATAGCCTTTGCGCATCGAATACGGGGGCGTCCCTTGCGCAGGTTTAGTCGGAGGCCATGGAGCGAGGTAGAATGGAGAGGAGTAGTCCTCTCTCGAGGAGGTGCCGCCACGGGGCGGGCCGGCGCTGGTAGGGTCGCGAATGTGTGCGAAAGAGTTCCCGTGGCCCTGCCAATATGCGACGAAGGTGGATGGTGGAAGGTAGATGGGATTTTAGTCGGTGCGAGTCCGACATAACCGGTCCTTGCCACCGCGAGGCGGGTATGCGTAGGCATTTCCCCATGTAAAAAAAGGTGGCAACTGAACTTCCAACGGAAATTCTTAGTACTATCTAACCCGCCACTACGGGAAGATATCATGGTACAGTGGATATTGTTACCTGCCACTATACGGACTGAAGCTATTATGTAGAAAATATTTTATTATTTTTATTACTTTTTAAAGTCAGTTATTAATTTTCTAATTATAATTTTTTTAATCTCGTTTCTTTTGTACACATACGGATATCAGTGATCTATAAGAACACGCTGATTTTTTAAACAAGGCTCACGTACATTGCACAGAGTTTGAAAAATAAGTGTTATGAACGTTATTATTTAATAAGCAGATTATGTGGTAGTAAAAATTTCACGCAAATACAGAATGTTCTATATATCTAATTAGGTCTATTAGTTCATAAGGCATCCTGACGAATACGTCACGATGGCGTATTTAATTATTATGTGAGATTAAAGTGTTAAGGGATAAGCTACCGGTATTTTTACAAATCCTCTTAACCTTGGTTATTAAATCTTTTTTACATGATATCAATTATTATCGTGTGATAAATAAATGTCGATATTATGTTACTGTCATTTTATCGCATTTAATCCATCCATTTGAGTCGAATCAAAGGCAACTGTGACATTGCGATTCATCTAATTGTTAAAAACAATTAGGAAGATATTGAAATTTTATCAGATCTAAGAGAACAATTATTTTTCTTAAGACATCAGATGAGGCCTGCGATGAAAGGCAAAAAGGCAGGAGCAATATTGCTACCGCTGTTATGTGATACAGTGTTATTTTACAACTGTTCTCAACATTTCGCAAACTTTCCATGAAATAATTTTCATTCCATTACAGAAATATAACATTCGTTCTTTCTCATCATTCGATCATGTTTACACTATATATCTCACAGTTTAAAACATAGGGTTTTATATACATATACAATATGTAACGTAATTAACGCACACCCTCAGACACCCCAATTAGTATATTATTTTATAATCATAATACATACACTAAATTATTAGTTAAACATTTTTGTGCACTGATGATTTATCAAATTAGTTATACTAATTCTGGAAGAATGTTGTGGTCACAGTACAAATCCACCAACGCAAAGATTTTAACGTGCTTGAAATAAAGTTCATTTTTCTTTATTTTTATTGAATGACAGAATTAGTAATAATACAAATAAAACTGCACACTTAAAAGTCTTATTGCCTTAAGTAACGGTGCATTTCAGTTTGTTTTGACTGTACAGATTTAGTGTGACTGTAATTTACGTAGTTTTAATTATTTTTGGGATAAAAAATTACCTATATTAAAAATGATAGGAATCGATTTATTAAACGATTCTGAACAAACTACTTTCTCAAAGTGCGTTAATTATGTTACGTGTTGTATATATATGACCGCGTAATATATAAAATCATTACTTCGATATACCGACAGTCAATTTAGCATCGCTGAAGGGACTCTAAATTTCGACAAAATCAAAGGTTTTCTCATAGTCCACATACGCCAGGCATAGTGGCAGATTACACTCTTTAGTCTTCTGTACATTTTGCCAAAGGGTATGTTTGTGGTTTATGGCACTAAAGCCTCTTCGGAAAGCGGCTTTTTCGGTAAGTTGAAAGTTGTCGAGTCTGCATACGAGACGATTCGTAATGAAACTCCAAAACAGCATGTAGTCGTAGACGCGACTCAAAAGAGAAATCGGTCTGTAGTTCTTCAAGAAAGCGTTGACGCTTTTTTTGAAAAATAAGACCGCCATACTTCTGCTTCACTCCTCCGGAATAGTCCCACCATGGAGGATGGAATTAAAGAGCTTCTGAAGGACTTCAAGCACCGTATCTCCCACTCGCTTTCAGAAACTCCGCTGTAACTCAATCCTCGTCTGGAACCTTACCGTTTTTAAGGTGCTGAGGAATCATTCTAATCGCGCTCAGACTGACGTCCAAGATATTACAAGGATAGTGTCAGGTAAGACTTACACTTTGATCGTTACTCACACTTGTGTGTGGCTCCAACGATGACGTGTACAGATGCCAATAGAATCTCTCAATCTCACTTAAAATCTCAGGTGTTCCGGTCGGTCTTCAGCTTTGACAGTTGAATCTCTTTGACAGACAAATTTCTAGCAAGGACTTTGGAGCCCTAGTTCCGCTCAATAGATCTGTCTGTTCAGTTGCCTGTATGCTGTCAAATCTGCTGACGACCGCAGCTTCATCTCCCGTCTAACAGCCATGAGATTAAGAGTGTGATCGAAAAAAAATTATGTTCTCCTAAGACACGATGGATCGTGAACTTAGCTCCGACCGCATGGGCAGTTTCCATGAGCTTGTCGTTCATATTGCCCACTGCATTGCAGACTTTTAGACACGAAAACGATTTTCCCGAGGAGGACGGAGCATTGACTTCTTTAGACATGACCGCTTCAACTTAACGTTTAGGTTCAGTATGTCTGTAACCATTCGGTGATCGCTGCCAATTTTCACCCTCACGATCACTGAGACATCATTGAACTGTTGCCGTCTAGCCGTCATAATGTATTCAATCTTATTTTTTGTCGAATCGTCGAAGCTCGACGAGATCCGAGATTTTTACGTGGTAGAGCCATGCTGCAGTTATATTAGTAGTATAGTTGTAGCACGAATGGGTCGGCTCGACCGGGGAAGGACCACGCTCTCACAGAATACCAGCGTGAAATAGTAGCTTAATGCTGCTGTATTTCGTATGGTGAGTGTAGAGAACCGGAGACCCTTTTTACTGGAAATGAGGCATTCCATCTCAGTCCCCACGGGTGAAAACGCATCTGCATTTTGATTTGTAATGGAAGATAGATGTAGATGTCTATGGGCCGCAGCAACCGCTTACCATCAGGTAGACTGTGTGCTCGTTTGTCACCCTATTCTATAAAAAAAAAAAAAGATCCATTTCATGTGAGGCCGCTTCTGGAAGAATAAATTCATCATAAATAGTCCCTCTTTCTCCATGAAGTCAGCCAGCGGCTGGCCCTTTGGTTCCGTTGCCCTATTCCGAATTTCCCCTTCCTTCAGCTCACCGTTTACTCTTGTGCCTATTTTTGCATGGAAGTCCCCCATTAACACCGTTTAGTGCAGGTGGAGGAAATTTATGAGATATTTTCTCCACCTCCTCATCAGTACGTGCCGAGGTTGGTGCGTAAACCTGTATGATCTTCAACGAATACCGTTTAATGATTCTGAGTATTCACCTTCCTCGACACACATAGATCCGACACCTCCTTGGCACAGATGGTTGCCCTGCCGGTGATAGAACAAGTTGCCGGATTCGAGGTTTACCGTGTCTTTCCTCGCTCTTCGGACTTCAGATAATCCTATAATATCCCCGCGCAGCTTCTCTACCAGTCTTTAGGGTGCGTACTTTAAATGTTGCCAGGTCGAGTCGTCTGAGGTTGCTAACAAACCTCTACCGGAGTTTCTTAGCACCCCTGTCCCGCCATTTCCATGGTCGCCACCGTAGCCAGGAATATCGGGGCTACCGTAGTTTGGGAGCCATTTATAAGTGTCGTCGCTCACATTTGACATAGTTGCACGATTGGCGAACACGTTGGCAACCGCAGTTTTTATTGTACTGTTGATGTTATCAGGAAGATTCTGCTTCCTATCTCCTGTCTGTTTCCTTCAGTCTCCTTTTACAACACCCACGGGAAGATATGGGGACAAGCGAGACCATAGACATCTACATTTATCTTCAATTTTGAATCAAAATGCAGATGTCTTGTCATTCCTGAGGACTAAGATGGAATGCCTCGTTTCCAGTAAAAAAGAAAAAAAACTCAGCAGCATTGGGTAGCCATTTTACGCTGGTATTCTGTGAGAGTGTGGTCCTTCCCCGATCGAGCCGACCCATTCGTGCTACAATAATAATAATATACATAGCTAGTATTAAATATGGGTTTATTGTTAAAGATGGGAAGACGTTACGAGTATAATGATTCTTCGGTTCTCTTCAGTCAGTAGACGAAACAAGATAGCACTTTGCTAGTGTTCTCTGCGAGTCTGGTCCTCAACAGGATGTGCCGACCGATTAGTGCTGCAGTTATTATACACTACGGTACGTCTCCAAAACTTGAAAATTTTATATCCTTGTATTCTTTTGTATAGCTTTCGTTTTAAATAGTAGCACATTTCTATTGTATAGCTTTCGTTTTAAATAGTAGCACATTTTTTTCATGATGTTATTAATAATTCTACTTTATATAACTACAGATAGTTCAGAAACGTAAAATTAAGTATATTAGGTAGCATAAAATTACACATTGGTTTAGTTAAAAAGATTTATTACCTGCCACAGCAGCGCACAATATGAGAAGGCACCTAGTGACCACAAACATTTTGAAAAAAAAAGAGTACTGAAACATTTCATCAACAAACGGTTATATATAAAATTTATTTATCATACAATCTTATTTCCTTCTTCGAATTCATAATCCTTGCCAGCGATAATTAGACCTGGTCGTAAATCTATTAGATATTTATTACTTTTATTAATTAAAAATTGACGACATTACAAAACCAAATATATTACATATCCAGACGATTCCGTTCTGTTAGATTAGTTTTATCTTATTTTGAAATCTCGATGTTTCGACTACTTTTGTTGCATCGATATATTTTGTTTACATCTACATTTTTTTAACTGCATTTTTTGACTGCCGTGTTGGTCTAGTGGTTGTAGTAGTGCGACTACTGATCATGAGGTCCTGGCTTCTAATCCCGGATTGGGCCAGAAAAAAAAAATCAATTATTGAGTTTTTCTGTCAAGAAATTCTCAGTAACTGCCCGGAGTCAGGAAGTTGGCGGTGTTTCACCCCCGTGCCTCGGAAAGCACGTAAAGGTCCTGCGCCTGATCTCTCTCCAGTCGTATCGGTTTGCCGTCCCATCGGATTATGAGAGTGAGGGAATAGAGAGTGCACCTGTGTTTGCGCATATACATGGGCACTATAATCCTGTCCTGCGCCGACGGCTAGCCTCCGTTGAGGCGGGCTGCCATGGCCGGAATTCGGTCTGAAGGACATTATTATTATTATGTGGTATTAGTAGTGTATTCTCATCTGGTTGGGCTGAATAAATATATAAAAGGAAATGATAAATACACATAAATATATATTTCATATACCAGCACAAATAGATAAGTAATACATAAATAAATAAAAGCCCAACCAGAAGAAGGCCCTCGGCAGGGGAGACCAAACGGCCGAGGGTTAGGGGGAAAGGGAGAGAAACCGGCGGACGATGCGGGCGGTATCGAGGAGTACCGCCTTCTGCATTTGAGCCTGGATCGGTCTGTCGCGGAGTCCCAGCCTCCTCAGATGACCCGCTGATGAGGCTGACTGGGATTAGCTCGTTTGCAGAAACGACTACAGGAATAATTTCAGTCGGCAGACCACCCCACATGTCAGTCACCTCGTGAGCCAGGTCCAGATATTTTGTTCGTTTATCTGTTTTGGCTTTCACGAGGTTCTCGTCATACGGAATGGTAATGTCGACCAAAAATATCCTTGACTGTGCCCGGTCCATCAGCACAATATCAGGACTATTCTTATTATTATTATTATTATTATATTTTGTTTTACCTTTCTAAGCCAGCGCTTAACTAAATTCCCGCCTGATGGTAAGTGTATGAGTAATCTATGTAATCTAAGATGGTGAAACGCACTGACTTAACGAAAGCTTATTCACTCTCGCCATGAAGACACCAACATTGTAATCGGATGGAAAATCAGACGCTGGCAACTTATTCCACTCCTTTTCTGAACGCATGACGAACGATGTAGCAAACCGTTGCGTTCGAATGCCTGGTAAGTCAACAATAAAAGGGTGGAGACTGGACGAATGTCTAGTTGTTTGATGATGGAATTGTTACTACAACGTTATTTGTAGTAAATAACAGTGAAAAGTATTCCAATTGAGTCAGATTGTAGGTTGGTTGTATGATTCACACATGGACACAAATCAGCGGAAGGATTATTAAATATACCAAAAAAAAATACACTACTATGTTTCGTATAGAGAGTGACGAGGACTGATAAAGATATATACGTCGTTATCTGTGAGCCACAACACCCACGTAATACATTATATATAAAGATTGAGTGCCCCTTTGTCACTTATTTGTATAAAAAAAATTGGTTGACCATGCAGGTCATCCCTGGAACTTCCCGCTAATTTCAAATGCAAAGCGCTCCAAATTTCACCAAATTATGTTGCGAAATCTTGAAGTTATGTTAAAAAACGATTTTTTTTTTCAAATTCTTTCTCCTTCGATATCTGTAATAATAATAATAATAATAAGCTTTATTGATAATTATACAGTGAATATATGAAGTTTCTGATTGCTGAACTAGGAATTATACCTGCATCTCAGCAATCAGCGCCCTCTCCCAATTTTATGACCTAAAAATTAACAATAAAGTTTCAAAATAACAGGAATGCTTCATAAAGTATAAGAAATAATATACTACTTAATTGACGTACTTACTGTGTGTTCAGTGTGTCAGGGTTCATGTGTGCATATGTGTGCGTATGTGTGTGTGAGTCAGCAAGCGTATTTTTGTGTTTGTGTATGCATGTGTTTTATATGTACTTATAAATAAATGAAAATAACAGGATTCATCAATCGGAATACATTATAACATTAAACAAGTCCTCCGTTTCTTCATAATTTAATGATAAAAGCCATTTTTTCTACCTTCTTTTTAAATTTGTAAAGTGGAAGTGGATAAAAGTCAAGAATTTTGTTTATTTTGTTATACAAATGTACACTAGTAAACCATGTTGGCGCCTGGCAAAGGACGTGCGGAAAGCGGTTGGAGTCAAGACATTAACTATTGTACGTTTTCTTTCTATTTTGTCTTTGTCGTATGCAGTAGCAAGATGTCTGCTTATAAGTTGTAAAATGTATAACTGCCGAACAGTAAGAACTTGACAATCACTATAGAGTGTTCTGGTTGGAAATCCAAACGTCTTAAAAGTCATCGTTTTAAGCAACGACTTCTGGGCTCTTTCAAGTCGCAAAATGTGGGTTTTTCATGCGCTACCCCAAACTCTAATACAATAGTTTATTACTGACTGAGCAAGCGCGTAATATACTACCCTAAGTGTACCAAAATTAGCCACATACCTTAGATGTTTAAACGCCCAAATTAGCTTCCTCACTCTAGAGGTTTGTAGATCTATATGACCAAGCCAGTTTATTTTACAATCTAAAATAACGCCTAGGTATTTGACAGTGTCATATTTATGGAGCATATGGCATGAACATTGTCGATCTTTCAGTAATTTACAGCAATGTAGCTTGATTGATATATTTTCAGTGTGGTTTTCCTTGATATTAAACTGGATAAAAGTTGTTTTTGACAGGTTTAGAGTAAGTAAATTCAATCTTAGCCAGCATTTTACCTTGTGTATTCCAACTTCAGCATTTTTACAGGGCTTATCCCAAGTCTCTCCATAAAATACCAGCGCCGTATCATCAGCGTACGTAAATATTTGTCCATTATATAATGGCTGTTGGCAAAGATCATTAATGTATACCATGAAGAGACTTGGGCCAAGTATGCTTCCTTGTGGAACACCATATGTAACTGCGTCATAAGAACTTACTATTCGATCGATCTTAACACACTGCATACGATCACAAAGAAAGTCCTTAAAGATGGAATGCACTACACCACGAATTCCTGCTCTCTCTAGCTTGTCAAGGAGAGAGGGAATCGAAACAGTGTCAAATGCCTTGGCTAGATCTAGAAAAACACCAATACATTTTTGCTTATTATCAAGCTTAGTGGTAACGTAATCAACCAAGTCACTAGCAGCATTTTCTGTACTTTTCCCGCCCTGAAACCATATTGATGTCGTGACAGAATATTATTCTTTTCTAAAAAATTCATCGAGTATTTAAAACTTTTTCCAAAATTTTTGAGAGAGCAGGCAATACAGATATAGGCCGGTAATTGTGTATATTATCCTTTGAGCCACTCTTGTGTACTGGAGTAATAATGGATTTTTTTAAAACTTTTGGAAATATACCCTGATCTAGACAGATATTAAATAATTTAGTTAAAGGCGGAACAAGAATATTTCTAGCAAGCTTTAAAAGTTTGCTAGAGATAGAGTCCCAGCCTACAGCGCAGTCATTTTTAAGGTTGATAATAATAGACTCTATTTCCGCTTCGTCGGGTGGAATGAGAACGCAAGAATTGACAACACAAGGTAAATTGAAGTTGTACCGATAGTTTTCGGTTTTGTCTTGACTTATTTTGTTTGTCAAATTTTTACCAACGTTTGAGAAAAAATCATTTATACTCTCAATTGTACAAGACTTATTATCTATATTATTCAGCAACTCTTTTGCTGGTGCATTAATAGAATTTTGATCCTATACTATTAAACGAGCAATTCTTGTATATATGTATATATATATATATAATCGGGATCTCGGAAACGGCTCCAACGATTTTCATAAAATTTAGTGTCCAGGGAGTTTCGGGGATAATAAATCGATCTAGCTAAGATTTATTTTTAGAAAATGTCTTTTTGTCCGTGTTTTTAGGCAATTAAAAACTGCTACAATATAGTTAGAATAAGAAGGTAAATTTTGACAGTTTGGTAATGATTATAAATAGCTTATTGGTATAATGGGCGGTCACAAAATCGTAAAACCCCGGTTCGAGCCCAGACCGACCGACCGACTTTTTTATTTTTTTTTCAAGTTTCTTTCTTTTTTGAGAAAATATATTTTTTTCGAGCCCTTTTTTTAGTATTTTTTAAAAACACGAAAATTTAAATAAAAATAATTGCACTCATGATTTTTTATTCAAATAACCAGTTCAGTTTTTTCTGTTATGTCGCTAAGATCAAAAAATATTATTTATAATTCATCAGTATGTAATTTGTATCTAAATATAATTTCCAAAACACACGAATTAAAAAAATCGAGCGAAAAATACCGAGCAAAGCTCGGTCAACCGGGTACTTTGTAATAATTTTAATAGCTTTCCATTTTTGTTTATTACCTTTTGCCTTTTTAAGAAGAGATCTTTCATATTCAAATTTAAGCCTTCTTAGGAGAGAATTACAAAAACTTCTATATTGCTTATACGAAACTACCAAAATGTTATTATCGGGGTCCTTTTTAAGGTTTTTATGCAATTTATCTCTATGGCGAATGCACCGTAGAACCCCGGGTGTAACCCATGGCTTAAGAATTCTTTGCCGCCTAGTAATCACTTTTTCTTGAGTACAAAATTTTACTGTCGAAGATATTTTTTCAACGAATTGTGAGGCAGCGTTATCTGCATTGCAGTTGGTGTTTATAAAAGAAAAGTCAATTGTAGACAGATTTTTAATAACTTCATTGTAATCAATTTTTGTATTATAGCTTACTTTATGAGTATAGTCGTTATTAAAAGAAAGGTTTAGAAGCACAGAACTATGGTCAGTAACAGTTGAATTCAGAACAACTACTGTGGCAGGCAAATAGGTTTTAATCATGACATGGTCCAAACAATTATTGACTCTCGTTGGATAAGTATGTCCTGGTAGAAGAACTAGTTCTGTCATAAGATTTAAATAAGATGAGCTATTTTTATCGGCATTGTTAGGTTTAATGTCAATGTTGACATCACCTAAAAGATATATATTTTTTGCCTTAATGGGTTGAAGGACATGTTCAACTGTGTTTAGAAAGCTGTCAATACTATAAAACGATGGCGATCTGTATGTAGCTAATATTGCAATATTTGGTTCCGTCTTTAGCAAAAGGAAGTTACCACCAATCGAATCTGGCTCCTCCACAATACAATCTATTCCAGATTTTACATAAATAATTATACCGTCATTTTGGTTTAAGTTTCTTTTAGAAAAATAACACGTGTAGTTATCAATAAGTGGAGGAGGTTTGTGACTACTTAACCAGCATTCCGTTAGAATTAGAATATCACATTCAAAAGTAAATCTTTCCAATTGTGCCATTAACCCATCTATGTTTTTTATAAACGCTTCGTATATTCTGAGTTAAAACATTTATAGATTTAGAAAAACTGACATTCTGAATAATATTATTACAGTGTTCTGTGCTACAGTTGTATGATTTTGCCACAGAGATATTATCAATATCGATTGTTAAATTTTCTACGTTGATAGCCGTCTTTTTATATAAGTTATTTGGTTTTGCTTAATAAAAAATATTTCTGCAACAGTTGTTGCAGAAATATTTTTTATTAAGCTCTTGCGAGTTGAAATAATTTTTGAGTCTTTTGAGTTAAAGTTTCTGATATAAACACTGGTTTCTTTGGTTGTTGCAGTTGTAGGTGAGAAGTATTTAATTTCTCGTCTCTTGGTTTGTTTTTATTAAAACTTTTTACCGCTCTAAGTATTTTTTCTTGCTGATAACAGAGTTTAGTTCCACTATAATCGGACCAGAACTGTCCTTGGAGTTCAATCTATATATATCTTTCAATTCGGAGTCTTCTATACTAATATTAACGGCCTTTCCGGTCTTTTTAATAATGTTAAACAAAAAATCTTTTGTTTCACCAGTTGATTTAGGAATATTTCCCCGATGCACATATTTTACGCTCCATAGTTTCCAATCTATCCTCCATTAAAGCCATGTGCCGTTTGTCCTCTTTTCTTTCTTTTTCCAAATTAGCTATTATTGTAAGTAAATCGTCATATTTGTTAGACATATGCTCCACACTTCGTTTTAACTCATAATTTTGCTCTTTGAGGTCTACAATTGTATTTTGTAAATTATAAAAACGCGTTTCCTGTTCCTTAGAGAAATTGGTAAACATATATTTTATCAAGGACGTGATGCTGTCATCTCCTCCAGGGTGCTTTCGTTTTTTCCTCTCACTGACAGTCGTCCTAAGAGTAGTTAAATCAGGCGCAGAATCGCTGTGATGCATAGAACTGATTTCTTTTGTTGTTAGAGTGTTAGCACTGTACTCTGTACTACTGAACGTGGGTGGAACGCTATTGGTGTGGTGAGGGAGTGTACGCTTCAACGGCATTGTGATTGTGTTCAAATGAATGTACTAGGATAGCAGAATTGAACAATTAGTGACACTATTCAAATATACCTCCTAAGGGTCAGGTAATCTGGACGTCGAGCGATGAGTTCGTACAAATTAATGTTCCGTCCACTTATGCAAGACCTCTTCATAAGCAAAGTGCTTAAAGTATATTTATCCTTTTTTTTAATAGACTGACGTGTGTTGTATTATGAAATGCTCGTCTTCCAACTTATTGCAATATCAAACAATAAATAGTTAACTCACACATAGGTAAGACGTAGAACGGTTTGTTAACACAACTTCCTCAGCAAACTGTGCTCCTAATATTTCAAGTTTATTTGTTTAGTTATAAAATAGAGAAATTTTTATGCATTACGTATACATAACACGTCCATTTACTTTGGAGGACCGGGAGAAAGGGGGATATCTTACGAACGAACGAACCGATTTTTATTTCCCAAACGGCATTCGACGTCATTTTTTGAGGTTTAGAGCTGATTAGTTTTTGAAATCGATCGGTAGAGCCATTTAAAAGGTGTTCCAAAAAAACAATTTTTCAAAATTTAAATTTTTGAGATTTCTCAAAATCTACGCGTCCGCATCAGTTCATATTATCACCAAATCTATTCCACATTGAGATCTTTATAATGCCGCAAACCGCATCTCAATCGATCAAGACGTTCAAAAGTTTTGAAAGGTTTACATACTTACACACGCACACACACATACATACATCCGTACGGACGTCCACGAAATTTGTCAGAATAGTTTTTTGGGATCTCAAAACGTCGAGATCTGAAAACTCGATTTTCGAAAATCGGCGTGAAACCAATAATTTCCCTATTTTTGAACATTTTTCTACTTTCTTAGCGGGAAGTTATAAAAACTACTCCAAAACTTCAAGAACTGGTAGATAGCTAGAACCATTAAATGTATAACTAAAATCATGAACCCTCACATTTATTACCCAGTGCATTGGCTAAGATTACGAACTTTCATTTGTCATGATCCTGACACACCTCTCTTGCTCCTTTTACATCCCAATAGCTGTTTGATAAAGTTGGGGCCAATTTAGGTTGATAAACTTGGAACGGCACTTGCCCACTCTGCTACATATTTCTGCAGCATAACTTTTTTCGTCACTTTTCCTTATTCTTGGTGCCTACGCCACCAAAGCATTCCTTTTTTTAAAGATATTTTGACCTGGAGGTCACAATATCTCTTCTAGCAAAATCCACTTTTCTTTTATCACACATATTCTCACCCTATTATTCTTCATACTTTCATACTTATGAATGGATGTTATTTATAAGTGTTGTATCTATTTATGGTTAATATATTGGGTCCTTACATATGAAATTAGCGTTTTGTCGTACTGACCACTTTGATCTGCAATATCTCCTCTTTGGTTAAGAATTCTAAATTCAAATTTACAAATTCATTTGGCTGGTACATTTGAGACTTGAAAATTCATTTGGTTTTTCCTCATTATTTTTTTCTTTGGCGTCGCTTATTACCACACAATGGAAAACATGAAATATTGGTACATTTACGAGTACGAGTTCTACCGTGGCACCAGTGCTGCAGAAACAGCTCGAAGGATTAATGATGTGTACGGCGCTGGTGTCGCAAAAGAAAGCACGGTACGTTTTTGGTTTCAACGTTTTCATTCTGTAAATTTCAACCTTCAGAACCAACCCCGTGGACGGCCGGAGACCAAAGTGTAAAATGAAGAATTAAAATCTATTGTGGAAGCGGATCCATCACAAAGCACTTCGTAGATAGCTGCAGGCTTTGGAGTAAGTGATAAAACTGTATTAATCCACTTGAAGCAAATTGGGAAAGTAAAAAAACTTGAACGACACCTCAAACCTCATGAATTGAGTGAATCGAACTTGCAAACACCCGTCAACTGCTTTGCTTTGTTGTACCGTCAACTGTGTTACTTTGCTCAACCGACACGAAAATGAAGGCATTTTAAATCAAATCATTACTTGTGATAAAAAGTGGATACTGTACGATAATCGGAAGCGATTGTCGCAATGGCTGAACCCTGAAGGCCGAGCCAAATCCTGCCCTACACGAAAAATGACTTAGAAAAAGTTACTTGTGAGTGTTTGGTGGACTAGCGCCGGTGTCGCTCACTACAGCTTTCTAAAATCTGGCCAAACGATTACGGCAGATATCTATTGTCAGCAACTGTAAACCATGAAGAAAGAACTAGCTCTAAACAACCGAGATTGGTCAATCGCTCTAGGCCACTGCTGCTTCCCGATAACGCAAGACCACACACTGCTCGATAAACATCCGAATTCCGGAAAAACAGATTACCGTTTTTTCCGGAATTCGGATAACTTCGTACAAGGAAAAAAATTCAACTCCAACACTTATTGATTCTCGACCCCATGGTTTTTTTAGTAAAGGGATCAATAAACTACCTATGAGATGGCAAAAGTGCATAAATAACAACTGTGCATACTATGATTAATTAAATATATTTTACAAAAATAATTGACTTTATATTCCTCCCGTACAAAACGCCAATTTCATGTGTAAGGACCTATTATTTAAGTCACCTGCCACTAATTTTTCACCACGCCTTGGGTTAACTGGCAGAGAATGCTACCTGACATTAAGTCCATCCTTTGTAACTTCTATGGTTAAAACAATAAAGTTTTTGGATAAAAGTAAAGTAAATAGACTAAGGGTGAAGTATTTTTTTAAAGTCAAGCATAATATAATCTATACAATTTTCAAGTGATTACGGACGTAATCGGACGAAAAACGTTACTATAATAACATTGAAGTAATATGTACCTACGTACTAGAACGGCTATTTTAAACAAAAAATGTGCGCTACTCTGTGTTCGCGTGGTTTGTTTTCTTATCATAGAATAAACATAGGTAGAATGATCAGTAGGTAATAAAATATTGTACTGTTAAATAGGTAAATTATATCGAGAACAATTTTTTAAATTTTGTCATTTATTTTGTATATTATATTTGCTTATTTAATATAATATTATATCACAATTACATTTTAATGATATTTTTATCTCAATATTTTAATAGGTATCTATCTCAAATATAAAAAAACATACTAAATGTATGTTTAACGAAACTTGTTAATATAACATTTAAATTACAAATATATTTATTTAAATTAGAATAAGAGCCGTTCATAAATACTGGGCACACGAGAGTTAAAAATTGACGAATTTATTCCACATTGACTTTGATGTGGAAACCTAAAAATAAAATATAAGAATAATTAGCAGATTTAAATATAAAAAATTTGGCCTAATTATGATAACTCATATATGTTTCTACAAAAAAATGTGTATATTAATATATTCGTCCTATATTTAAGTACCGCAGAAATGTCGCATGTGAACAAATTAATTTCATAATCTATATTACGTGACACAAGATGGCGTCTTAGGAATAATTTGTTTTATTACTAATTTACAATACTTTTTTCATTAAGTATCTTATTAACCAATGAAAAGTAATTCCTTGGTTTTTACTGACATTTCTTGAATTATTTGTGCAATATCTAAGTACGCACGACGGCATATTTTTATCACGAGATTTTTTTTAAATCAACACAACACGTGTCAACTCTACAAGCGCTTAGCGTCATATGGTCATCATGACGCAGTTAGAATCATCTGTTATTTGGAGAATTCATTTATTTTAACTCTTATCATCTCTCTCTCTCTCTCTCTCTCTATATATATATATATATATATTAACATTTGTGGTTAGACTTAAGAAGCCTTAAAATTATGTCATAATTAATTAAATTGCAATTTTGCATGTGAATTCAAAATAAGGTGCTAATAGCAAAAGTAGTATATAAATACCGTATTTTTATTTTTCAGGTTATTAGTGATCCAACGAAATTGAATGGGACTTATGAGTATTAACTAGTCAAACAAATTATTAACAGCATTTTACAATAAAGTAACAAATGTTTATCCAAACCTAGATAGCTTCAAGAACGCGACACTGAGCGCCACTAGGTTAATGTCATTTATATAATAATAAGATCGAGGAGATTAAAAACTTACGAAAATAATAATAACGACGTTTGAAATTTCAAATTATTATTCTACTGTCTAAGTAAGTTATTATTAAGCCTTTACCTATAAAATTGCCGTTTGTAACAAACAAATGAAATAAAAATTTCAACCAAATACCTTAATAATCAAAATATATTTGCGAAACTATTATATACAAATTTTTGTTTTATGTGAAATTGGTTGATGTTCTCGCTGTAGAATTATGGTGCACGATAATCGATGAACTCTTTAATGACGTTTTTTTTCTACTTCTTCGAATAAAGTGAACGTCTGTAACGGCGACGTTTGAAGAGTATAGTTAATGAGGAAGGGTCTATAGCTTTAGCTTTGCTGATTTTTCTAATGTCAATCACAATACATGTGCAATAAGTGGCCGGGTGTTGTCTTGTCAAGGGTGAAGAGCAGTATACCAACCTGAAATTTTTAACCCACGCTTGTCCACGATCAATTACAATACTTCACAATAAAATTGATCAGTAACTGTGGCACCAGATGACAATAACAAAAGCAGTAGTAAATAACACCAACACTAGATCAACAAACTCTCGCCGTAAACTTCTGACTAATATTTCGTTTCGAGTACAGTTCGGCTTGGTACTTGATATAACCACTTTAATGAATCCTTGCGATTATCTTATATTATTAACTTCTCATCGCAAGTAACAATTTGACTTAAAATATCTCTCTTCTCTGCCGATTTAGCATTATGATACAAGCTTGGACGCGGGCTTTCCGCTTTGCGTCAATCAGTTTGTAATCTTGAACCATTAACGCATAGTACATTTGATAGTAGTAGTACTTGTTGCGTAAATTTCATTGATATTGCATGCCGACCGAGATGCATTATTTTAAGGTCAGTACTTATGTTCAAAAAAATGGCTTTGAATACGAAATAACTTTAGAAGTTTTTTGTAACTTTAGTTATTTTCATCTTAGCATATAGCTCATGGTAAAATTAAAATCTTAGGTTTCATTCATACCGTGAATTTGAAGGTAATCAACCAAGAGCAACTAATATATTTTGTAAACAAAAAACAATGATAAATAACATTCTAACACACTACTCACTAATGTAAACAATGCAAAGCCCAGAAACGCCTCATTGTTCATGCATATTGGTAAAATTTACCTACTTTTTAGGGTTCCGTACATAAACAACAAGAAACCCTTATAGTTTCGCCATGTCTGTCATGTTATGTTTGTCTGTAATCCCACCAGTGCACAGTTGATCACACATGGTGATATAGACACAATACGGAAATCAAATTACGATGGTAGCAAGCCATTACAAGTTATTGTCCATGGCTGGAACAGCAATTATAATTCCTATATGAATCCGCTCATCACATCTGCCTTCCTAGAGGTCCTCGACACTAATGTCATTGTTGTTAATTGGAGTAGCCTTGCAAGTTCCAATTACATTTCAGCCACTTACGGTCTCCCGAGCGTGGGCCAAGTTCTTGGCAATTTTTTAAATGGCTCGTTGAAACTGCTGGTGGAGACTGGGATCGCGTTCATTGGGTAGGTTTTAGCCTAGGGGCGCATGCCGTTGAAATCGCAAGTCGCACAATTGGTGGAGAACCAGCACGTGTGACAGGTAAGCCCTTCAAAGGCAAAATAATTTATTTCATTTAATTAATTCAAAAATGTTCTTACTAATTAAGTATTATCTAACAGGCCTCGATCCCGCCGGGCCGCTGTGGTATCAAAATAAAAACGCATTAAATACTGACTTATGAAAGTATGTGGAATCAGTTCACACCGATGGTGAATTTTTGGGGATTTTAATCCCATTTCCCATGTAGACTTCTACCCCAATGGTGGGAAGAATCCACAACCTTGTAGCTGGATCAGCACTTACTCTCACAGTCGCTCAGTTGAACTATTTGCGTCGAGTGTTCGGACCGACCATTTCATTGCTCGACTTTGTAAGAACTTAACTGCAGTACAAAACGATCAGTGCACTGGAAGTACACTCAATATGGGAAACAGTAAAATGACTAAGAGAGGGTAAGTATTCAATTTAATTAAATTTCATTTATTGCCAAAATGTAAGTACCTACATAATATTACGATTTACGATGTCGTTAGTTATTAATGAGACCTTACATTTTACCATGATAATGGCGTGCAATAGTTTTACAATATCCTAAAAAATAATATTATAATTATTACAATCTAACGAAGTAAATTATTAAAGAAAATTAATTACGAAACTATCAAATGTCAAACACCTAGAAAAACATCCACAAATTGTTTTTTTATATAGAAGAGGGGGCAAACGAGCATACGGTTTAAGTCACTACCGCCGCCCATGAACATCCGCAACACCAGAGGAATTGCAAGTGCGTTGCCGGCCTTTTAATAAGGAGTAAGCTCTTTTCTTGAAGGCCCCCAGGTTGTATCGGTCCGGAAAAATCGCTAGTGATAAAGCATTCCACAGAGAGGTCGTCCGCGGAAGAAAACTTCTTGTAAAACGTACAGTGGTGGACCGCCAAGCATCCAGATGGTGTGGATGGTATCGGAAGGTTTGCCGCGTAGTGCGTTCATGTAATTTGGTGGCTGGGATTAATCTGAACAATTCCTCAGAGCACTCCCCGTGATAGATGCGATAAAATACGCAAAGAGATGCAACATCTCTTCGCAGCGCCAGTGAATCGAGCCGATCGGAAAGCACTCGGTCGTCGACGATTGAGCCGCTTTGCGCTGGATGCGGTCAAGTGGAAGGAGCTGGTACTGGGGAGCTCCAGCCCAGAGATGGGAACAGTATTCCATGTGCGGCTGAAGCTGCGCCTTGTAAAGTTGCAGGCGTTGTGCCGGCATGAAATACTGTCCCGCTCTGCTGAGCACGCCAAGCTTTTTAGAGGCCAATTTGGCCTTCTCTTCAATGTGACCACGAAACTGCACGTCACTCGATATGGTGACACCGAGGATTCCGATACTGGCTGAGAGAACAAGGGGAGTGCCTTGAAACTGAGGAGATACGACAAAGGGGTTCTTTTAAGCGGTTAAAGTGGTTAACTTGTGTCTTCTGAAGGTTAAACTGAACTAGATTTAGTCGCCCCCAATCTTTGACTTCAGACACAAGCTTGTCCCGGTACTCGGACACGTTTTCGTGAGAAATATTGGCACGGCCGGTGTACAGAGCATCACCAGTGCTGTCATCTGCATAACAATGAATGTTGCCGGTTTGCAACATATCATTGATGTGCAGAAGTAACAGCGTTGGTGATAGCACGCAGCCTTGTGGAACACCAGCATTAATAGGTTTGTAATCAGAGCTTGCACCGTCTACAATGACCTTGATGGTCCGATCTGCCAGAAAGCTGGTGACTCAATTGCACAATTTCTCGGCAAGCCCATAGGAAGGAAGATTCGAAAGAAGCGCTTTGTGCTCAACCCGATAAAATGCCTTCGCAATGTCCAAACTAATGGCCAATGCCTCCCACTTGGACTCTACTGCTGCCGCCCATCTATCAGTCAGGCAGACCAGGAGATCATCAGCTGATCGACCACGACGAAAACGATATTTATCATCATCATCATCATCATTACAGCCCTTCACAAGTCCACTGCTGAACATAGGTCTCCCCCAAAAAATGCCACAAAGCACGGTCCTGAGCCACCTGCATCCATCGACTTCCTGCATGTCTTACCAGGTCGTCACTCCATCTAGAGGGGGGTCGCCCTACACTACGCCTACCGGTACGAGGCTGCCACTCGAGAACCTTTCTTCCCCATCGGTTATTGGTTCTTTGAGCTATATGGCCGGCCCATTGCCACTTCAGCTTACTAATCCGTTCGGCTATGTCGGTCACTCTGGTTTTACTGCGGATATCCTCATTTCTGAGTCTATCACGCAGTGAAACTCCGAGCATAGCCCTCTCCATAGCTCGCTGAGCGACCTTGAGCGTCCTCATACGGCCAGCAGTGAAGGACCACGTCTCTGATCCGTAAGTCATCACTGGCAACACGCACTGGTTGTACACTTTAGTTTTCAGAGATTGAGGTATACCTGACGAGAAGATATGTCATAATTTCCCGAACGCTGCCCAGCCGAGTTGAATCCGTCGATTGACCTCTCGGTCGAAGTTGGACTTACCTAGTCGGACTATTTGTTCCAGGTAAACGTACTCGTCAACAACTTCGAGCACAGTGCTCACAACAACTACCGGCATAGGTGTGACATGGACATTGAACATGATCTTTGTTTTGTCCATGTTCATCTTAAGACCTATCCGAAAACGGTATTGGCGATCACTAATCAGCTGGTAATCCTCAAGTTACCTTATGAGCTGGCAGTTTACAATGGACTCCATTGTTTTGGAGAAAAAGGAGGTGATGGCGATGGGCCTGTAGTTGGACGGGTCTGAGCGGTCGCATTTTTTAGGGATCGGGTGGATGAAAGCCGTCCTTCATGATTTTGGAACTACACCCAGGCAGTAGAAGTACCGGAAAAGACGCGTTAAGACCGGTGTCATCTCTGAAGCACACGTCTTCAGCACAGTTGGAGGGATACCGTCAGGCCAACTCGACTGGTGAATGTCCAGGGAGAGAAGTGCTTTGTGAACCGAGCGCTGTGTGAACCGCACCTCCGGCATGGAGCACTCACACCGCGGGATGGTCGGCGGCATACTCCCCCCGTCATTGAGAGTCGAGTTGGACGCAAAGAAAGAGGCTAGCAATTTGGCTTTTTCCTTTGCGGCATGGGCCAGTGAGTCGTCCTCCCTGTGCAGAGATGAAAGAGATGGCTGACAGAAATTCCCTTGGACAACCTTGGCGAGAGACCAGAATGCACGGGTTCGAGAAGGAAGGCGAACTAGTTTTTCACCAATTCTGCTTATGTGCTCTGACTTTGCCCTGGCAATGACTCTCTTGAAGGACCTGGAAGCGGAATTATACTTCTTTTTTAGAGCGCTGGTGTTTACATCCCGGGACGTTGATGCGTCAGTCCAGATTTGGTAGCACTCCTGCTTGTAACATGATGATATTTCACCGGAGCGACCAAACCATGGCTGAGATTTGCCTCCGATGGGCACCACAGAGGAAGGAATTAAAACTTCCATACACTAAATTGCCTGATAAGCGACAAAATCAGCAACGACGTTGGGATCATCCGGCGAGAACGGATAGCGTGGCAGGGTTCGCCTTAGTCTTGGTGCTCAGCTTGCCCTGAGCCCCCCTCCTCCCAGAATACGCCGGGCTGCCTGAGCACCCATGCTCAAGAGTGGAGTAACTTGGTCGTGGATGCTCAGCGAGGGATTCCCCAGGGGTGCTGGTACCCTCCTGAGGTAAATCTTAACTTAATTCCACTACCATGTTAAGGGGGGAGGGGGACGGGCCTCCGGCAACATACACACCAGACGTAACGCGGAAGCTGAGCTTCCACTTCACATCGGTATTCTGTGAGGTCGTGGTACCACCCCTGTTTGAGCCTGCCCATACGTGCAATAGCAAACCTGCCGCGTGGCTCTACTACTGTTGAAAAACATTTACAATAAATACATAAGTATTCCATGTATTATTTTTCATACCAATTCATCATTCCATCTAGTAGAAAGGAAGAAAGGAAGTCGATGAACACAGGAAAACCGAACAGCACCGTGCTTTGTAGCATTCCTTTCGGTCTATGTTAACCAATGGACTTGTCATATGCCGTGAGGATGACTTTAAATAAAATAACCACTATCGATATCGTAGAGGCATTCTTCATAAATATATCGCATCTGAACCAACATTCAGACCCGGGCTAATTATTTGTATATGTACTGACAGACGTACTCATTACTAGCACGAAAGTATGCTTTTATTGAGCAATTGCTCATTAGTAGCACGTGTGTTACAACATTATTTTGAGCATGCTCAAAAATCAACCGACGTCTGAATTTCTAGCATGCCATCTGAGGCGCGGGTAGCATGCTAAAAAGTAGTAGCGGGTGTGCTCCGAGCGCGTCTGAACTGAACAGGATTGCTTATGAGCACGTTTTATCAAATCGATTCGCGACAGTTGCTGCGTCAATGGAGAAGATAACCATTTTTTGTTTTATATGCCAAAAAAATCTACAAAAAATTACGAGAATAACCGCGTTTTAATATTTTTCTACCTTCAAAACTGACCGAGATATAAAGACGCAAAGTTAACATTTTCGGTCTAAGCCGCGGGCCGAGAGCAACATCGTTGATGACGTCACAAATTCCATCTTCGTGCGAGAGACCCGACGCGCACTTAGAAAATCAAAACATTTACTCGAATGTGCCCGTCGCGCGCGGATTTACTTGCTATATATTTTTAACAAGAAACATTATAGAACATGATACCATCTATCAAATATTGTGCTGTGCCTCAATGTAAAAATACGGCCACAAAATCACCTGAAAAGTTGTTTTTTAATGTGCCTAGAAACCCTACCATCAGAAATAAATGGACAAATGCCATGAGAGGAGCACATCCTTTAGGACCAAACACGGTAGCATATTGTTGAGGATCATTTCGATGTAAGTATTCAAATAATAATAATCATCACATGATAGCTCTTGGTTATTGCTAGTAAATGCTTTCTATTAGGCATGTTGGTACCTACTCGAGTCGCAGTGTTTAAGTAACTAACGATTCATTGAACCTTTCCACGCTTAATGATCGTTATAATTTCAAGAAGAAACAATACCTAATATTTGCATATTTGACCATCCAAACTTGGGTAAAGTACTTACCTATGTAATGTAGATAAGTCAATGACCTGTCTTGAGTTCGTAAGTTTAGATACCTACCTATGTTTGCAGCAAATTTTACAATGTTTATAATGCATATAAAGGTTAAAATATGGAATATGTTAACAAACGTTTTTATATTTTTACGATATTTCGAGCAAAAACTAAACACATCGCAGAGCTGTTCAACCTGCATACTTTGCGGGCCGCAAATAATGGAAGAAGTTTGATTATAAAGTGGAGCACTTGAATTTTTTTTTCGTGTTGTCCTATTTTTATGTATTACATAGTTGGTACATATTTTAAATATTGATAATAATAATAATAAATAATAATAAATCATTTTATTTTTCTCTTCACAAAGGTATATAATTTCACATTATTTCACAAATAATACGATTGTAGATAATTTTGACCTTTGTGAGAGACTGGTGTCCATACTAGGGTAATCCCTGTGTTATAGATCAATTGATGGAATACAAATTACGAGGCTCCTTATTTTTTATAGTTTTTTAATAAGTTTGTATTTTGTTCTAGGTCGAAAACGATATGGAAAATTTCGTGAAGTACAAACTAGTTGGTGGTCCCCTCAAACTTAAAAAAGATGTTTTGCCTCATAAGTTTGCTTGTTAAAATCGGTATACAGAAAAACCACAAAGATGTTTACTATCAAAACTAAATGCCAAATCTAGGTCAAAAACAGTTGCACATGCGACTACTTCACAAGAAATTGAGCATAGATATGTTGTCGATCTTGTTACTACTCTAGATGATAATATTGACATTGATCCCTTGCCTGAAGAATATATAACTACGCTTTTAATCATAATAATAATGCGACCCTTTTTCTATTAATATTGGAAACATCTGATTTTTAGGTAAATAAAATATTTTTATACACCGAAGGTATATTTGTAGTAAATTTCTTTATATACAGCAGGAAATTTTTTTAACCATAAAAACCACAAAAAGGTCAAGGTACACTTATCTTATGAAGAATAAGAAAACAATACTAGTTAGAGGCAGATAGTACGTAGGTAGGTAAGGAATGTTTACGTATTTTTGTTATACTTATTCTTATCATTAGCAAATGAAACCCAGAAGTATTAATGTAATAATGGGTACCTAGGTTATAAAATATTATCTTATTCTTAACGCATAAGCGTATTTCAGCCGCGACAAAATCTTTGTTTCTTGGAAAATATTCCGCCACCATCATGTCATGGACTATTGGAAGCTTGTCAGATTGACCCTTTTGAAACCCTTCTTCCATCATTAAATACTTAAAAACACCAGAGCGCACGAGGGCAAACAGCTCACCCGCGAAATATTACTACAAACATTGATTTGTATATTAAACTCAATGACTACAAACGTATGATCGGCGCGCTGGAACGGTATGGCGGCGCGGCCGCATGGAATCGATGAAGTCACGCGCTACTCGCGGGCACGGGCGAGATTTTAAAAATGTACGCAAATTTTCCACGCTTATAACTTCGGTCATAGTGCACCGATCGATGTGAAATAAAAACTAGAATTATGTGTTTGGTCTAGACATTTTACGTACGTACTTGAAAGTTTAATATTGTAACTTTGTTATCTTCTCCATTTATAATAAAAAAACCCTCGACCCACGAAAGCAGTTTTTTCTTCGATTCGACTTTCAACGATGTCACGTTGGAGGGAAGAAAAAACTTTTCTTCTTACGCCATTTGATAGCACTTTCACTATATTTTTGTACATACATTTCGGCCGAGAGTCTGGTGCCAAATAGCACATCTCATGCTTATTGCTGGCAAATGTGAACAGTTGCAGAGCATGCTCATTTTAAGCTAGCTTATGAGCATGCTTTTTTTTTTGAGGAAGTCTGTACGTACCATATCTCATATAAATATTTTGCAAGCACGCAGTCCGCAGCTCCGCATCCAAAGATTTCACCTGTGAGCTACTGAGCTGATTTGAAAAAAAGTAAATTTTCAATTTGGGTATTTTTAACCCCTGACGAAAACAGAGTATATAATGATTTCTTATTTGTTGTTTTATATATTTGTAGTTATATGTTTGTAGTGTGCATCTGTCAGTGACATCATAGCTCCTGAACGGTTGAACTCATGTTGATTAAGTTTTTTTTTCGTTTGAAATGTTTTCAATCGAGAATGTTGTATGCTGAACAAAGGCCTCACTCGTAAATTGTCACATATTATGTTGCGAGTAACTTGCCGTAGTTGCCACGCTTTTCAGTTAGGTTGCCAACCGCAGTTATTTTACTATAGTAAGTACATATAAGTCGGGAAAATGCTGCTGCCCATATTCTATTTCGATTTTCCTCTGCTTCTCTTACGACACCCATGGCACGATATGGGGTAGAGAATAGTTCAGTGGATTATCTTACGCCGTTAATATAAGGCATTTAAAGAATATTTTAGTATTTTCAAATATAATAATACATGAATAAGATCATGATATATAATTATTTATCATCGTTCAGCGAAAGTCAGTATACCGTTTAATAATAGTATTAAAAACTACTAAAGGATTCTTCCTAAATTCTTCTTTCATAAATCAAAAAAACCAAAAAATTAAAAAAAGTCTAAATTAAATATTTTGTATACCCTAACAGCATTACAGAAAAGTAGTCAAAGTACATCACAACTTAACACAACATAGCTTTTGTTTTTAATTTATTTGATATTTGTTTCCAGATCTGGGTCTATGCGGTCTGACAACAGACAGTTTGTGGCCCCTCTATTAAGAAGTGAACGTTAGTTACGAGTAAAATGTCATTTAAGTTTTATAAAGTAAGAAAATCACTATTTATATAAAATTAAAATAAATAATAAATGAGTACATTACATTTTTTAATATACAAACTCCTCATCGTATATACCTACTACATACTATGTTACATGAAGACATTTTGTATTTAGCATTGATATGATAACCAAATTGATTGAAATAATATATTGTCGATAAAGGTATTAATAGTTACCATTATCGGTTTGATAAACTGCAAATGGTCGAGTCATGCTCGACCGGAGAATAATCACGCGCTTATTGCACACTAGCCTTTTTTTTATAAAATAAGGGTGACAAACGAGCACACAGTCTACCTGATACGCATACATCTATTCTCAAATTAAATTTCGTTGTCACCACTAAGAACTAAGGTAGATTGCCTTGTTACCAGCAAAACCTCCTGTTCTCTACACTCACTATAAAAAAAAACAGCAGCATTATGCTGGTATTCTTAGAAAGCTTGGTCCTTGCCTGTTCGAGCCGACCCATTCGTGCTGCAATTATATTATAACTGCAGCGTTGCTCTAATGCTGCGGCTGCACTAACAAGCAACGTCAATGCCCATAAACGCAACAATTATTGCCTTAAATTTAACGCGATAAAATGAGTGGCTACACTTGAACGGTCAACGTCGTTTCCCGTTGAACGGCATTAAATTTGACGTTGAACGGCGTTAAATTTGCCGCTGTTAAATGTTTCGACCGGGGAAGGACCACGCTCTCACAGAATACCAGCGTAAAATAGTAGCTTAATGCTGCTGTGTTTCTATAATATAAAAAATAAACAAATATAATATATAGTTAATAGTTTATAAAATAAACAAAGAAAAAAGGAATACAAAGAAAAAGAAGATGGTGGATGCTACAAATGCTCAGGAAACGTACACTGTAAATCTATTTATGTTTTATTTTTTTTTCCGCACCCAAATTGCACTAGAAAGATGTCCAATGGTTTAAGCTAAATAATAAGACAAACGTAAATATATTTTAATGAAATAATAACTAATAAGCCAATCATAAATACTGGTCAAGTGCGAATTAGATACACTGTAATGGTCCCCCCTCTCTATTGTATAAAAATATTATTATATTAAGTATAACTAATTCCCCTTTATAATAAAACTTATATATATATATGTGACCAGGATTAATGAATTATGTTTAGATCTTTCTAAATGATCTTTCTAAAGGTTTAATAATAGGCCGTTTGTAATAATTTGGCGTGATCGTCTTAGTTAGGACCCTTATTTACGTTGTGTTTGTTTAGTAACTTAGTTCTTTTAGGTGTCCCTTGGAAGAATGAATATTCACTAGAGCAATTGAAAGCTGTTGGTAGTGCCTTATAAGCTAAGTGAATCCCGTTCACAAAGACAGGGCTCGAGAAAGGTTAAGAACATAAAAAGTCTTTATTCCACTTGTATCAGGTTGACATTATTAATTTATTATTATTTATCCCTTCCCGCTTGGAAAAGGCTCACAATATATTTATACAAAAATACCCGATACAAGGGCTTCGCTCTCCTACATTTATTTAAAAAAAATGTAGGGGCCCACACACGCCGTGCACGGTGAGCGCCAACCATTTTGATGCACTACCCCCGAAGGGAACGCTAATTTGGGAACTGGACCATAGTCCACAGCAAAATAACTGGCGAACCAGTAAAAGAGGCTTGGCCCCTTGTTAGTGCGTAAGCACAAACATCGACCGAAGTCGCGCATGTCAATGCGTGTAAACGCCATACAGAATACGAACGAATCCAGCCACAGTGAATGTACGTCACACGGTTTAGGCAAATAGACACACTGGCCGTAAACCCTCCGTGAGCGCCACCACCTGCCAGACCGCCGCTCCTGCAGACGTGATGTAAGTGTATGGCATCACCACCAATTGCATGATCAGCACGGCTACTAGCCGCAGAGCGTGTCATGAGTCTACCGCTCACCTCAAGGGAATGGGGTCCCACGTTGTGCGGCTTTCGGCCGCAGCCTTGAGAGTCTCCTCAGATCCTCCCAACAGCTACCACCCGCATGAGGTCGACACATATGCTCCACCAACCAATACAATGGCAGATATAGCCAAAAGGCAGTTATAAGATAAGAGTAATAATTCGCCATCAGAAAGGGTTTGTGTCACTGACGTTGAGTAAATGCATTTTCGATCATGTTTGTCTCACCCACCAACAAGTTGCCTTCAATCATTCAAAGGTGGGAAAGTTACAGAGATATAATATTATGTTGTTATATAAAACATCGTGGAGGGCAGACAGTCTGCAGCCCCGCAATGAAGGGACCCGACTTGGGCAAAGCTACTTAGGTGTGAGTCAAACCAAGACGCAGAGAGCTCCATTGAGAATAGCGTCCCACCAAACAACCATCGCAGAGACGCAATGCTGCAGAACGCAACAAGCATCAATACGACTATCGTCGGGCTTACACCATCCCCCCAAGGTCCCCCATACATCCCAGCAGACATCACCACCCGCATACCTCCATCGACCAGAACCACAAGAGAGCGTCGAATCAGGCGCAGCACACCCGCAGATCCATCACAAGACGCAATACCGCAAGTAGCAGTAAGCATCAATGCAACTATCATACGGATGGCGCCCCCTCACAACACACCCAACATGATCCCTATCGACTTTGGTAACAAAGTTGGTATTGTTGTTATATAAAAAATATCACCAACGTATCATAGTAGCACGCTACTAAGACGCCAATGAACAAAACTCCACGTATCATAGCGCTAATGCACTAAGACATGAAGCTGAGTATGCCTGTTACACTTAAAACTGCTACCAAACACACTCATCATCCCCATCCGAAAGATAGATGACGCATCGCTATGCGCTACGACGCCGCCCACAAACGGTATGGGTGTGCGATGTCCACGGGAAAGCAGTATTGCTGCAACAAACCCGCTTACCACCGACACTAAGATGTTAATTGTATACCTCCATCGACCAGAACAACAGGAATGCGTCGAATCAGGCACAGCACACCCGCAGATCCATCACAAGACGCAATACCGCAAATAGCAGTAAGCATCAATGCAACTATCATACGGGTGGCGCCCCCTCACAACACACCCAACATGATCCCTATCGACTTTGGTAACAAAGTTGGTATTGTTGTTATATAAAAAATATCACCAACGTATCATAGTAGCACGCTACTAAGACGCCAACGAACAAAACTCCACGTATCATAGCGCTAATGCACTAAGACATGAAGTTGAGTATGCCTGTTACACTTAAAAGTGCTACCAAACACACTCATCATCCCAATCCGAAAGATAGACGACACATCGCTATGCGCAACGACGTCGCCCACAAACGGTATGGGTGTGCGATGTCCACGGGAAAGCCGTATTGCTACAACAAACCCGCTTACCACCGGCACTAAGATTGTTGTTATATAATACTGCACCAACGTATCATAGTAGCACGCTACTAAGACGCCAGTGGACAAAACTCCACGTATCATAGCGCTAATGCACTAAGACATGAAGTTGAGTATGCCTGTTACACTTAAAAGCGCTACCAAACACACTCATCATCCCAATCCGAAATATAGACGACGCATCGCTATGCGCTACTACGCCGCCCACAAACGGTATGGGTGTGCGATGTCCACGGGAAAGCCGTATTGCTACAACAAACCCGCTTACCACCGGCACTAAGATGATATGTCTAGGACACATCGGTTAGCGAGTCCAAGTTTACCTCGTACCAATTGCTCGTGAAGCAGCACACACGCCACCGTAATATTCCTTTTCAAGTCCCTAATAAGGACGAGTCATTTTGCAACAGTACTAGAAGCAGTCAGTCACCCGACCACCCCATACAATGCTTATGCATCAAGGAGACCTCCTATAATATTGCTTTTGTATCATAGACCTTACTTTCATAAGTCATGTATATATGGGATTCGAACCCATGACCCTACTATTGTAATGCATATTCATCATGGAGACCTTCTATAGTATTGCTTTTGTATCATTGAGTTTAATATCATAAGTCCCTAATATAGGACTAGTCATTGTGCTACAGTACTTTAGGCAGTCGGGCTCCCGACCACCCCATATATATGTACAACTGCAGGAATGTATCTCCGGCAGCTCCTCCATACAAGACATCTATAAATGAACACCTTCAATAACTTAGGAAAAATTTTCTTTTATACGTGAACTCCTTCCACAACTTAGGAAATTTCTTTTATACGTGAACTCCTTCCACAACTTAGGAAAATTTTCTTTTATACATGAACACCTCCCATGACTTAAACAATTTTTAACAAATTTTCTAATTATCTTATAAACGTTATTTAACTTTATTTTATAATATTTTTTGACTTGTATTTCTATTATTTATCTTATTTTAAATATTTTTTCAAGTTTTTAAATAAATTTATTTATTACGGAAAAACAATAATTTTGCCTTTAATTTACTATGTTATTGGGCTAATGTCTGAAATATATTAACTTTATGTTTATTAATTTAACTTGATTGCTTAATATATATCTTTTAAAACTATTTTTGACGCCCCTTTATATTGAATTTAATTACTAATAATAATATTGGGCCGTCACAACACGTACCCAGGGTTTCGTATTATATCTATGGTTTCGTACTGGCCCGGCCACACTAAGGAGAAATGCCGTTAATTATCGCGTTGATGGACATTGAATGTAGGCGTGGCCACGAATTAACGCGATAATTTTCAACGGCATTAACAATGCCGTTTCGCGTTTGCCAATAACTCGAGTGGCGGTACATCAAAAAGGATTAACGCGCGAATTATCGCGTTGAAGCGGCCACACTACGTTTGTCTCATTGAGCACGGTGAGTGCCACGGGGTTGCACGTATGGCTGCGATGGAGTGGAGTAATGAAAAAGCTTTTCCAGATTGAATTAAAAAAAAATAACTTCAAAAGTATACTTTAATTTACGGTATGAAATGAAATTTTTGCAGGTCAAAATTCATAGTGTAACAGTGGTACGAAACCATAAATATAATACGAAACCCCCAGGGTTTCGTATTATATCTATGGTATGTGTATCTAATTCGCACTTGACCAGTATTTATGATTGGCTTATTAGTTATTATTTCATTAAAATATATTTACGTTTGTCTTATTATTTAGCTTAAACCATGGGACATCTTTCTAGTGCAATTTGGGTGCGGGAAAAAAATAAAACTTATGATGGATTTACAGTGTACCTTCATTTTTAGCATCCACCATCTTCTTTTTCTTTGTATTCTTTTTTTCTTTGCTTATTTTTTATTTTATAAACTATTAACTATATATTATATTTGTTTATTTTTTTATATTATAGAAACACAGCAGCATTAAGCTACTATTTTACGCTGGTATTCTGTGAGCGTGGTCCTTCCCCGGTCGAAACATTTAACAACGGCAAATTTAACGCCGTTCAACGGCAAATTTAATGCCGTTCAACGGGAAACGACGTTGACCGTTCAAGTGTAGCCACTCATTTTATCGCGTTAAATTTAAGGCAATAATTGTTGCGTTTATGGGCGTTGACGTTGCTCGTTATGTGTGACCGCAGCATACCACCGTACACTATGAATTTCGACCTTCAAAAATTGTTTTTTTTTCTCCTGCTTGTTTTTCTTGGTTTCATACCGTAAATTAAAGTATACTTTTGAAGTAATCTTTTTAATTCAATCTCGAAAAGCTTTTTCATTACTCCACTCCATCGCAGCCATACGTGCAACCCCGTGGCACTCACCTTGCACAATGAGACAAACGTAGTGTGGCCGCTTCAACGCGATAATTCGCGCATTAATCCTTTGATGTACCGCCACTCGAGTTATCGGTAAACTGTAAACGGCATTGTTAATGCCGTTGAAAATTATCGCGTTAATTCGTGGCCACACCTACATTCAACGTCCATCAACGCGATAATTAACGGCATTTCTCCTTAGTGTAGCCGGGCCATAACGCGCCACGTTACCGCGTTACCGTGCAATGACCCACGTAAAGCTGGTTTCTCACTGCGTGTGTTCACGCGCCGCGCCGCCCGAGTTGATTTGTACGCGCAAGCACGCGCCACGCGCAAGCACGCGCCACGCGCGAACCCGCGTCACCCGTTTTCACTGGCGCGGCGCGGCGCGTGCTTGCGCATAAAAATCAACGCGGGCGCGGCGCGGTGCGTAACACACGCAGTGAGAATCCGTCTTTAGACATGCGCGCCGCACCGCACTGTGCCTTTGAAGTTACCGACTTTAAACGGATAGCACACGCCACGCTACATCTGCCTGCACCGCGCCGTGCCAAGCCTTCCAGGATGCGCGTGGCGCGTGAGCGGCGATTTTTTTACGAACGTAGAGGACTGGCAAAACACCCAACATTTCTTGTCGACACGGACATAAAACAGTGTCGAATAAATGTAAACAGCTTCATATAAAATGTTTGGCCACTAGAGCAGCCTATTTTTTGGGAACTGGCTCTAAAATTAGGGAGTCTCTTACATTAGTTTTTTTTTTCAGAGAAAATTAAAAATAAACTCTCAAATCTTTCAACCAAAAAGAAAAAATTAGGCTATCCAGGGAACTTCCCGCTAATTTACAAATGCAAAGCGCTCCAAATTTCACCAAAATATAACGTTGAATTTGAAATAGCGGATTAATTTAAAAAAAAATCAAATCAAAATTTTTCTTCAATCGATATCTCTCGATTGAATCAACCGATTTTCATCGCACCGGCGTCGATTGACATAGTTTTTCAAGGTTAAAAGTTAATAAGATTTTGAAATCGATCAGTAACGCCGTTTAAAAGTTATTCCAAAAAAGCATTTTTTAAATTTTTTATTTTGAGATTTCTCAAAATCTAACAGTCCGAATTAGTTAAAATTCATAGCAAATCTAAGTTTGATGAAACACGTTGGAAATCTGCTTAGTTGATTTCAATCGGCCTAGCCGTGCATAAATTATAAGAGGTTTACGTACGCACAACGCACGCACGCACGTACGCACGCACGCACGCACCCACGCTGGCACACACGCACGGACGCACGCACGCACGCACGCACACACACAGAGACAAACAGACACCATCGAAAAATTGTCAGGGTAGCAATACAAAACAATTTCACGAAAAACGGGGTGAAACTTCATCAATAATATCCCGATTTTTGAAAATTTTTAATTTTCTTAGCGAGAAGTTAAAAATATGCTAATCTATTGTCATTAATCACGAACAAAATACATGCTAAGATAAATATATCCTTAATATAATTAAGCCCACGAGTAATATTGCAAGATTATGAATTAATTACTCGATATGATCTTAAAATTATCTAGTCCTCAGCCATTTTACAAATTTTTATTTGAGATAAGGATTAAATATATACCCCGCCCGTAAATTCAAAACTGCACTTGAATTTACGTTAGCCATGAAGTGTTTGGCAATTTTTATTTCTATTATAGCTCGTTAGTAGTACGTTATTGTCGACGTTATTCAAATATTAATTAAACTACTTAATATTTTTCACCATATTTTGCAATTCTAGTATGTGCTGGCAATGCAATACCCTTTGTGCCCGGGGATAATAGCCATTACGTGGAAGGTGAAAGCCGCTACGTCTGGATACCTGATGGAGATGGCGTACCCCGCCTAGTGGATTTGGAAGAACCAGTCGACGAGGAACTCCTAAGAAATAGAAATGGCGCAAACAATGAATACTGGCTGTTCACAAGGTTCGTGTAACAATGAACATGTTCCTATATAGTCTATAAAGAAGTATATATATGTGCATATAGGTAAACACTTCGCAAATTTTAGACAATACTATCCATTTCTTTATTTTTATCAACTTCGAATTCTAACTTCGAATCCACTGCTGCAGATATGCCAAATGGAACTTTATATCAATGAAATAAACACCAAAAACTTGAAGTTGTTTATACATACACTCAAGACAGTGGTACTATAACTAAAACTATTGAATGTTCTTCCTTTTTTACTTTCTTTTTCTTCTTTTTTCGGTTTAGCAAAAAAAACCTCGCACCTATGATATGTACTGCTCCACGATCCCGGTATAAGCCAAAGTATTTAGAATTAAGGAGGTTCAAGATCTTTCCGACTTTTCCATCGTCCATCGTCAACTCTTGCGACAGCCACGGAATTTTGTGCATTTATTATACGATCGTATAGGTCGCCACCATACGGCAATAACATTATTAAAGTTTCAGACTTTATGTTCCACTGCAGAACACATTTCTGAGAGTATAGAGCAATAAGTTCGCCGCGGTACACGTTTCCACGAAATATTTTATTTCTCAGACAGGCAAGTTTCGTTACAACGTTCTATTCCTCTGCCGAGCACCCGGTAAATCAGCATTGAACTTGCATTTTACAACTTCTTCGCCACCGGCGGGAAACGAACTCCAGTTGCTCACATGCTATGAAATCTGCAGTGAGCAAATAGTCATAAAGAGCCATACACACCTCATGGTTCTTATATGGGTAGTTACAACAAAACATTAATAGTCGAAACGCAATATACCAATAATGCATAAAACAACTGACCAGTTATTATAACAGTATGGCTAGTTACCAGCTGAGGCCCCATATAAATATATTGCTTGTATTCGTAATACCATCTGTCCATATTTGTGCGTCTTATATTGGCACTCGAAAAGTGTCAATTTTACGTCACGGGACGCACCCAATTAATAGAATGAAAACATCCTCTTACTTTTATCATCTCTACATTCTTATCCATTATAGGTGAGATTTTTTCCAGATCAAACCCCATCAACCGTCAAGTCATTGTACATGGTAACGCAAATACAATCGGCAACTCCAACTACAACGGAAATCGACCCATTTTCGTTATTGTTCATGGATGGAACAACGATGGGAACAGTGGGATTAATCCTCTTATTACATCAGCCGTCCTCGCTGTTCAAGACGCAAACGTCATTGTCGTTGATTGGGGTACAGTTGCCAGTTCTAGCTATGTTACCGCCGCTAGTGGCGTTCCCAATATTGGCCGACACCTTGGTAACTTCTTAATATGGCTCATCAACACTGCTGGCGGCAATTGGAACAATGTTCACTTGGTTGGCTTCAGCTTAGGAGCACACATAGTCGGCAACGCTGGTCGTACTGCCGTCGGACAACCTGCTCGTGTTACAGGTTAGTTATAATTTTTATTTTTTTAATAATAACACCCAAATGTAAAAGTGATACGAGTAGGTTATGTGAGTTATTTTGTGAATTTGTGAAATAACCGATGGTGATATAATATAGCTCAAATTATTTGTTCCGCTTAAGTGACTTAAGTTACTCAAGTCTTCTTATATTTTAGAGAATTTTAAACAATAAAATAGTATTATAAAAGATAAAGAATTATGCTAATGACACATTTAAATATTTTGCTTTGGGCACACACATTATTACACTAGCATAGAAGTTCAATACCTTATATCTTTTTCTATATAACTCGCTTACCATAAATATAGCCAAAATCTTGTGATATGATATTTAAAAGAAAAAGAAAGAACTACACCCCATTTACCAATAAAAATATAAAACTAAAAGAATATGTTCTGGAAAATCTATATACATATAAAAATCAATGGCTGTTCGTTAGTCTCGCTAAAACTCAAAAATGGCTCGACAGAATTTAATTTAATTTTTGAGAGTGTTTGGATGGGTCCCTAGATGGTTTCGATTCGATTACATTTACAACATAGACCCGGTACGGGGCGTTGTTGTCGAGATCCTGAAATTACACGTACGAAGCCGGGGCGGATTACTAGTACCTTATAAAATACGATCTAAGTTAGTTTGGCAACTTATGTTTTATTATCATTGAGTTTCTATTAAAAATGAATTGAATTGAATTTCTATAATTTTTATAAGTTTCTATAAAAATTCCATCTCTTGTATCATTTTCTCTCTGCCGCCTCTTACTACACCCGCGCCAAGTTATAGGGTAGTGAGTTCTCTATCGCTGCATTAGGGAACTACAGGTAGTTAATAAAATAAAATTCTAATTCAAACCTACCACTCAAAAGCAAAACTCGAAGATACCATACCATTTTTAGGACCAATAGATTATTATAAAAAAAAGAAATTAGCTCGGATTAAATATAACATTTAGACCGAAGCCACCTCAGTCTCCGCGACTGATTAGTGCTACAATCCTGCGCAATCTTCCTATCCAGGGAACTCTTATCTATACATTTATTAAATCTGTAGAATTTTCGTGTCTGTAATTCTAATATTTTCTGGGAAAAACAAGTCCCCTGGACTAAATGAAGGGCACTGAAACCAAATTAGTGGTTTTGAGAATTTTTTTCAGTCAAAGAAGAAGAAATTTTGGCAAAAACTACTCAACAGGTTTCTATGAAATTGTGTGTAGGTAGTTAGGGACCCGGGGCTACTTATTGGCTATTTTTTACCGATTACGGAACTTCAAAACAGGAGGGTTAAGTATTTTCGTTCCTTTAGATATTAATTTCTATTTTTTACGATGATGTTTTATTAAACTAAATAAAATATTTATTAATAAAGCCTAAAATTAGTTTTAACTTTTGCATAATAAATTTAACTACATCGACAATCTACGATATTATTTTCGTATTCACTTTTACAAGACAGTGCCATCTAACGTAAAATACAAAAAACACACACACATTTTGACATTTTACCTCCAGTTACTAATAAATTAAATAATATTAATAACTTACTTATTTAAACAGTCATTTAAGTAAATTCATAATTGATTTGAAAATTCTAATGTACGTTTTTAGTTTTTGTTATTTCATTTTACTAGATATAAATAAATTTTAATGTAACTAGTTACTACTTAAATATATAATAGTGACATCTATCGAAAATCACAAAATTAAGGATGTTTCTAAGTTTAATTTCTAATGTATAAAAAATTTTGGTAGGTACATTGAGCTATCATGTACTACGTACTAGAGGCGACACTGCATTCAGCTACTATGTTCCACTCAACTGCGGTGCATACACCGCACTTTAATCAGTCACTAGCTAGGCGCTTGTAGAGTTGTCACGTGTTGTGTTGATTTTAAAAAAAATTCTTGATAAGAATATGCCGTCGTGTGTGCTTAGATATTGCAATAATAATTCAAGAAATGCCAGTAAAAATCAAGGAATTACTTTCATCGGTTAATAATCAATAAAAAGTATAATAAATTAATAATACAACAAATTATTCCTAAGACGCCATCTCGTGTCAGGGAACATAGATTATGAAATTAATATGTTCATATGCGACATTTCTGTGGGTATTTAAGTATGGGATGAATATATTATTATACACATTTTTTGTAGAAACATATATCTTCTATATAAAAATAAGTCGGGTTTTCCTTCCTGACGCTATAACTCCAGAACGCACGAACCGATTTCCACAGTTTTGCATTCGTTAGAAAGGTCTCGGGCTCCGTGAGGTTTATAGCAAAGAAAATTCAGGAAAAATTTCACCAGAAAAGCGGGAAAATCTTTTTTCACGTACAGCGCCATCTCTGATACATAGCATGTACTACAAACCAATATTTTAAGTAGATGGCGCCGGTGCGTGATACATTGTTTGACAGCTACTCATTGTTCTTGCTTAGTTAATTTCATGTGACAAACCGGTATTGTGTTCACTGTGAAATTGTAAAAAAAAAGTAAAAAAAAAAGTTATTCGTTTCCTAACATTACAATTGGAAACCATCAAATCAATCACGTGTATTGTGCAAATTTTTATTCAATTTCAACAGCAGGCATTTGTCTTTAAAGTGGTAAGTTTAACTGTGTAAATTATGTGGATCTTGCATTTGAGGTTGAATTCACCATTCTGTCCATAGTCCAAAATGCCTAGAGGACGCCGTGCGAACATCGGCCGCCGCACAAGACATGCAAGCCAGCAACAAGTGTATTCACAGAACTTAAGCGAAGAAAGACAAAATATAATAAGAGAAAATGCCCGATTGAGATAACGTGTGAGCACACGAAGATCATTGGCATCATACAATCGCTTGGCATTCCAATATGTTCCCACTGCGAACTACAGTGATGATGAAAATTTAGATATTGGACCAATGACGACTATATGCCGATATTGCAATGCGTTAAAGTTCAAAAGAGAAACGGCTGGATTGTGCTGCGCAAGTGGAAAAGTCAAACTGGATCCGTTACTTACACCACCACAGCCATTGAAACCATTGTTCGATGGAAATGATCCCGATTCCAGCCATTTTCTTCAACACATCCTTGAATACAATAACTACTTTCGCATGACTTCCTTTGGAGCTATCATTCGAGAAGGCGGCTTCATGCCGACTTGCAAGATAAAAAATACAACACACATAACCAATCACTCACACCAACACAATTTTTTTTTTTTTTTATAGAAGAGGGGGCAAACGAGCATGCGGCTCACCTGATGTTAAGTGACTACCGCCGCCCATGATCAACCGCAACACCAGGAGAATTGCGGGTGCGTTGCCGGCCCTTTAGAAAGGAGTAAGCTCTTTTCTTGAAGGTCCCCAGGTCGTATCGGTCCGGAAAAATCGCCGGTGGTAAACTATTCCACAGAGAGGTTGTACATGGAAGAAAACTCCTTGTGAAACGTACAGTGGTGGACCGCCAAGCATCAAGATGGTGTGGATGGTATCGGGAAGTTTGCCGTGTAGTGCGTTCACGAAATTTGGCGGCTGGGATTAATCCGAACAATTCCTCAGAGCACTCCCCGTGATAGATGCGATAAAATACGCAAAGAGATGCAACATCTCTTCGCAGCGCCAGTGAATCGAGCTGATCGGAAAGCACTCGGTCGTCGACGATTCGAGCCGCTCTGCACTGGACGCGGTCAAGTGGAAGGAGCTGGTACTGGGGAGCCCCAGCCCAGAGATGGGAACAGTATTCCATGTGCGGCCGAACCTGCGCCTTGTAAAGTTGCAGGCGGTGTGCCGGCATGAAATACTGTCCCGCTCTGCTGAGCACGCCAAGCTTTTTAGAGGCCAATTTGGCCTTACCTTCCAAGTGACCACGAAACTGCACGTCACTCGATATGTCGACGCCGAGGATTCCGATACTGGCTGAGGCAACAAGGGGAGTGCCTTGAAACTGAGGGGATACGACAAAGGGGTTCTTTTTAGCGGTTAACGCGCAAACTTGTGTCTTCTGGGGGTTAAACTGGACTAGATTTAGTCGTCCCCAATCCGAGACTCTGTTCAGCAAAGACTCGACTTCAGACACAAGTTTGTCCCGGCACTCGGAGACGTTTTCCCGAGAAATATTGGCTCGGCCGGTGTAAAGAGCATCACCAGTGCTGTCATCCGCATAGCAATGAATGTTACGGGTATGCAACATATCATTGATATGCAGAAGAAACAGCGTTGGCGATAGCACGCAGCCCTGTGGAACACCAGCATTAATAGGCTTGCAATCGGAGCTTGCACCGTCTACAACGACCTTGATGCTCCGATCTGCAAGAAAGCTGGTGGTCCAATCGCACAATTTCTCGGGAAGCCCATAGGAAGGGAGCTTCGAAAGAAGCGCTTTGTGCCAAACCCGATCGAAGGCCTTCGCAACGTCCAAACTAACGGCCAATGCCTCCCCCTTGAACTCTACTGCCTCCGCCCATCTGTGCGTGAGGTAGACCAGAAGATCACCAGCTGACCGACCACGGCGAAAACCGTATTGGCGGTCACTAATCAGCTGGTGATCCTCAAGGTACCTCATGAGCTGGCAGTTTACAATGGACTCCATTGTTTTGGAGAACAAGGAGGTGATGGCGATTGGCCGGTAGTTGGACGGGTCTGAGCGGTCGCCTTTTTTAGGGATCGGGTGGACAAAAGCCGTCTTCCATGATTTTGGGACTACGCCTAGGGAGTAGGAGTACCGGAAAAGACGCGTTAAAACCGGTGCCAACTCTGGAGCACACGTCCTCAGCACAATTGGGGGGATTCCGTCAGGCCCACTCGACTTGTGGATGTCCAGGGAGAGGAGTGCTTTGCGAACCGAGCGCTGTGTGAACTGCACTTCCGGCATGGAGCACTCACACCGCGGGATGGTCGGCGGCGTACTCCCCCCGTCATCGAGAGTCGAGTTAGATGCAAAGAAAGAGCCTAGAAGATCGGCTTTCTCCTTTGCAGTATGGGCCAGTGAGTCGTCCTCCCTGTGCAGAGATGGAAGAGATGGCTGACAGAAATTCCCCTGGACAGCCTTGGCGAGAGACCAGAATGCACGGGTTCCAGAAGGAAGGCGAACTAGTTTCTCGCCAATTCTGCCTATGTGCTCTGACTTTGCCTTGGCAATGACTCTTTTGAAGGACCTAGAGGCGGAATTATACTTCTTTTTTAGAGCGCTGGTGTTTACATCCCGGGACGCTGATGCATCAACCCAGGCTTGGCAGCACTCCTGCTTATAGCATGATGCTATTTTACAGGAGCGACCAAACCATGGCTGAGACTTGCCTCCAATGGGCACCACAGAGGAAGGAATAAAAAGTTCCATACCCTGAAGTACCACATCAGTAACAGAATCCGCAACAACGTTGGGATCATCCGGCGAGAAGCAAACCCGCCCCCAGGGGTAGGATGCAAAGAAAGACCGCATCCCATCCCAATCGGCTGACCTATAGTGCCAAACACGGCGGCAGCCTGCAGAATGCAACCGCGATTTCAGCGTGAGTGGCACAACACTCCGGACCAGACAATGGTCCGAGGAGCCTAAAGGGGCGTCGACGGAAATCTGATATCCGTCCGGGTGAGAGGTCAGCAGAAGGTCCAACAGGGAAGGTGCATGATCTTCCACATCTGGAATCCGCGTAGGCGAAGTAACCAGTTGTGTCAGACCATATGCCAAGGCAAAATCATGAACAGATCTCCCCGCATGATCGGTTAAACGTGAACCAAGCCATTCGGCGTGATGGGCGTTAAAGTCGCCGAGGATCACGATCTCTGCGGAGGGGATCTGCTGTAGCAACAAATCTGCAGCCATTTGGACGTGGTCAAAGAGTCGGTCTGTTTCGGCATTACCGCTATGGGACCTATAGAGGCACCCGTAGACGCGCGGATGGTCGTCGCTGTCTACGCGTAGCCAAAGGATGGACAGGTCCGAACCTTCAAGTCTGCCGAGGCGTCGAGAACAGATGTCCTCTCTGACGTAAACGCAAACTCCAGCCCGAGGCACAAAGGAGTGTTCCAGTTTGTACCCCGGTAGGAGAGATACGAGACATCAGCCGGAGGGGACACCTGCGTCTCGGTCAGAAAGAGCAGAGCCGGCCTCGCCGTCTCGAGATGGTAGTGGACGGCGTCAATGAATTGAAACTACATATATACCACACACTACACCATCACACGATCAGAAGTTACACCGTATTCTTCAACAAATGATTGTTTGCAATTACAGGTACAAGGACAAATATATCATTTGCATGCTTCAATGGTGTCAACATCAGATGAACCGCATCAATTTCTGCAAATATATTTCATTTCGTCGATGGTGGATCAGCTGAATGTGCGGTGCAATATACAGGGAACACAACAGTTAATTATTGAACAGTTACAAGCATTTTTTCACGCTATTAATGCTGTGGTTAATATGTTTAAAACAGCATTGGAACGAGTGCCATCGGATACGCACAAATTTGTCATAAGAGCGGATTGTACCCCAACAGGTGAACATGTGCGAAGATTCAATGCACCCACCGTTAATGATGTTGCTGCAATTATTGTTGGCGTCCAACTAAATCGCGAGACATTGTCATTCAGCGAAGAAGCAATATCATGCATCGTATAAACGAGACACATCGTTTGTACGATGCGTTACAATATTCAATCATTTATTGGCAAGGGCAAGACGGACACAACATCACGTTGAAGATGGTCGATCCAATTACTCGTACAGGTACAATATTCACACACTAATTATTGCTATTATTGCTATTATTGGTTTCCATTAACAATTCATTTAATTTTGCATTTTCGGACGTATCAACGAATAAAAGTCTAAGCGCAATGAATTACTATGCGTATCGTATGATGAGTGCCGTTGGCTATTCCAGCAATTTGCTGTCGACATGTATGTCAAATTCGAGACTGAACGTTTAGCGTTCATCCGATTTAATCAGGCAAAGCTACGATCTGAAGACTATATACACTTGCGTGATGCTATTCATTCAGATGGTGATGTTCAGAATATTGGACGTCTGACGATTCTCCCATCATATTATATCGGAAGCCCACGCCACATGCACGATTACGCTCAAGACGCTATGACGTACTTTACGTCATAGCGTCATAGCGAGAAATTATGGAACTCCGGATTTATTTATTACGTTTACATGCAATCCGTAGTGGACGGAAATTGAGTTGGAACCGGGCTAAAAACCGCAAGATCGCCATGACATAATCGTCAGAGTATTTCAGCAAAAACTCAAGGTTATGATGGATGTGCTTACTAAGTATCGAGTTTTTGGTGACACACGTTATTACATGTACTCGGTGGAATGGCAGAAGCGTGGACTACCGCATGCTCATATCCTAATTTAATTGCTGAACAAATTACATTCAAATGAAGTGGATGACATCATATCAGCTGAAATTCCCGATCCAGTCACTGATCCCCATCTACACGACATTGTGACGACACAGATGGTGCATGGACCGTGCGGTGCATTAAATCCATTATCGCCTTGCATGGCTGATGGAAAGTGCACAAAACGATATCCGCGACCGTTAGTTGCTGAAACAGTCACAGGGAACGATGGATATCCAGTTTACCGTCGGCGTTCAAAAGAAGATAATGGTCGAACTATCAAAGTTAAAGTTCAAAATAAAGAGATTGAGATCGGAAATGAATTCATTGTACCATATTGCCCGCTGCTATCACGAATTTTCGAAACACATGCAAACGTTGAGAGTTGTCATTCGGCCAAATCAATCAAATATTTGTGCAAGTACGTCACAAAAGGCGGCGACATGGCTGTGTTTGGAATTGCGTCGGAAAATGCGAATGACGAAATCAGCAACTTCCAAATGGGCAGATACGTCAGTACTAATGAAGCACTGTGGTGATTATTGTCATTTCAAATTTGTGAAAGATATCCCACAGTTGTACATTTAGCAGTGTATTTGGAAAATGGCCAAAGAGTTTACTTCACTGAGGCTAATGCGGCACAACGAGCTGAGAGACCACCATCGTCAACATTGACTAGCTTCTTTGCAATGCGTGAAGCGGATCCATTCGCAGCGACGTTGATGTACGTTGAAATGCCCAAGTATTACATTTGAAATCAATCAACAAAGAAATTCCAACGTCGCAAACAAGGAACCCCAGTTCCAGATTGGCCACAGGTGTGATTTGACTGATGCACTAGGTCGCATGTATACTGTTCATCCTAGAAATGATGAATGTTTTTATTTGCGACTGCTGTTGGTAAATGTACGTGGACCAAAATCATTTGCGCATTTGAAAACTGTGAATGGCCACCAATGCCAAACATATCGAGAAGCATGTCAACTATTGGGTTTGCTGGAGAACGATTCTCATTGGGATTTAACACTTGCGGATTCAGTTGTTTCATCAAATGCGTACCAAATACGAACGCTCTTCGCAATTATTATCACCACATGTTTTCCTTCACAACCAATTCAGTTATGGAAGAAATACAAAGACGACATATGTGAAGATATCTTGCATCGCTTGCGCATTCAAACGAATAATCCTGACATCCAAATAACCGATGAAATCTACAATGAAGGATTGATTCTGATTGAGGATCAATGCTTGACTATTGCAAACAAGCTACTGATGAAGTAGGAATGATTGCGCCAAATCGATCGATGCAAGATGCATTCAACCAAGAATTAAATAGAGAGCTGCAATACAATGTTGATACATTGCAGGAATTCATTCGAAATAATGTGCCGTTGCTGAATGAACAGCAAAAACAAGTATACGAAACATTAATGCATGCGGTGGACAATAATACCGGTGGTCTATTCTTCCTGGACGCAACTGGGGGAACAGGGAAAATATTTGTCATTTCATTGATTTTGGCCACTATTCGATCAAGATGTGACATAGCTTTGGCGTAAGCATCATCTGGAATTGCGGCGACTCTTCTAGATGGCGGTCGTACTGCGCTTAAGTTGCCACTCAATTTAAACACAATTGATACTCCAACATGCAATATTTCCCGATCCTATGCAATGGGAAAATTGTTGATGCAACGCAAGCTCATTGTTTGGGATGAGTGCACAATGGCACATAAGAAATCACTTGAAGCACTTAACTTCACACTGAAGGATCTTCGGCAAAATAACAACATCTTTGGCGGCTTGATATTGTTGGCAGGCAATTTCAGGCAGACGTTGCCAGTAATTCCCCGTGGAACGCCTGCAGATGAATTGAATGCTTGCCTGAAGGCATCACCTTTATGGAATAACGTAAAAACATTATCACTAACCACTAATATGAGAGTTCAACTACAAAATGATCAAAATGCTGCACAATTTTCCAAACAATTGTTAGCTGTTGGAAATGGAAAAGTCCCAATTGATGCGACATCTGGATTAATTACTCTTACCAACGACTTTTGTCGATTTGTAGACTCTCAATTAGCTCTTATTGAAAATGTTTTCCCAAACGCATTAACCCAAAAACCCGAAAACATTAGTGAGAATTATCAGAATTATGCTTCGTTAAGTCAACGAGCAATTCTTGCCGCAAAGAATAATGATGTACATGCACTGAATTTCACCATTCAATTAAAAATTGCTGGCGATTTGGTGACATACAAATCCGTTGATTCCATAACAAATCCCGATGATGTAGTAAATTATCCAACGGAGTTTTTGGACTCTCTGGAGTTACCAGGATTTCCACCACATAACTTGCAACTCAAAGTTGGTACAGTTATTATGATATTGCGTAATTTTAATCCACCGCGACTTTGCAACGGTACTCGACTTTCGGTAAAAAGACTTATGCCGAGTTTGATTGAGGCAACCATATTTAACGGAAAGTACGCAGGTGATAATGTATGTATTCCTCGAATACCAATGATTCCGACTGATCTTCCGTTTGACTTCAAACGATTGCATTTTCCAGTTCGCCTGGCGTTCGCAATGACAATTAACAAGTTGCAAGGCCAATCGCTTAGTTTTTGCGGGATAAATTTAGAAAATCATTGTTTTTCACATGAGCAGTTATACGTTGCGAGTTCACGAGTTGGGAAACTATCCGCTTTGTTTGTGTTAACGTCAGACCAAAAAACAAAAAATGTGATTTACCAAAGAGCACTTCCATGAAACGGATAATTTGCGGACACTTTCAATTACTTAGAGAAGTTCAACTAAATAACACTTCATTTTTGTAATCGAAAAAAATTCATTACTGATGTAAAATGAAATAAAATTTTTCCTTTTCAAATATAAAACAAAAAAAATTTTCTTCTTCTTTTAATCACCAAACGAAATGTTACATAAAACGAAGCCATCTGATGGCGAAACGAAGTTCGCCGGGTTTGCTAGTGTTATTATTAGGCTAAATTTTTCATGTTAAAATCTGCTTAATATTCTTTTATTTTATTTTAAAGTTTCCACTTCAAAGTCAAAGTGGAATAAATTCGTCCATTTTAACTCACGCGTTCCTAGCATTTATGAACGACTCTTATTCTTATTTAAATAAATATATTTGTAATTTAAATATTATGTTAATAAGTTTTGTTAAACATACATTTAGTATGTTTTTCTATATTTGACATAGATACCTTGTCAAATATTCAGATAAAATATCATTAAAATGTAATTGTGATATAATATTATGTAATATTATATTAAATAAGCAAATATAATATACAAAATAAATGACAAAATTTAAATATTGTTCTCGATATAATTTACCTATTTAAGAATGCAATCTATTATTACCTACGGATCATTCTACCTATGTTTATTCTATGATAAAAAAAACCAACCACGCGAACACAGAGTAGCGCACATTTTTTGTTTGAGAGCTGTTCCAGTACGTAAGTACATATTACTTCAATGGGTAGGTATTAGTTTTTTATCTATAAATAAATTGATAAAAATTGCAATTAGACAACATTCTTATCCTTATAGTTTAAGTAAAAGATTTTCATATATGTATTGGTCAGATCTTAGAATTCATATTATCATAAATTAGTCGATTATTGAAAGTGAAATGGCAGTATTTCATAAAATTTAAGTTTTTGTTGTCTGGATCATGATATAACTTGACCAAATCAGGGAATAGAGATTGTTTCGCGATATTAACAACTAAACACGACATTGCTATTTCTAGATGTTATTGTTATATCGTAAAATAATTGCAGTAATTTCACACCACTAATAGCGCTGATTGCGTATATTTGATAAAAACAGAATTTTTAATAGATTCTACATCATTTTATGCCAAATTTACGGTTAGCGGCTGTATTATTGGATAGAGCCACTCCAGTCGCACCTCAACTTATTTTGTCGGAGTACCAGAGGGTAAAGTTTTGGTTATCGTCATTTTATTGTATAATAGCGTGATCTACTTACTTACTGCTAAATAAACTAATAATAAGTACGTAAGTGGTTAAATTAAACACAATTCTAATAAATATGTACTAAATTTTGCATCATCAAAAAGAGTCAGACCGGTATAGACTGATGGCCAGTGGCCACAGTCTCCATGATTTATCATAAATGTCAATTTTGGCAAAATTACCAACAAAACTGTGTACACAAAACTTTGATTAACACAGAAGGTTTTTTGTTTAATATGTTGTGTATCTATCGGCATAGCAATATTTCACTAATTTCTTTTTGGTTCTTCTTCCGATATAAGTAATTAAAAATTAAATGCACTGTAAGATTTTTATACATAATTGATGGAATAGTTCGTGATGCCGTTGACCCAATCTTTTCTACTCTTAATGAGATTTTTAAAACAGTTTGTCATATATTAAGATAGCTTTCAAATTTTCAGACATAACTATTAAAATTTTTATGACAGTCCCGGTTTCGTAGCTCACATGAGTAAACACGGGTTTATTTTTATTTGAACTATGAGTAGAACTAAATTGATGGAATAATGAAAGTCATCTGTATAAGCCGGTAATCAAACAGATCTATACGTAAATTTCGTAATAGGTACGTAAAGAACCCAATTTAGATACGCGCCGACTCCACTCATATTTTAACAGCAATTTTAAGTTTCATTCATAATTTATTTTACCAAGTTTTCCGTTTTTTCACCACCGAGAATTTGGTAAATTTCATAATTTACCAAGTTCCCGGTGGTGAAAAAACGGAAGGAAACCTGCATATCTAAGAAGTCAAAAAAAATCAGAAGTCATTTTTAAGTAAATGTTTTTGAAATCGGTCATCCCGCGTTGGAGTCAAGTTAATCAACTCCTTTTTGACCTATAGCTCGCGGTGGCCTGTGCCCAGTAATGGGATGTATTTAGGCTGCTACTTACTTTTAATAGGGCATTCACTGTTCCAAGGCTTCCTCCATTTTTTTTTTGTCAATTAGACCGGATTTTTGCTGCATTAACGCTTGGCTAGCGGGATGCTTACCGCAGGTTTTTATTACTTTGCGCTATTTTCAGGAAGACGCTGCTGCCATCGACCTCCAGTTTCTGTTGTCCTCTATCGCCTCTTATGACACCTACGAATGGTTATGAAATTTTGAAGTCTACTCGAACAAAAAAATTTACTGACATGTATTTTGTGATGCTAATCAATATTCAATGCAAACAAATAATGCGTATAAACACTATGCCGTGTATTAACGAAGACCATCGAATTCAACACTATTTTGTCAAAACTATATCAAGTTTTAATAATGAATATTATGTAAATAATGCGTTTCTGATTCCAAGGCAATTTAACCTTAATAAAGACACATCAAAAGACATGTCTGATATAAAAAGGTGTCGCTAGATGTATGATATTAATGTTATTTTGAACTTATGTGTTTCTGTAGCATATTTCCGAATTTCAATAATTTGTGCAATATAGACAGATATACCGAGTTGGCTTTACAAGTGATACAATTTTGCTAATTATGGTACGGAATAGCATTAATAATGTTTTTAAATGAAAACCCACGCAAGCAAATCCGCGAGTAAAAAGCTATTTTTTTTTAATTAAATACCCACCAATGGTCGCATGGAGTTCGAAATTGGACAGTAATTCATTGAACTTATCAGTTTGTAGAAAAAAGAAGTTGTTTTTCAATATCAACTCTCAGTATTATGTATACTGAATGGTTAGTTCAAAGCATATTAACTATGCTTCTAACTAACAGTTAAAAAAATAAAAGCTTTTTAGGGTTCCGTATTCAACTAGGAACCCTTATAGTTTCGCCATGTCTGTCTGTCCGTCCTACGACCCTACTAGGACCCCGAGAGAGAGAGAGAGAGAGAGAGAGAGAGAGAGAGAGAGAGAGAGATAGACGATCAGCCGGGAGGGGGCAATTAAAACACTTTTCTTCTAGGTAGCTTCTTGTTCCTTAGGTTTCGGCTTCCTTTTTCCTTTTAGTTGTAGCCTCTTCGGCGGCTGTTCTGCGGCTGCGATTTGAGCAGAAATTTGCGCGGCTTATATACCCGCCGGCGTTACCGTACGGGCGTTAGCGCGGTTTTCCCAATCTCGCGCGTTGTTTTTACTTCGAGCCGAAACCTTAGGAGCCTTTATTTATAGAAAATTTTCAAAAAACCCTTACAAATTATATATCGTTAGATTGCTCTAATTATGTTCTATAACATAAAATAATAATATAAAACTATTAAGTCCTCTATACAAAACTTATAGAACAAAAACCCTACGAAACTGCTAATTTACTATACATTTTGTCTTATCTATACATATAATAAAACAGTAATATAATAAAACAGTAACGAAAAAAAAACTGTACATTGAGTATTTTCGAGAAAAAATAAGTGGATTTTGTTAGAAAAACGTAACTGATGACAAAAAGTGACTTTTTAGAATTTTTGTCTGTTTGTCTGTTTGTCTGTGTGTATGGTACGGCTTCACGCCAAAAATACTGAATAGATTGATTTGAAATTCAGCAAAAATGTTCTTTGTAAACCAAGGAAGGCTTTAGACTACATATTATCACGCCGTATGTTATAGGGGGTAAGCAGTATTGATTTTAAAAGGTACAGGTAAAGGTACTCTGTAATTAAATGCACAAAATAATTGCATGCACAAAATGATATGTTATTAGTTAAAATAAAAATAAAAATTTAACTCTGGGAACATAATAATCACGCTATTTTTATAAAGGAGCGGGGCAGTAATATTATAAATTGCAAGGGAACAGCTGTTTAACAATATGTCGACCGTCAAAAATGTTTACCGCATTAAATGGTGCAAGCTTAAATCCCATAATATTGTTTTGAAAAATCGTAATTTTTGTTTAATTTTTGCACTTTTTATGTGCATTAGGAAATCCGGGAACTTTACATGTCCTATCTGATTGTATGGAGAGTTTCACACCAATATTACTAAACAGATTGATTGGTGGTATAACAAGTTACACTATCATGAAGTCAAGTCAAACTTTTGGTTCTAAGTTATCATCCTATAGAAACGGGGGTTACCTTTGTTGTCTGTGTTGGTTGATGTGTTTAATTTTCCTACGAATAATTATTATTTTTCTACTATTACGTACTTATTCGATAACTTTTCATTATTTTGAATATCGTTGGTATCGGATTAAGAAGGAATCTAGCTATGCCTTTTATAAAAATATCAAATCTGTCTCGAAACTCAAGGGTTTTTAAGATGCGCAGGTTAGTTAGTAGTAGCAGTAGTTTCTCTCGAACCCACGCAGAGCTTTAACAACGGCTAGGTGCTAACCGTGAGCGCAATGCACTAAGTTTGTCCGCAGAAACTACCACGCAGCGCCAATTACGACTAGAATTTAAACGAGTCCGCACTACTGCTTCTCGATCTCAGGAAAGTGTGGAACAATGAGAAATGCTTTTAGCTATCGATCGGGATCATCGTTCTTTGTCTCGCGCATCCGAAACGGTTACACAGAGGGATCAGAGGTTGAGTTTTCAGAATATCCGCTCTGAGACTGCTCGATCACTTGAGAGCAGTCAGTAGCGTGAGATACGACTTGCGCGTGACCGCGAACGTGGGCAAAGCCAAGGGTACAGCTATAGTTATTTGAAGATCTGGAACACCTGTTGTGGAACTCCAAAACCCAGCGACATTATAACATATATAGGAGTGACGCCTTAGCAAAAGTTGTTTAATCTGATGGGCATTTCGTGTTGACTTACAAAAATGAAAGATCTGGAACGTCTCGAATCGTCTCGCACATCACGTTGTTTTCCCGTCCCCGGGCTCTTAGAATTCGAAAACAGACGTTTCAGATCTTCGATTTTGACGACCCCGTTGTCGCTGGCGTAAGCAACATCATCCGCGTACAAAGTCGCGGGCAGCAGCTAGTATTTATTAAAACAGATGTCTAATCTACTTATTTCTTTTTGTTTACATAATGTTATGTATAAACCTTTAATCTAACACCAGTTTTTAAGCGTTAAACAAAACTTAAATTTTTTATAAGTATTTACAATACAAATTCTTGCTTAAAAAACTTCCTTACAAAATTATCATTAAAAGCTAACTTTTCAATTTTGTAATTATATTTAAATTATATTCTAATAAGAATTAATAAGCTAAATACACTAATTGCGAAATTATAATAGTTTTAAAATAAAGTTCGTCACTTGGTAAATTGACACTACACTAATTAAGGAAATGAAATAGTCTTAAACACAGTTCGTCACTGGTTGATTATATGCTTGTCGCCGACATTCTCCCCCTCGTGCGTCGCACCATCCTCCTGGCTCGGCGATACTCCCGGCACCAGCAGCACTACTCTCGAACTGGGTCTTCTCAGGACACCTCCGCGCGTCTCTACGTCGACGATCCTTGTTCGCCCATCAATCAGGTCCAGGATACACTTGGGAGATTCTGCCGCGTTGCCAGGTGCACCTTGGTAGACTGAGGTCGACGATCAGCACGATGTCCGTTACTTGCAGGTCTGTGGTGCTGGTTCTTGCCTTCATCTTCCTTGGCAAGAGAGTGGGTAGATATTCTCGCAGCCAACGTTGCCAGAAGTGATCAGCAAGCCGCTGCGTGGCCTTCCATGTGGATCTGCCCGCGAGTTCGTTGTCGTTGACGCTGCCGACTCTCGCTGCGCCGCAGGACCGCCCGATGAGGAAGTGGTTCGGTGTTAGTGCTTCTTCTTCAAGGTTTTCAGAGAGATGTGTGAGAGGTCGAGAATTGACTATGTGCTCGGCCTCTAGGGGGAGAGTGTGGAGTACCTCCTCTCGTGGATACTGTTCGTGAAGTGTGGCGTCTAGTGCGGTTTTAACTGATCGCACCAAACGTTCCCATGCGCCACCCATATTTAGCGCACCCGGAGGGATGAATTTCCATTGCACGCCGATCTTCTCTGCTTCTGAGGTGAGGTCTTCTTGCTGCAAGGTGTCGAGCGCTTCTTTTATTTCTTTGTTGGCGCCGACGAAGTTAGTCCCGTTGTCGCTGTAGATTTTCTTAGGCATCCCTCTTCTTGCGGCGAATCGTCGCAGCGCCATGATCATGCTGTCGGTGGAGAGCGAAGGGGTTATCTCAATGTGCACAGCCCTTGTTGTGAGGCATGTAAATAGAGCCCCCCATCTCTTTTCGTGCCGTCTTGCCACGGTGATTGGCATCGGTCCGAAGTAGTCCACGCCCGTGCACGTAAAAGGATGATATCCGAGCATCAGCCTTTCCGCCGGTAAGTTGCCTGTTGGTATTTCTTGAGGTCTTCCTTTTCTCATTTTGCACCATTGACATTGATGCTGGACCGCCTTGATTGCTGACCTTAGACCGAGTATCCAGAAGCGTTGTCGTATTACATTCATCACCGTCGCGTGATTTCCATGATTGAAACGGCGGTGGAATTCTTCTATGATGGGTTGTGTTGTCTTGTCCTTGCTGTCGAGCACGATGGGTCGTTTGTAGTCCCTGGTCACACCCTGTATCGCGTCGATTCTTCCCTTTAGCCGCAGGAGACCCTCTTCTAATACTACGTCGAGCCTTTTCAGTTTACTGCTGCCCTCTAATTGCTTCCCTTGCTGAAGGCGCTTGATGTCTTCTCTGAAACTGTTGTCTTGGCTTCTTTTCAGCAAAAGAGTTTCAGCTTACTCGAGTAGTTCGGTGTCCATCGGTATATATTTCTTTTCTGTTATTTTTGAAGATCTGTGTTGCTTCTCTACAGTCTTCGTTCCTTTTCTTTGTGTCATTTTCCAGTAGGGATCATTTTTGCAGACGTTGACCTTCTCCCCTTTTCTGCAGAGTTGTAAGAACTGCAGTACTCTCGCTGTGGCTCGCCAAAGCCTCTTCCATGAAGAGAATCTCTCTGGGTCTGGTGATGAATGAAATGTTTGTGTTGTTGCTGCGACGTCCGCTGCCCTTTCTTCGCCGGTGGTTGTTTTCTTGAAAGTTCTTGGTGCAGGCCAATGTGCTTCTTCTTTTCTTAGGAAGCTTGGCTCGGTGAACCATCGGTGAGTGCAGTTGAAGTCTTCTGGCACGTCGTGTGTTGCGTCTTCTGCAGGATTCTGCGCTGTAGGTACCCATCTCCAGTCTTGCGGTTTGGTGAGGTCCTCTATCTCTGCTAAGCGATGAGCCACGAACGTCTTGAAGGTTCTCGGGTCTGTTTTTATCCAGGAAAGTACGATGCTGGGGTCTGTCCAAAATGTTTTCTTTGTTACTTTTAAGTCCAATTCTTCTTCAGCTGAATGAGCCAGTCTGCTTCCTAGGAGGGCTGCCTGTAGTTCGAGTCTCGGGATGGACACTGGCTTCAGTGGAGTGACTCTCACCTTTGCTGCCACTAAGCTGACGTGGTAGGTTCCATCTTGCCCTTCTGTCCTCCAATAAACTGCCGCTGCGTACGCCAGCTCGCTCGCATCAACGAAAGTGTGTAGCTCCCCCTCGGTGCAATGTGGCGCCAGGCATCTCGGAACTTGCAGGTCATGGAGCAGCTTCATCTTCTTCAGGTAGGTGTTCCATGCTTCGTACTCCCCGTCTTTTATTTCGTCATCCCATCCGACGCCACTTCGCCATATGTTCTGAAGAAGCTTCTTGCCTTGGATGAGAACTGGTGATGCTAAACCAAGCGGATCAAAGGTCGACATTACTGCGCTGGTAACTTCCCTCTTCGTAGGCACCTTGAGTACTCTTGCTATTTCTTCTGGTGTATTTCGGTGTATTTGCCCTGAAGCCGATGGAGTCCTTTTTGGTGAACCAGCGCAGACCTAATGTCTTCTCTTCCTTCTCGCCTAGGTCCACTTCTGTCTTCTCAATGGAGTCGTCGATCTTCACGTCGTTGTGAATGCAGGTACTGTGGTTTCTTCAAAACCCTTATTGCTGCTACGCTGCTGTTGATTTGGCTCGCAAAGATGCATATATCTCTTGGATTTTCAGAAATCCTCGGTAATGCCCTGACTTTATCCAATTCAGCCAGCACCAACGCATCAGGTCTTCCATATCGTCCCTTGAGCGCCTGCATTACTTCCAGTGGAGAGGCTTCGGAGTACAGCAGGCTCTTGATGGCTTCTCTTGCGTTGCCCTTTAGTGCTCTTCTTAGTCGAGCCATGTTTTGAACTGCGTTGAACATCGGGGCGGTATCTTCATAGACCACCTTGAAGGCCAACCACTCGCTGCTGTTGCCATCGAAGTAGGGTAGCTCGTGGATATACCTCGGCTGAGCTACTGGTCCTCCTCATGTGGTAAGGGCTTCCTTCAATGCTATCGTCAGCGCTTGAATTTCGCTCGTATCTTTTTTCGTTGAGGAGTTCTCTTTAGGCCTCACATTTGGCTCTTCCGGAGGGTGCTGACCTCGTTGCTCGTGTTTTCCCATGTTCTTTTCTTCCATTACCGATGTCTCGATCCAGTTCTGCACCTGTGCTGTTCTGCCTTTCTTGTCTTCATCCACGGAGTCCTCATCTTCACATTGTGCCAGCTCTAATCTGATGCGTGCTAGCTTCGCCGCAGCTTGAGCTTGCTTTAGCTCCATGCGTGCTAATTCTTCCCTGGCTTCCGGCTCCCTTCTCCTGGCTGAGGAGCTCGTGGTCTTCGTAGACCTGGCGCGACGACTGACCCCCTTTGGCTTAAGGGTTGTGGCAGAGCCATGAACACCCTTGTCTGGTATATCCTCTGGAGTCTTCTTGGTCGTCTCCTTCTGTGCGGTTTCATCCTTGGATGCCGCCTTGGTGGCAGTTGTGTGTGTGTTGTGTCTCTGTCGTTGGGGTATCCTCTGTGGTCGTAGTGACTGAAGAATCTGACGTAGTTGCTGTTCCTGATGATGCTGACGCTGACGCAGATGTGACCCCTTCTGATCCTGACATTTCACCTGTCGCGTCTTTATCTGAGGGACGTGACCCGGGACGTGAGGGGGCTCTCGTTAAATCCTTCTGTGACCTGGTAACCGGCATCTTGAACGGATTCTTCTATAATCTTCTAGCAGGGATCCGGATTTCGAAGGACCAACTGTATCGGACGGCAGGGACACGTCCAGTGCCCGCAGTCGCCCTGGGACAATCTCCCACTTATGACGTACGTTCCTTGCCTAGAGCTGGTGACGCACGTCCCACGCACCCCTGAATGCGTATGTATACTACGACCCTACTAGGACCCCGAGAGAGAGAGAGAGAGAGAGAGAGAGAGAGAGAGAGAGATAGACGATCAGCCAGGAGGAGGCAATTAAAACACTTTTCTTCTAGGTAGCTTCTTGTTCCTTAGGTTTCGGCTTCCTTTTTCCTTTTAGTTGTAGCCTCTTCGGCGGCTGTTCTGCGACTGCGATTTGAGCCTTTTTTTTTGCGCCCGAAGCAAACATGCTCATAGCATACCACGCAGCCGGCTGCGTGGTTATGTGGTGACTTTTACCCACTAAACCCAACCTTTTAGGAATTGGCTTAACGATCTGACTAGAGATCTCTAAGCCGTATACGAACGCGACCCTCCTTGGCAGAAAGGAGGGCGCAAGCGGCGAAAAGCCGCTTAGAAGAGTGCCTAACTAAGGCAGATTAAGGGATGTGTTATGTGGGCTCGGCCTGAGCTGCCAGGAGGCAGTTCAGGTCAGCCGAAAGCTTGTTGGGGGGGTCCGAGAGAGTGTTTCTCGGTCTGCGCACACTATAGCGAGTGTGGATAGGGGCTGCATAGGCAGCTGTCTCACGAATGAGATGATTTGGGTGGGACTCTGAGGCTTTGAAAAATCTCTCAGAGAGTGATTTAAGGAACTGCTGGATTGTTGGGAGCTCTAAGTCTCGATGTAGGTCGGCATTACGGGCATAATAGGGCGAGTTAGTGGCCCTACGACAGAATAGATTTTGAACTACATATTTGAAGTTCATTTATAGCTTTGGGCTTAGCATGTGCGAAAATGGGGGCCGCGTAGGTCATGACAGCTCGTATGCAGGCCTTATATAGGGTTCGCTTGTTGCGAAGGGACATTTTACTGTGTCTGCCCAACATGCTGTTGAGCCTACCCATGTAAAAACGTGCGGTGCGAGTAACCTTTTTGATATGGGGCACGAAAGTGAGCCTTGCATCAAGGGTGACGCCTAGGTATTTGGTTTTAGTTTACCATGGGACAGGGGTTCCTAACATCCTGATTGGAGGAGTGGTGGTGAGACGACGTCGCTTATATTCGAAGCAAACGGCGGAGCTTTTCTCCGGGTTTACGTCAATACGCTATTTTTGGAACCAAGCTCCTAAGTCGCTTACTGACTTTTGGATCTTGTTCCGAATCTGTGGTAGTTAGTTGTCTTTAGAGTAAAGGGCTGTGTCATCTGCAAAGAGGGCTAGTTTAACACCAGTCGACGGGATAGGGATGTCGTTGGTGAATAGTATGTATAGGAGGGGAGCAAGCACAGAGCCTTGAGGGACACCGGCTTTTATTTGACGGGTAGAGGATAGCGTGCCTTCGTGTCAAAAACGAAAGGTACGATCCTTCAGATAGGAGGCTACAAGGCGAACGAGACCTAAGTCCGGTCCGGGAGGCCTAAGTCGTACAGTTTGTAGATAAGGCCCTCGTGCCAGACTCTGTCGAATGCCTTGGCAATGTCAAAGAAGACCGCGATGGTTTTTTGACGGCGAGGGTAAAAACCGCTGAGGATGTATTCCACTATGCGATGAACTTGATGGGGGCACGAGTGTTTGGCTTGAAACCCGAATTGTTGTGGGATGACAAGAGGGTCGCCGTCTGTGGGAAACAAATGGCGCCTCAAGCGCACGAGAATGACTCGTTCGAAGAGTTTGCCCATGGCCTTGAGGAGGCTGATGGGATGGTGATTGGAGGGGAGGTGGTGAGGTTTGTCTGGCTTAGGAATGCCAATGACAGTTGCCTCTTTCCAAGAGGTGGGAAAGTAACTGAATTCGAAGCAGGCGTTAAAGATAATGGCCAGTAAGACGATTACCTGCTCCGGGAAGTGTTTGAGGGCTTGGTTGGAGATACCATCCGCACCCGGTGCTTTTTTGGGCTTAAGTCCTTTGATGGTAGATGAAATCTCATCTTTGGACACAGTGATAGGGTCAGAGGCGGTAGGGGGCGAGTTCCTGCGTCGGACCTCGTCCTCCACTAGTTGGATGTGTAAGGGGTCAGTGGGTTGTGAGCTAGGAGAGCATTGAGCGGCGACGCTGTCAGCGAAGCACTCAGCCTTTTCTTCGTCTTCGAAGGCAATGGAGCCGTCGGGACGAGACAGAGGGGGAGTATGGGTTAAAGCGTCTATCCGGAGGGCTCTCGCCATCCGGTAGTACGCTGTGTGGGAGGGAGAAATTTTCGCCATGAGATTTCCCTTTTCGTGGTCTCTGTAATCTTGGAGGCGGTAACGCAGTTTGCGTTGATGGCGGTGGGCCGCGAGTCTATATTCGGGAGTGGGATAGCGTGCAGCTCTACGGAGGGCAGCTTTTTTGGCTTTTAACAGGTTGCTAATATCTAGGGGAAGACTAGTTTTAGCAACCGGGACAACTTTTTCATTCTCTTTAAGAGAGGATGTTATAAGTGAGGTGAGATTTTCGACCGCGGTGTCTATTTTCCCCGTACTGTCGAGGGCGTCGGAAGAAAGGGTTATGGGAGGGTCCGGAGAGTCTATAGCCGAGGCTAGAGACTTCTTGAAGCCCTTCCAGTTGGTGTTAGTTTTGGAAGTGGGAGTTGGAGATGGCAGATGGCCAAGAAGGAGGGATACAGGAAGTTGGTCGGATCCTAGATCATCGAGAGACTCGATTGCTCTAAGATTAAGGGAAACTCCTTTAACTAGAGCAAAATCTAGCACATCAGGAGCGTAGGTAACAATGTCAGGATAGTGGGTGGCAGTGAGGGGGCTGTAGACAGTTAGGTCGAGAGACTGAGTGATATTGAGCAGCACCCTGCCACTACTGGTAGTAGTGCGGCAGGTCCGTTCAGTATGTTTGGAGTTAAAGTCTCCAAACATAATAACTGAGTCGCCTAATGCAAGGATGGCTTCGAAATCACTCTTAACGGGGAGGGTTCCGCTAGGGATATAGCAAGAGGCTATAATGATTGACTGGTGTCCAGTCATAGCTAATCTAGTGATAGTGGCTTCCATACTGGTAAGCGACGGAGTAGAGATATGTGGGAGCAATGAAGGGACTTTTTGTAATAGATGGCAGTACCGCCGCCTTTGCGGTTGGGTCTATCGTTACGTAGACGTGAATAATTTTTAATAGTAAGGCCTTTAGAGACCTTGGGGCTGAGATGGGTCTCCTGTAGGAGGAGGAGATCGGCTTCGCGATCTCGAAGAAATAGCCTAAGCTCTGGGAGGTTATTTCGCAGACCGCGGATATTGAATGAAACAAGCGACAAACCCTTTGGTTTGATACGACCGTGAGATATTGCGGGAGCAGAGGGCTCAGGCATAGTTTAATTACAAAAACCTTAGAAGGTTGATGTGCTCAGTAAGAGCAAGGAGACGTTCCTGGGGTGGACTGAGCTGTGCGCAGTTTACGCGCAAGGATAAGGATTTCATCTAAATTGATCCTATTGAGAGTGTTATACACTAGGTTTAGAGATTCTACTACAGAGTCTGTCTGTTTTTGTGGGTCGGTGGAGGGCCGTGGGATATTTGATTCCTTTTGGAACCAGGGGTTTATTGGAAGCGGCGCAGGCTGAGAGAGCGGAAGGCTCATAAGGGGCTGAGGAGGGCCCTGAGGTGGCCGATAGGGGCCCTGTGGGGGCCGGTAGATGCCCTGTGTGGGCTGAGATGAGCCCTGAGGGGGCTGAGGTAGGGGCTGGCCCTGGCTGTGCTTGCGGCTTACAAGAGCCGGGAAGGTTCGGTCATTGACCATTGACCTGGGGTGGAGCTTTGCGGCTCGGAGGTGGGCGAGGAGCGCGAGGGCAACCTCTAAAATTGGCCGGATGGCCTGTTTGTCCGCAAAGGACACATGAGGGTGGGGATTCGGCGTTTTTGGGCCGTGGGCACTCTTTCGAGTGATGGGGTTCTAGGCACTTAATGCACCTGGGTGGAGCTGAGCAGTTGGCTGCCGCGTTTCCATAGAGTTGGCAGCGGTGGCACTGCGCTGGGTAACCGCGCCGGTGTGGGGCTTCGACCTTAACACGCGACAGGCCGCACAAAGTGCGTACCTCGCGGAAGATAGCCTTCGCCTCCGGCACATTGGTGAGAACGATGAGGGCGAGGTTAAACCTTTCGCCCCTGCTGCTGTGCATTTTATGCACAGCTTCTATGGGGAAGCCTTGGGATTTAAGGTCTTCCAGAATGTCCTCGTTTGCGAGTTCATAGGGAACTCCGCGGAGGACTGCCTTGACTTTCCTTTCTTCGGCGAGGGCGTATGTGTGGTAGGACACACGCTCGGCCGTGAATAGGCGGGTTATATTTCGGAAGTCTTCTATAGACGCCGGCACTATTTTAATGGCCTCGCCGACATTGGTGGCTTGGTCATATTTAAAACCCTTATCGTAAAGGGTTTTGGATATTTGAGTGAATTTGGCCTTGTCTCTGAGAAAGACAGGGGGCGGGACTTGGTTTTTGGCCAATTTGGTAGCGCAGCGGGTTGCTGGCTTGGCGGTATTGTCTTTCGACTGTGAGGCGGCAGCGTTTGGGGCTGCGGAAGTAGGGGCAACGATGGGAGCTGCGGAGGTAGAGGCAGCGGCGGAGGGTGTGCGGGCGGCGGTGGTGGCGGCCGCTGAGGCGGGGGGAGTGCGAGAAGTGGCAGCGCGTTTCGGGCCGCGCTTTGATTTCACTAGCGTGAATTGGGCTGAGTCAGTTATGGTTCCTTCGGAGTCGGAAGAATCCGAGGAGCCGGTGGAGCTGAGGGCGGTCCTCTTCCGGGAGGATGAGGTAACGGACGTAGTGTCCGAGTGCTCCATATCGGAGTCGGGGGACGCGGGCAAGTCGGACTGTGGGGCAACCGCTTGGGTCGCGAGGAAAGCCGCGACGGCGGGCGGGGGTACACATGCCTTAGGGGCAGCGGGGGGGTAAATGGCTTTGGCGAGAAGGGTCTCGTCAATTTGGGCGGTTGTGGGTATTCCTGCGGCTTGGATCATTTGTACGATCGTGGCTGCAACTTGGCTTATGAGTGAGCTTATGTCTATGGAAGACATGTTGATCTGGACAGGGGGGGGGATGACGTTTTATTCTATGAAAACTAGAGGTCCCTGTTCTGAGAAGAGGTAATCTATTTGAGTCTAAGTTGGCCTTTCTGCGTCATTGTGGGTTGTTACTCGACTCTCTAATCACATATTGAGAGGAGTTCTCTTGGAAGAGGTCGCCCGTCCGGTGGCCGGGTGTGCAACGGCGCAAAGCCGTTGAGGTGTTCATGTGGCCCGTTATCGGCACGGTCAAATATGCCACGCGCTAACCGGGCCACGAAGTCGGTGATGGTCTCGACTTTCAGATCGGCCGCTATGACGTCATTCCGGACGTAACGACCTGCTCCGACAATCGTCCTTAATGACAGGTTCTGCTGAGCCTGTAGTCGCCGCCTCAGAGGGTTGCTCAGAAGCGCGTACCAGGCCGGAGCAGCGTAGGTGGTAATAGTCCGGATATACATCTTGTATATCCGGAGCTTGGTTTTTGTTGGCAGCTTGGATGCCAGGACCGGACGAAGCATCGCCCGCGCACATCTGGCTTTGCGGACGACGAAGTCGACGTGCGCAGTCATGCGCAGCGCCCGGTCGATCCGGCACCCGAGGTATGTCTTCTCGTACGCGATCTTCTGGCCGTCGAGCTTTAGTGGTGGTGGTAGATTTCTGAGACGACGAGTGAGCAGAGCGGTCGTCTTACCAACGTTGACGACCATCCTCCACTCGTTCAGCCATGGTGGCAACAGGTCCAGCAGACGCTGCATTTTGGCAGTGGCTATATGGGCTCTTCTGGACGAGGTGAAATAGGCGCTATCGTCCGCGTATAGCGCCAACTCAACGTCGTCCTCCCATTCTTGCAGCCTGCCTGCCAATGTTGGGATGTCATTCGTGTATGCCGCGTACAGGACTGGAGACAGACAACTGCCCTGTGGGACGCCGGCACCGATGGTTCTTGTTGCGGACTCGGCGTCCTCTACGCAGACGTAGAACTTCCTGTCTTCCAGGAAAGACGCCATTAACCGCAAAATAGCAGGGGGGACACTGGTCTGCTCGTGTAACTTGTATAGTAATCCTGAGTGCCACACCCGGTCGAACGCCTTCTCGATATCGAGAAAGACGCCCAACGATATGCGACCACGATTGTACTCTGCCGCAAGCAGGTGCAGCACTCTAGTCAGCTGTGTGACTGTAGAGTGACCCCTCCTGAATCCGTGCTGCTCCGCCCGAAGTTGGATGCACGGACGGAGACGTCTTAGCAGCAATCTTTCAAACAGTTTAGCTATGTGCGGTAATAGCGTAATCGGCCTGTAGCTGGCAGCTCTACGCCTGTCCTTCCCGGGTTTCGGCAAGACGATAATTTTGCCTTTTTTCCATTCCTCCGGGAAGTGGGATGTCCGCAGTATCCCATTGTAGAGTCGACCAATCTCTACTAGGACTTTATAGGGCAGCTGTCGGAGTGCAGCGTTGGTAATCCCGTCGTGTCCGGGCGCCTTCCTCAGTTGCAGGCAGGTTACTGTCCTCCGCAGTTCAGCGGGGGAAATGAACCACTCTCCTGCAAGAGGCGGCGCAGGTGACGACAGGAACTCCTGTACGCGACTCTCCTTTTTGGCATGAAGCTCCATGTACTCCGCGCTTGCAGGATTCGGCATAAATTGCTCCTCGAAGTGCTCTCCTAGGATATCCGCTCTGCCCTTGGCATCATAGCAGCGTTCGCCCGCACTGTTGGTCAGCGGGCAAACGGGAGGTCTGGTTTTGGTTAGCTGTCGGTTCAGTTTATAAAGCGACGCATTTTGTTCATCCGCCTTCCATATGCGCCGCTCCCAGGCCTCTCCTCTGTAGGCCCGGACTGCAACCGACAGCTCCTCCGATAAGATGTTGAGCTGTGATTTTAGTCTACGGCAGCGAGTACGCGCCCAGAGCTTCCTTAGTGCTCTTTTGCGTTTTATTTGTACGCATAATTATGTCCCGCGGCAGATCGTCACGCCTTTCTGTGATCGGGACGAGCGATTTGAGCCGAAATTTGCTCGGCTTATATACCCGCCGGCGTTACCGTACGGGCGTTAGCGCGGTTTTCCCTATCTCGCGCATTGTTTTTTTTTCACCACTTTAGGTTAAACTTAAGTGATAAGAAAATAGTTCTGTGCAAATTTAAACAAAAAATAGTATTTCTTGAAAACATTCTTGTCTTCGATAGCAAAAAGACTTATCAATGAGTAAAGTAACTATTCACGAATAATTTGATGTAAAAAAAGTACTAGAAAAGGATTTTTTCATTACGAGATGCTTAAAAATCTATTTCAAGGTAGAGATTTTTCGGTATTTCGGAAAATTTTGTAAAACTGTAAATCCGTAAGATTTTGCTGAACATATATTGTGTTGTATTGATAGGTAGTGACCCTAGCTATCACCCCCTGCAGTATGTCGTGCTATTTACTGGACAACCTGTATATAAAATCTCGTATAAAAGCTCGTTTAAAGTTACAGGATATTATAATTATAATACATAAATATTTACATTCTTCACTCCTTATCTATATAAACTTTAACTATCCCAAATCTCATACTAATATAGCTCAGAACAACAAAAATTATCAACGTAGGACACAGAATTTTAACATTACATTTCAAGTGAGGTCAAAACCATGCTCAATTTATAGACACGCACTCACGTACGATTTTAGATACTTACTTATGAGCATGTTTTTGACTTATCTCTTGAAATGTTCTGTAAACCTTTCTTTGTTAGCGTTAGTAACCTTACGAATTTAACTCGTAAGAACTTTTGTGTATTATACTTAAAAAAATTAAACATCCTATCCCATATTTTGTTATTAGGATTGGATCCCGCCGGACCTCTATGGAGTGGTAGCTCAAACGCTTTGAACCGTAACGACGGGCAGTATGTAGAATCCATTCATACCGACGGCCGTATCCTTGGTATTATGGATGCCATCTCTGACGCTGATTTCTACCCCAACGGTGGTAGAAACCCACAACCTGGTTGCTTAACAAGCTCGTGCTCGCATGGACGTGCGCCTGAACTTTTTGCATCGAGTGTTCTGACAAACCACTTTGTAGGCAGATTGTGCTCAAATATCAACGAAGCCGAGACCTCTACATGCAACGGTGTTGCATTTAATATGGGCAATGCAATCATGAACAAACGAGGGTAATTAAAATTATTTACTTGTTACTTTATTCATTAGCGTAGCGTAGCGTAGTTCAGTAGCATCTAAACATTGTGCAATCAATAAAAATACGGTGATGTGAAGACCCTATAGAAAAAGCATGTGAATCTTAGTACTCATATCTTTGTTAAGTAACTTAATAAACCTATTTCATTTCAGAAGCGGCATCTACGCGCTAGAAACAGGCAGATCTTGGCCTTTTTAGATGAATCTTCCGTTTAATTCTATTACACTTAATATAATTTTGTTCATAATATGATACCTGTTTTATTAGCGGACAAAAAACGAAGATTATTATTGTTCATAGCCTACATACAGATACAATAGCAATATGAATGAAACAAAACTAAATATGAAGAAAATAAAGACGAAATGCCCCTTGCATAAATTGTTTATTTTTTTTTAATCTTTTTTGTTCGGTCACAAAGGCTTAGTGTTTTTGTAAATCCTTCAAAATAAAGCGATGGTTGTAGGTAGCTCCAAAATCCTAAATAGGATTGATATTGGAAATCTTGAAACTGATTGGTATTATGGTACGTCAATTCCAAATAAATTGACGCACTAAGGGTTACAAAGTGAATAAAATGCCTTATGCCATTCTTTATCAATCAATTCTGGGAGAAATAGAAAAATAAAAGTTGTTAGGTATTATAAATTGTTAAAAATAACTTAAACATATTATGTGACTAAGCATAAAATATTAACGCAAAGGTACATGTTAATATTCTTTTAACAATATATAAAAATAAATAGTATATTTATACCTACTGCTTTTGTAATATATATATATATATATATATATATATATATATATATATAGTTAAGTGAAACTATAATTTCATTAAAAAATAATGAAAATACTTAAAAATAAAACTAGCAGTGGAACCTAAAACACCTTTAATCAGCTGACGAGGGTCAATATTCTCACGACGCAGCCCACGATCGTACCAATACCTAATAATTTACAACACTTGTCTAAATATCTAACTTATCAACTTAACCTACTATATTGCCACTGTGCTAGTGTCCACTTTTTTTTTACATGGGGAAATGCCTACGCATAACCGCCTCGCGGGGGCAAGGACGGGTTATGTCGGACTCGCACCGACTAAAACCCCATGGTGTTCCACCTTCGTCGCATATTGGCAGGTCCTCCCTGTGCAGAGATGGAAGAGATGACTGACAGAAATTCCCCTGGACAGCCTTGGCGAGAGACCAGAATGCACGGGTTCCAAAAGGAAGGCGAACTAGTTTCTCGCCAATTCTGCCTATGTGCTCTGACTTTGCCTTGGCAATGACTCTTTTGAAGTACCTAGAGGCGGAATCATACTTCTTTTTTAGAGCGCTGGTATTTAAATCCCGGGACGCTGATGCGTCAGCCCAGGCCTGGTAGCACTCCTGCTTATAGCATGATGCTATTTTACAGGAGCGACCAAACCATGGCTGAGATTTGCCTCCAATGGATACATTCTATGAAAATAAATTCATAATTATTTATTTGCATAGAATGTAGGTAGATATTACAAGAGTATTATTAAAACATAAAAGTTCCTAAACATTCTGCCTTATCGATGTGTGCAAATTTTGACTAAATAGAAAAAACAATTATTTTTATATTGTTAATTTTAATTATAGATGAATTTAACTTATTAATATAATGTAAAAAATGTCCAATTGATAATAAAATAAATGTCAAAAGATTAATTATACTAAAAACAATGTCACTCAATCGTTCACAAATGTCAAAATATAAATGTTCATATGTAAAAACAGTAAAAATAACTAATAATTATTCTAAAACGATCGAAGTCCTTTATAAACTCAGCAAAAAATTCAAGCATTTTTAGATACAGATATTTAAATATGTAATTTGTTTTGATTTTTGTGATCAAGATACTCATTAACAGTATACAAACAATTAAGTAAAAGCCATTCATGAAGTTTTTTTTGTCTTTGTTTTTTTTTTCTTTATCTATGTTCTGATTCCATATTTCATGGTAGTTAAACTAAGTATATAATAAATACATTACCCAAAGATAATAGAGATAGAAGAAAAGATAATATAATAGAGTTAGAAAAAATATATAAATATTAAGTATTAGAATAAAGACATTAGATCTAGCTAGCTTTATTTTATGTTGTTATACCTTTGCCGAGTGCATGTGCACTCGGCAATGGTATAACAATGGTATAACTAATGTATCACAAAAAGCCACAAGAAAGTGCAATAAATAAATAACTAAAGCTAGTTATTATACATATAGTATTTCATATATACTTGCTGGTGCTCCAACAAACGGGCAGTGTCGTCGGGATTCCACTCTTCATCTGATGTTGTGGTAGACACAATCTGACCACATACAGCACATGTTAAAAGAGAATGATCACAATCCACATGATCATATGTTCTACTGGTGGAGCACTCCTAGTTCTTGTGGCTCTTAGCCAACATGGCACACAAGCTTCATCTTCAGAACAAAGCGAAAACAAAAAATATAAAATAAAGAAAAGCTTGTATTTAAACAAAATAAGTAGTTATAGTATGTATACCTCTCTAGAGTGGATCCAAGTAGAAACTGTATTAGCCATTCTTGGTTCTTTTTCATTTGCCCCTTCAATCAAAATTCTGCATCAACTAATTCTTAGTATGGATCGTCTGCATACAACAGATATACTTTGATGGCCATTTAACAGGCTAGGTGGACACTATCACCCCCCCCCCCCCCAAACGGTTTCCCGACTTGTGGTGGCGGGGGGCTTAGTAGCCGTGGCTTGGTCACCCGCGGTGAACAAAAAGGAACCCACATGGCTTGTCGAGCCCACTTCGGATATTTGCTGGTGGACTGCGGCGAGAGGGTGTCCTCATCCCCTACCGCTGCAGCCGAGGTGGAGTCGCGGAGGAAGAGGAGTGTTGGTATGGCGATGCGCCACTCGCCCTATCCTTCGCGACTCAAACGGGGCCGCACCGTTTATGCGGTGGTTTTGGTAATATATATATATATATATATATATATATATATAGTTAAGTGAAACTATAATTTCATTAAAAAATAATGAAAATACTTAAAAATAAAACTAGCAGTGGAACCTAAAACACCTTTAATCAGCTGACGAGGGTCAATATTCTCACGACGCAGCCCACGATCGTACCAATACCTAATAATTTACAACACTTGTCTAAATATCTAACTTATCAACTTAACCTACTATATTGCCACTGTGCTAGTGTCCACTTTTTTTTTACATGGGGAAATGCCTACGCATAACCGCCTCGCGGGGGCAAGGACGGGTTATGTCGGACTCGCACCGACTAAAACCCCATGGTGTTCCACCTTCGTCGCATATTGGCAGGGCCACGGGAACGCTTTCGCACACATCCGCAGCCCCACCAGCGTCGGCCGCCTCAATGCGGCGTCTCCTTGGAAGAGGACTCTCTCCCCTTTATCCTTCTCAAGCAAGGCGCACGAGAACACATGGTGCGCCTTCCTTCACGGCCTTCAATTACACCTGTGCAACGGACGCCCCCATGTTCGATGCGCGAAGGTCAGGAAAAACGAGCACTTAGAAGCACTAGCCTTCCCGACCCCAGCGGCGGATCTGGTCTATAACTCCACCGCCAACCAAGATTCGGCTGCGGAGAGTAGGGAGAGCGGTGCCTCGCAATACCGACAATCCTGATCCCTGAATCCTGATCCAAATCCCGCAGCCCCACAACCACCGCATAAACGGTGCGGCCCCGTTTGAGTCGCGAAGGATAGGGCGAGTGGCGCATCGCCATACCAACACTCCTCTTCCTCCGCGACTCCACCTCGGCTGCAGCGGTAGGGGATGAGGACACCCTCTCGCCGCAGTCCACCAGCAAATATCCGAAGTGGGCTCGACAAGCCATGTGGGTTCCTTTTTGTTCACCGCGGGTGACCAAGCCACGGCTACTAAGCCCCCCGCCACCACAAGTCGGGAAACCGTTTGGGGGGGGGGGGGTGATAGTGTCCACCTAGCCTGTTAAATGGCCATCAAAGTATATCTGTTGTATGCAGACGATCCATACTAAGAATTAGTTGATGCAGAATTTTGATTGAAGGGGCAAATGAAAAAGAACCAAGAATGGCTAATACAGTTTCTACTTGGATCCACTCTAGAGAGGTATACATACTATAACTACTTATTTTGTTTAAATACAAGCTTTTCTTTATTTTATATTTTTTGTTTTCGCTTTGTTCTGAAGATGAAGCTTGTGTGCCATGTTGGCTAAGAGCCACAAGAACTAGGAGTGCTCCACCAGTAGAACATATGATCATGTGGATTGTGATCATTCTCTTTTAACATGTGCTGTATGTGGTCAGATTGTGTCTACCACAACATCAGATGAAGAGTGGAATCCCGACGACACTGCCCGTTTGTTGGAGCACCAGCAAGTATATATGAAATACTATATGTATAATAACTAGCTTTAGTTATTTATTTATTGCACTTTCTTGTGGCTTTTTGTGATACATTAGTTATACCATTGTTATACCATTGCCGAGTGCACATGCACTCGGCAAAGGTATAACAACATAAAATAAAGCTAGCTAGATCTAATGTCTTTATTCTAATACTTAATATTTATATATTTTTTCTAACTCTATTATATTATCTTTTCTTCTATCTCTATTATCTTTGGGTAATGTATTTATTATATACTTAGTTTAACTACCATGAAATATGGAATCAGAACATAGATAAAGAAAAAAAAAACAAAGACAAGAAAAACTTCATGAATGGCTTTTACTTAATTGTTTGTATACTGTTAATGAGTATCTTGATCACAAAAATCAAAACAAATTACATATTTAAATATCTGTATCTAAAAATGCTTGAATTTTTTGCTGAGTTTATAAAGGACTTCGATCGTTTTAGAATAATTATTAGTTATTTTTACTGTTTTTACATATGAACATTTATATTTTGACATTTGTGAACGATTGAGTGACATTGTTTTTAGTATAATTAATCTTTTGACATTTATTTTATTATCAATTGGACATTTTTTACATTATATTAATAAGTTAAATTCATCTATAATTAAAATTAACAATATAAAAATAATTGTTTTTTCTATTTAGTCAAAATTTGCACACATCGATAAGGCAGAATGTTTAGGAACTTTTATGTTTTAATAATACTCTTGTAATATCTACCTACATTCTATGCAAATAAATAATTATGAATTTATTTTCATAGAATGTATCCATTGGAGGCAAATCTCAGCCATGGTTTGGTCGCTCCTGTAAAATAGCATCATGCTATAAGCAGGAGTGCTACCAGGCCTGGGCTGACGCATCAGCGTCCCGGGATTTAAATACCAGCGCTCTAAAAAAGAAGTATGATTCCGCCTCTAGGTCCTTCAAAAGAGTCATTGCCAAGGCAAAGTCAGAGCACATAGGCAGAATTGGCGAGAAACTAGTTCGCCTTCCTTTTGGAACCCGTGCATTCTGGTCTCTCGCCAAGGCTGTCCAGGGGAATTTCTGTCAGTCATCTCTTCCATCTCTGCACAGGGAGGACGACTCACTGGCCCATACCGCAAAGGAGAAAGCCGATCTTCTAGGCTCTTTCTTTGCGTCTAACTCGACTCTCGATGACGGGGGGAGTACGCCGCCGACCATCCCGTGGTGTGAGTGCTCCATGCCGGAAGTGCACACAGCGCTCGGTTCGCAAAACATTCCTCTCCCTGGACATCCACAAGTCGAGTGGGCCTGACGGAATCCCCCTAATTGTGCTGAGGACGTGTGCTCCAGAGTTGGCACCGGTTTTAACGCGTCTTTTCCGGTACTCCTACTCTCTAGGCGCAGTCCCAAAATCATGGAAGACGGCTTTCGTCCACCCGATCCCTAAAAAGGGCGACCGCTCAGACCCGTCCAACTACCGGCCTATCGTCATCACCTTCTTGTTCTCCAAAACAATGGAGTCCATTGTAAACTGCCAGCTCATGAGGTACCTTGAGGATCATCAGCTGATTAGTGCCGCCGTGGTCGGTCAGCTGGTGATCTCCTGGTCTACCTAACTCACAGATGGGCGGAGGCAGTAGAGTCCAAGGGGGAGGCATTGGCCGTTAGTTTGGACATTGCGAAGGACTTCGATCGGGTTTGGCACAAAGCGCTTCTTTCGAAGCTCCCTTCCTATGGGCTTCCCGAGAAATTGTGCGATTGGATCACCAGCTTTCTTGCAGATCGGAGCATCAAGGTCGTTGTTGACGGTGCAAGCTCCGATTACAAGCCTATTAATGCTGGTGTTCCACAGGGCTGCGTGCTATCGCCAACGCTGTTTCTTCTGCATATCAATGATATGTTGCAAACCCGTAACATTCATTGATATGCAGATGACAGCACTGGTGATGCTCTTTATACCGGTCGAGCCAATATTTCTCGGAAAAACGTCTCCGAGTGCCGGAATAAACTTGTGTCTGAAGTCGAGTCTTTGCTGAACAGAGTCTCGGATTGGGGGCGACTAAATCTAGTCCACTTTAACCCTAGAAGACACAAGTTTGCGCGTTAACCGCTAAAGAGAAACCCTTTGTCGTATCTCCTCAGTTTCAAGGCACTCCCCTTGTTGCCTCAGACAGTATCTGAATCCTCGGCATTGACATATCGAGTGACGTGCAGGTTCGTGGTCACTTGGAAGGGAAGGCCAAATTGGCCTCTAAAAAGCTTGGCGTGCTCAGCAGAGCGGGACAGTATTTCATGCCGGCACACCGCCTGCAACTTTACAAGGCGCAGGTTTGGCCGCACATGGAATACTGTTCCCATCTCTGGGCTGGGGCTCCCCAGTACCAGCTCCTTCCACTTGACCGCATCCAGCGCAGAGCGGCTCGAATCGTCGACGACCGAGTGCTTTCCGATCGACTCGATCCACTGGCATTGCGAAGAGATGTTGCATCCCTTTGCATTTTCTTTCACATATACCATGGATAGTGCTCTGAGGAATTGTTCGGATTAATCCCAGCCGCCAAATTTCGTGAACGCACTACGCGGCAAACGTCCCGATACCATCCACACCATCTGGATGCTTGGCGGTCCACCACTGTACGTTTCAAAAGGAGTTTTCTTCCGCGTCCAACCTCTCTGTGGAATAGTTTACCACCGGCGATTTTTCCGGACCGATACGACCTTTTTAAAGGGCCGACAACGCCACCTGCAATTCCCCTGGTGTTGCGGTTGATCATGGGCGGCGGTAATCACTTAACATCAGGTGAGCCGCATGCTCGTTTGCCCCCTCTTCTATAAAAGAAAATTATGAAAAGTGGTTTTAGGCAATATTAACTAACTTACAAGAAAAAGAAGAATACAGGATTTTTTTCTATCAAGATGCGCAGACAGAGTGGTCGTTAGTAGGTTTACCGCGTCTTCGGTGTTTTTACCCTTACGAAAACCAAATTGTTTTGGAGAGATACAGTTGCATTTCTCCAGATAATTCACAAGGCGTTTAATTACTAGTTTTTCAAGTAATTTTGAAAATACAGCTAAAAGCGAGATGGGTCTATAGTTGTTAACAGAATTTTCAGGTCCTTTTTTATAAATTGGGCAAATCGATGCGGTTTTCCAACTATCTGGAAAGATACCGCTTGAAAGACTGAGGTTAAAAATGTACGCAAGTGGAGTCATAATTTCGTTTTTGATAAATTTTACAAGTGCGGTGCTAACTCCGTCTATACCCGGTGCCTTATTATCTTGCAACTGACATATAAGTTTTCCAATTTCTTCATGATCGGTGGGATACATGAAAAATGAATTCATTTGTGGATTTGGAGGTCGAACGGACCTTGCCAGATCAGCCTCATTTAGCTTCATATGAGAGAGAATATTTTCTGCGAGCTTATTACCAGCAGAAGAAAAATGATTATTTGTGAAGTCGATTGATTCTTGCACATTTAGACCATCTAGTCTTAACAATTCTTTGGGTTCATTTTTATTATGTTGAAGGTGACAGATATTTTTGATTGACTGCCACATCTTTTTCGGGTTATTTTTGTTTTCAATAAGAATTTTATTTTCATATTCAGTTTTAACCTTGCGTAATAAATCTATAAAGTAATTTTGATAACGGGTATATATTTTTTTAAAGGTTTTATTTTCCGACACTCCGAGATTGAAGATGCAGACGATCACGGACACGCATACAACGAATTATACCTGGAGTTATCCAAGGTTTTATGTTATACTTGGCTCTACTAATTTTAACTTCTTTGGTATGTTTGTTTAGGACATCTGTAATGTGTTTTGTGAATATTTCATTAGCTATATTTACATCAGATATATTGCTTAGAATAGACCAGTCGATGTTTTAAGCTTATCTTTTATGACATTAAAATCCCTTTTAGATGCGAAACGAGTAGGTCTAGGAGGCTTGAATTTTTTGGAGTTTAAGCCAAGCATAACTGGAAAGTGGTCTGTAATGTCATATTGGCATACAATGTCATGTAGTGCTTGACAACTATCCAAGTTTCTGACGTATATGTGATCAAGGCAAGCAGACTTCCTAGTTGGATGTACTATGGCTGGAGTGAATCCGTGTTCGGCCATAAAGCACTGATACTCTAAGCTTTGTGGAGTACATATATTTTTCATTATATTTTTGTCGCCAGCAACGATGTAGGGAAGACTATTTATTTTATTAATGTGCATTTCAAGGGATGCTAGAAATTTTTCCAGATTCTTAAAAGATGGTGAACGATATATTCCAAGAATATTTAACTTTTCGGGTATTTGAACAAATAGGCAATCGGCTTCATCAAGGCATAGTTCCGAAACTGTGGCATGCCATATATCACTCGGGTATACGTAAGCGTTATATCCAGGTATTTGCGGAATTATGGGGGAAGGTGGGTGGAAGCAGACGGTCAAGATCCTTGTGCGATTAAATAAGCTGAGCAGATTTACCTTCACGTTGCCTGACGTAAATAAAGCCTTGATTACACCAACAGAATGTGTATCCGTGTTGCTTGGGCCTTTGTCTAGTGTCTCGAAATAACACTCTATTTTCTTTGGTAAGCCTTTCATTAAAATAAACGGGTTAGACCAGCTACCTCCAGGTCAGAACTATTTATGTTTCTTCTTAACTTTGCAGCTTTAAGGATTTGATCCCGTTTAGATCGACGCAGAAATTTAACGACCACTGGCCCCGGCATATTGCCGCTATCTTCTAGTAGAGCAACGGTTTTCGGTGGTCGGCGTGGGCCCACACGACTTAAAAAACTTTCTTATTTTTAATCTTGTAACCAACTAAATATATAAATATTTGTGTATTCAGTTATTCTTTTGTTTGAATTTTTTATCGATTGCCTTCTAAATTACTTCTCTATACGATTTTTCTTTAAAAAAACAGGTATAAGCGCTATTTGTACGTTCAGTTTGTATAAAAAAATCATCTACATCCGATTAGACGGGAGGAGTTGGAATCATGGAGCTGAACCACATTTCATACAAAAAAAATTAAAATAAAAAATTGACTGATTCGTAATACAAAATATACAAGGTAGAGTCGAAATTTGTATGAAGAAGAAGTATTTTTTTCCTTCGGTTGTATTTACCCTTTTTAAACCTACAACCCGAATAAATATGACTAAAAACGACATTTATGAAATATAAAAGGGTAAAAAATTATACTACCACGACAAAAGTAAAAGGAATTCTTTTTGGAAAAAAATTAATAAGTTATATATTTAATGAAGTAGAGCAACTTCACCTGCGATCTCGAACGTATTTATGCACGGGGGAGAGCGCCCCCTCTAATGACTGGGAATGTAAAACAGCACAGCTAGACGGAAGCCTTAAGTGACTACCGCCTCCCACGATCAACCGCAACACCAGGGGAATTGCAGGTGCATTGCCGGCCCTTTAGAAGGAGTATGCTCTTTTCTTGAAGGTCCCCAGGTCGTATCGGTCCGAAAAATCGCCGGTGATAATTATATAAAAATATAATTGTTTAATTATTTTTTTATATAAATTTTAATCGCTGTTTACTATGTTCGTAAACGTATATAAGGAATAAAAGACTTAGATATCACGTATACGCAATCGTCGCCCAAAGAGCACTTCAAGGGGAATTTACTACTTTATATTCATTATAGCGCGAAATATGTGGCCCTTTGTCCCACAGAAGTTCACGAAGACGAACTTCGGTACTTAGGCGTTCGGTGTCGATATATACCATATTTGATTAAAAGTTAAAGTTACTGCCTATATACGTTCCACTGCTGAGCACAGGCCTCCCCTCATTTCTGAGAGGGTTTTAGGGCAAGGAAGTGCGAACTTCACATGTCTTTGAAACATTTTTTTTCTTATTCCTCAGACATGCGGGTTTCCTCACGATGTTTTCCTTCATTGCTGAGCACGTGGTAAATCAGCACTTAAAATTGCAATTAACAATTTCATTGGTGCCGGCGGGGATCGAACCCGGGTTACTCGCGTTCTGTTATATTTACAGCGAGCATTAACCTTTGAGCTACCACGGCTCTCATCATATTTGATTAAAATTACTTAAATCACTAAAAGGTAACAATACCTATAAAATCAAACATTATCATTTAAATTTTGAAATAGCAGGGTCGATTTTTTGACGATGATACGCGCATCCGTACTGTCTTTACACCAATCGGTGTAGCAAGCACTGAACGCGTTAATATGTATGTTTCCATAGCGCGTCCATCGACCGACAGCACGCATGCGGACGCACTTGACCGAAGCTGCTCGTACGCAGTGCGTACACATATTACTCGCACATATTACGCGTGCATACGGTCGATCGAGCATTGTTACGATTTGTGAATTTTCATATAAATGACAAGCGCGATGTAGACGTCAGTCGAGCACTAAAACCGGCAATTAATTTCTTTCATTTTTAATTTTAAAGCAGAGTAAATGCAGATACTGTGGTACTTTTTAGTGGCAACAAGGGAAGGAATTAAAAATACTCCATGGAATAAAATGCTTGTTACAAAAATGGAAAGTGTAAAAAAATCGGTAAAAAAGGAAAAAAAATTAGTTAAAAAATAAATTTCGTAAAATTTGTTAAAAATTGTTTCATTTCTTAAAATAAAATTGAGGGGAATTTGTGGGGAATCTGTTGAAGTTTTATTCCTAAATTGGGGAATTTGACATGGATTTTCGGGAAGTTTGACAAATTGTATTGGCAAAGCTGCACGTGTTGCTACTAAAATTTGCAGGTGACTTAAGAATTAGAGGCGGCACTCACAATAAAACTTGCAAATTATTTATAATAGTTTTACGTACCTCTTTTTAAATTCAAAGTATCAAAAACGGAAAGTCAATTTAAATAAAATAAAAGAAATATTTTTTTAGATTAATGCTGATAGATTAATTAACTGTCGATCATAATTGCAATTGGTTTTAACTATTAAATTATTCAGTACCATTTCATTTCTATTTTCTTGTCCAAAATCAAAGATAACAATGAAATAGTGTTTGTAATTGTGTGAGTACCCCATTAGGTAATATTATTAATTTTAATATAATTTTTGTAGTAACGAACTGCTTGTTGCGTCAGGGTATAATTGATTGTCTAATTCTCTAATTGTATTAAAAAATTAAAACTATAAATTTTTAATTCCATATTATGAAGACTAGTCGTAGGGATAACTAAACTTATAAAATAAAAGTTGGGAATGTCGTAACGGTTTAACTATCTGTGGAAATGATAAAAGTGATAACCGCAAGGACGCACGAATTTAGCATTTGTTTTGGCGGGATTGGTTATTATATTTAGTTTTTGAGACAGTTCCGTGTTGACGTGCGCGTCAGCAACAATTGAATAGTGTTATTTATGTTTTTGTTTTTTATTTTATTTAAGTTATTCTTTATATAAGTTATTTATTAAATTCTTGTTGTTATTACTTGATATTAATTGTTAGTGGTTGCGCGGAAAACCATTCGTATTATTATATTTGACGGTAGAGGTGCCAAGCCGCTTGTTCCTTTCCGAAAAACGATATCATTCGTACCCTCCTATCGACACATCGGGGTGGTGGGATGGGAGGGGCAAGAAGATGATTCTAGAATGTCACGTAATCATCGGAGCCGAGGACATATAAGACACGCGCGACCGTTGCGCGTCCTCTTCCCACCGCGCCAGTCATTGGAACAACAGCTCTTTCCACCGCAGTCGTCGTTGAAACCACAACGCTTCTCTCCCGACGCACCCCTGGGGCCCCAGAGTGTCTGTCTAGAAGAAGTTCCAGAAGTTGCAGCTATAGTGCTCAACAGGATAGAAGAAACCCCGGTGAGTCAATATTCCTTTAATTAGCTCTTGCCTTACATAGTTTAACCCGCTCCAATTTTGTTGTTCTCCTAATAAGGCAGGATTCCTTTTCAGCGATTTGGCACAATAATAGTTTAGTTTTAGGGAAGAGCGAGTGCATTATACCGCATGCTATAGTAGTCGCCTTTACGTAAGCGTAGAAGCAACCGCATATACAGTCCACTTTAGTTAATATCTCGCGTAATAGGTTTAAGGTTCGACCGGGGAACTAGACTTCGGCAGCCTTAGACACGTGGCTCCACCATTTTATGGTCACTTCGAGCAGGATTTTGGTCGAATTGTTGAATTAATTAATTAGATAATGCACTCTAATTTATAGAATAGACTTAAATAGTGTTCGTTTAAATTTAAATTTTGATTAGGTACTCGCAAACAGAATTATTCGTTTTATAGCGCTCGTATTTGATTAAATTTAAAGCCTATTAAATAATTGAAACAGTGTAATAGGAACCGTTTGATACGCTTACCCACAATCTTGATAAAATTATTGAGTGCAAATGACGCGTCACCTCGACTCGCTGCGCAGGTGTTCGATTTAATTACGTAATACGGCATACCGAGTGTCCATCCTTCATTGTTTGTGCGTTGTGAGATTAATTGTGATTGATATAACTTTATTATAATAGTTTAAAATGGCAGTTAGTGGAAGTGAAATCAAAATTAAAACGCTTTATGCCAAGAGGGACATACTCTTTTCGCGTATGCAGAATATAAGTGATTATATAAAGAACATTCATATAGAAGCAGTGCGGGAAACCTTTTTGACTGAAATCGAAACGATAGATTCTTTACGAATGGATTACGAAAAAATATTAGACCAAATTAATCATTTGGAATTACAAATCGACCCGAAATACATAGTGAACTACCAACCGCTGCTGGCATTCGAAGATATGTTGTGTCGCGTGAAAAGAATTGCGAGATCCCTACTATCTCAAAACGAAGCAAAGCCGGGAAAACAGGTACGTCCAAGTGACTCGATTAGGTTGCCGCCAATAGATATTCCGGTATTCAATGGTGATATTAAGACGTGGCCCTTCTTCTTCAGTAGTTTTCAAAACAATATACACAATAACCCATCGTTATCGGACGCCGAAAAATTATATTACTTAATTAGTAAACTTAGTGGCAGGGCACAGTCGATCTGCTCTGGTTTTACACCTACAGCAAACAATTACTTATTAATATTCGAAACGCTTAAAACTAAATATGAAGATAGGAGAATGTTAGCTTCCTATAGCTATTTGAACCAGATATTCGATCTTAAACCTATATCATCCGCGAACATCAACGGCTTAGAGCAATTTCTAGATAAATTTGTGGCATCGGTGGCTGCACTTAAGAATTTGAAATTTAATGATCTTATGGACGTGGTGTTTCTCCATGTTGCATTAAAGAAATTAGACCCCGACACCGTGCGTGCGTTTGAAATGGAGCATCGTAGCTCGGAGATGCCTTCCTTTCATTCATTAGCATCGTTCGTGCGAGATCAAATAAAGGTGATGCAGCGCTCTCCGAACGTTAAACAGGAGATTAAAAGGTGCGTCGACCGTAGACAGACTCAACCATCTAAAATAGCAGGGTCGTTAACTTACGTAACCGCTACGCCAACATCACTCCAGCATACTTGTTTAGTATGTAAAGATAGACACGGTAATTTATATAATTGTGCGACTTTTCGTAAATATTCACCAAGCGAGCGTTATAAATTAGTAAAGATATACAACCTATGTTTGAACTGCTTAAGCGATAAGCATTTAGTTGCAAAATGCAATTCGAGTTCCGTATGTAGCAAGTGCGCCAGGAAACATCACACGCTATTACATTTTGAAAATAGCAACATAGCGGCGTCAAGTAAAGCGGATAAGGAATTCGCCCCTACTAAGGTCAACGATTCTAGCGGTCGACCTGGTGATGTCGCTCTGTGCTCATTGGCAAATATGGGAGCACAACCTCCTTCAACCGTGTTACTGGGTACGGCACGTATTTTGGTTAGGGATTCGCGTGGAAACGAACAAAGCGTCCGTGCACTGCTGGACAGCGGAGCCCAAAATAGCTTTATAACGCGACAATGTTGTCAGCGCTTAGGCTTAGTAATAAATAGGTCACTTTCATGTCCTGTAATTAAAGGCATCGAAGGCACTAGTAAATCGACACAGGGATATATAAATTTAAAAATTTATTCTCGGATAGATCGTAATGTTAACTTTGATATAAATGCACTAGTAGTAGATAGGGTCACTGAACGGTTGCCAACCGTTTCGGTTGACACCTCGGCAATGATTGAATTTAAGAATTTGACTCTGGCGGACGACACTTACGCCGTTCCTGGAAACATAGACATGCTCATTGGAGCATCGCTTTTCCCTCATCTTTTGTTAAACAATAAGGTCAGGGGCAACTCTTCGCATACCGCGCCTTACGCACTGGAAACCGTATTGGGCTATGTGATCCTTGGCTCCGCCCCCATCATAAATTGTATTTCGGCAACCTCTTATTGTGGTATGGCTGTCGAACCGCTCGAGTCGTTAGTCCGCAAATTTTGGGAGATGGAGGAGGTGAACGTCCCACCCATAGCTAGCTCAGATGAGAGGTTATGCGAGGAAATTTACGTCCGCACGACCATTCGTGATCGCGACGGTAGATATAGTGTAGCGCTACCCTTTAAAGGAGATGTTTTATCTCTCGGCGACTCGCGTCAAATGGCGGAAAAACGTTTCTACAGCTTGGAGCGTAGGATGCTCGCTTCACCCCAGTTAAAGGAAGCTTACGACGGCGTCATTAACGAATATATAAGAGAAGGTTACATATCACTTGTGGCTTCGAAATTAGATAACTACGAAGACACACCGTCGTATTTCATACCACACCACGGAGTCATTAGAGAGGACAAACTTACATCTAAGTTACGTGTAGTGCTCGACGCTAGTGCTAAAACTAGCACTCACCTGTCGCTTAACGATATCCTCTATAGTGGGCAAAATTTACAGGGCAGTTTATTTAATATAATAGTCAATTTTCGTTTGTTTAGTATAGCACTATCCGCCGATATTCGTCAAATGTTTCTTTGCATAGGTGTCCGTGAATGCGACCGTAGATTCCAACGCATTTTATATCGTTTCAACCCTCTCGGAACCTCTAATGGTGTTTGAATTTAACCGCGTTTGTTTTGGTTTAAAGTCGAGCCCATTTCATGCGTTACGCACGGTGAGACAGCTCGCTCACGATGAAGGTCCCTCTTATCCTAAAGCTAAGAGGGCAATTGAGAGCGGATTATATATGGATGATTTTGTGTACTCGGTCGATAGCGTGGAGGAGGCAACCCTAACCACCGCCGAGGTTATAAGGCTCATGAAATCGGGTCAATTCGATCTTGTGAAGTGGACTAGTAATTCGCGTCCGGTTTTGGATACAATCCCACTATCACACCGTCTTTCGGCGATAAAGGAATTCGACGATTCTGATACACACAAGGTGCTCGGTCTGTGTTGGTCACCAGAGTCCGACGTGTTTAGCCTTAAGGTAAATCCGCCCGTAGAGAAATGCACAAAGCGCACAATACTGTCATGCGTTGCTAGATTATGGGACGTCATGGGTTTCGTAGCTCCGGTGGTATTATACGCTAAGCTTTTAATTAAACAACTTTGGTTATTGGAATGCGACTGGGATGACTCGCCGCCTGACAGCATTGTTCGGTTGTGGCAGCGCTTTAGAGAGGAACTTCCTTTATTAAGAGAAATTAAAATACCGCGTCATATCAACGTAGATAGAAGTAGCGCCATAACAGTCGTTGGGTTTGCAGACGCCAGCGAGAAGGCTTACGGGGGCGTTGTATATTTCCACGTCCAGAATAATGGTAGAAATTCGATTAGCCTCATTAGTTCTAAGTCGAGAGTCTCCCCCCGTAAGGTTGTCTCTCTGGCGCGCTTAGAGCTTTGCGCAATATTAGTACTCACCAAGCTTATTACCGCAGTTATCAGCGCATGTAGGGATAGAGTTCACATAGAAAGGATATTGGCCTTTTCCGACTCCACCGTCGCCTTATGCTGGGTTCATTCTTCACCCCACCGTTGGGATACGTTTGTTGCGAACCGAGTGTCCAAGATACAAGATGAGTTAGAAACGCGGAACTTTATCACGTGTCCGGTACGGAAAACACCGCCGATTGTCTATCCCGTGGACTCACCCCGATGCAAATAATGGACCACCCGCTTTGGTTCCACGGACCTGCTTGGGTTCACTTGGATCCCTCGCAATGGCCAATAACCGATTTCGAACCTTCGTCAGTGTCACAACCGCCGGAAGAAAAGAGACACGCTCTAGTGGCGAACGTTTCGAGCGAGGTTTCTCCAATCATTGCTTTGGCGAACCGCTTGTCCTCTTGGTCGAAATTATTGCGTAGCGTAATTTACGTTTGTCGATTCGCGAAGCTGTTACCGCGACGTTCGTATGTCTTCGCATCCGATTACAACTATGCTGAGTCGCTAGTATTACGTGAACTTCAACGTGCGCACTTCTCTGAAGAAATTAGAAGATTACAATCGAATAGAGCTTGTAGTCGCGCCTTTCAACACCTTAAGCCATTTTTACAGGATGGGATTGTAAGGGTAGGTGGACGCTTGTCCAACTCGCAATTGAGTTTCGACCAACGGCACCCTATTGTTTTACCGCGTAAAGACCATATCATGAACTTATTAGTCGATTACCATCATAAATTGAACTCGCACGCTGGCCCCGACTTGTTGATGTCGATTTTGCGTCAGAATTATTGGATTCTTTCTGCACGTAGTTTAATACGCAATCGGGTGCACAGATGTATAGCTTGCTTTCGGGCACGCCCCAAGCCGTCATTTCCGGAAATGGCGGAACTTAGATCTTGTAGAGTAATACAATCAGTAAAGCCCTTCACGCACACCGGGTCTGATTTCGCTGGTCCGTTTAAGGTCACGCTCACTCGCGGGCGTGGTATAAGATCCACAAAGGCTTACGTCTGCATTTTCGTATGTCTAACTACTCGAGCGGGGCATATAGAACTCGTTGGTGATCTAAGCACAGCAGGCTTTATGGGTGCATTTAAAAGATTTCTATCCCGCAGAGGCCCTGTAAGTAAATTGTATTCGGATAACGGTACGAACTACGTCGGTGCAAAACGTATTCTATCGGAACTACATGAGCTCTTAGCTAGCAAGTATTATAATTCGGAGTTCGCTCACATTCTAGCCGAGAACCGCATTGAGTGGTCTCTGAACGTCCCAGCCGCGAGTCATTTTGGGGGCAATTGGGAGACTAATATCAAGAGTCTAAAGAGTCATTTATACCGAGTAATAGGAGATCAAATTTTGTCCTTCGAAGAGCTAAGTACGGTGCTCGCTCAAATTGAATGCGTAATGAATAGTCGCCCACTTTGTCGTACGTTGTCTAGTGACCCCTCGGAACCGCTGGCTCTAACTCCAGCACATTTTTTGAATTTAACGCCTTTAAAGTATTTGCCAGCCGCAGATATGGATGAGAACAGACTTAGCATTTCCGCACGCCACAAATTATTAGATCGGTTAGTGCAATCGTTTTGGAAACGATGGAGGATGGAATACTTGCATACTTTGCAGTCTCGGCAAAAATGGAATACAGCAACTGAGCCTTTAGCTGTAGGAACTGTAGTTGTGCTCACCAAAGAGAATACGCCGCCTCTCCACTGGCCGTTAGGAATTGTCGAAGAGGTCTTTCCCGGTTCCGACGGAGTAGTTAGGATAGCTCGCGTTAAGACCACGGTTGGGTCTTACTTGCGTCCGGTTGTCCGTTTGTACCCCCTGCCTCTTCCATAATTTAAATTAGCTTTCTAGATTAAATTGTAGTTGAATTTAAGCAATCTTAGCGTTAGTTAGTTATTTTGTTAGTTGATCTTAGCTCTAGTTGTATTAGTTAATTTTGAAGGAAATCCTTCAAGGGCGGGGGAGATGGTTGCGCGGAAAACCATTCGTATTATTATATTTAACGGTAGAGGTGCCAAGCCGCTTGTTCCTTTCCGAAAAACGATATCATTCGTACCCTCCTATCGACACATCGGGGTGGTGGGGTGGGAGGGGCAAGAAGATGATTCTAGAATGTCACGTAATCATCGGAGCCGAGGACATATAAGACACGCGCGACCGTTGCGCGTCCTCTTCCCACCGCGCCAGTCATTGGAACAACAGCTCTTTCCACCGCAGTCGTCGTTGAAACCACAACGCTTCTCTCCCGACGCACCCCTGGGGCCCCAGAGTGTCTGTCTAGAAGAAGTTCCAGAAGTTGCAGCTATAGTGCTCAACAGGATAGAAGAAACCCCGGTGAGTCAATATTCCTTTAATTAGCTCTTGCCTTACATAGTTTAACCCGCTCCAATTTTGTTGTTCTCCTAATAAGGCAGGATTCCTTTTCAGCGATTTGGCACAATAATAGTTCAGTTTTAGGGAAGAGCGAGTGCATTATACCGCATGCTATAGTAGTCGCCTTTACGTAAGCGTAGAAGCAACCGCATATACAGTCCACTTTAGTTAATATCTCGCGTAATAGGTTTAAGGTTCGACCGGGGAACTAGACTTCGGCAGCCTTAGACACGTGGCTCCACCAGTTAGTATTATTATTTTTGTGCATTTTGTGTTTCTTGTTTGGTTTTTAATAATGCTTACGTGTACGTTTATAGTGCTCGTGAGTACGGCAACATGTTTTTGTACCTTGGAGAAGCTCGCGGAAATGTTTCGCGTGCATTACAAATTTACCGAAAGAAAATCCCGACCACTCGACAGCCAGCTGACTGACACCCACTGAGCATTTCAGTGAGTGTTGGAAAATCGGCCTATGGTTCCGGTAGCGGCAGGAGGTGGAAGTCAGTAGCTGTTCACTCCGTGGAGCGTATTTTAGATGTCGTTCGCTGGAATCTGAACCGTACACGAGATGTCACTAAATTGTTAAGGTGTCAGAATGGAACAAGTGTGTCATACTGGACAGCTCACAAGGTGTTAAAGCTTAAAAACCGAATGCGCCCATACAAAGTGCAAGCTTTATTTCCCGGCGATCATGACCGGCGGCGAGTTTTCTGCCGTTGGCTATTAGACCAGTAACAATGTGTGCCTGGTTTCATTGAGCACGTCATCTGGACGGATGAGTCAACATTTACCAGAAACGGTCTGTGGAACCTAAGAAATACACACGTGTATTCCTTAGGTTCCACAGGTATAAGTTAAACAGCACGTTGTTCAAAAAACCAGACACCAAACTCGATGGTCGGTTAATGTATGGGCAGGTTTATTTAATGATCGCATACTAGGACCGGTGTTTCTGCTACAGTGACTTAACGGACAACTATAACCAAACGCTTGGCCACCTCGCTCACAAGATCTGACTCCGTTTGATTTTTTCTGTGGGGGTATGTGAAAGAAAAGGGTTTTTATCCTGTGTGTGATAGTGCTGACGAAAACCGCCAAACTCAAAGCCAAGCATACAACTGCAATACTTCAAGATACTATAAGTTATACAGGTACAGCATAGATGGGAACAAAAATTAATAATTTTAATCTATGGTAACCGCGGTTTACTATGACATCTGGACATTGAACATCTCAGTCCCCACGTGACCATGGGTTCTCTAAAGTGCTCGAAACGTCAGGTACATAAAAAAAGTTATAATACGCGATATAATCCGTAAAAACTAGTGTTATTTAAATGTGTATTATTCGCGTAAATATAAGATTTTAATCATCAGTCTACATAGAGTCTAATTTTAAAGGTGAAAACCACTCTAGAAAGTAAGATCATACTTTTCCCACTATAAAGAACCCAAACACGAGATTTCTGCGGCGGTGGGAACGGAAGTTATAAAGTCCTGAACTATCACTCGCCATCTTGTGCGGCCATTTTGAAAATCTTTAAACGTCTATAACTTCTGAACCGATTGTCGTAGCGAGCGCATAGTGTTGCATCTTGAGGGCTGTCTCTTCAATTAGAAAACTCACTGAACTCTTTTGAAATAATTTATGCGATACATACCTTTTTTCCTTGTTTTTTTTTTAAGTTGGGGAACATTTAGGTATGGCTTCGAAAACAAAGATTGACGGTACTGCCAGCGCGGTTGGGTGTAAAATCACACACAGGAACTTCACGCAACCGAGTCCCCTCGACAACCGGAGAAATTATTATTCCGGAATCACGCGTGAAGACACGCGTATCCGACATACATAGATATAAGAAATAAGGAGATATGCCCAGTAGTTGAAAATGTATCGGAACCCGGTGTCTCCATTTGGCCCCTACCACGCGCCAAACTCCTACATATGCAGATCAGTAAAAGCAATAGATACACAGTCGCGCACACACACTTGCATTTTATAAATTAGAACGTACTTTACAATTAATTATAAACCATATCTCTGAAAGCACATCGTGCATTTACCATTCACCGTGCTACTTACTCACACAAAAATATCGGTCACTATCGTTGTGCCGTAAAAAAGCCATTATTTTACATATGCGTTAGTGATTGACTAAATTGAAAAGTTAACGATTATTTCGTTTATACAAAAATTGTACTATTTTTTTGGGTTTTGAGTATAAAATAAATAAAATACCGTATGTCCAGAGAATAGAGTAATAAAAGTAATTAATATGTAGGTAAAAATGTAATATAAAATTGTAAAAATACTATCATTACGGATTGATGTAGTAGGTATTTTGAAATCATGCTATAGTATTTTCTCACTGACCTGTAAAGTGAAGGTATTTGTTAGTAGTTGACGTTTTGATATTTTTGGGGTGGTATTTTTGTCAAATAGTATAATCTTAAATTAATGTATTGTATATGACCACTTTTATAAGAAATGTAATGTGATTATTCATAGGGGACTGCTCAAATTGGTGAAACTTAACATTAAAAAAATATTTGGCAAAGCCTTTGCCATGAATTTCTATTTGACATTTTTAGTTTTAATTGTTAGTTTATCATTGGCAATACAAGCAGTATTTATGATAATTTTCATTCTCATACAAATTACGACGACCAGCATAAGTTTTTGTAGGGAACCAGTTAGGTGGTCTTCCAGTGGCATCAATCAATTCCTTTTTTAAATTAGCATCATTTGGGAAGCTGAAAGGTACGACAATAACCTATTTATATTTTCATATATCCTAAGCTTCTAAACCTCACCATGTACTAAGCAGGTTTTGCCTGGCAAGCTTTTGTTATAAAAACCCTTGCTTGGTGAAAATATTGCTAAATATATGAAAACAAATATACACTCATGCCAACCAAATAAATAACAAGAATAATTATATTGACTCATTTTAAGCCAAAGTCCGAACTATCCGAACCGGGGGATGAGTCGCTCGCGTCCGTAGGCTTCGACCACCAAACCTTAGGCCCACCGTACACGTGTCCCCCGGGTGGTGTTAAACGAGCAACAAAGCCGAAAAAAATAGACTTGGTTTACCGCCGTGTGGTGGCGGCGTAAAACCTACCACCACCCCTTCTTCGCACCATGAGTCAGGAGATAAAAGAAATGGCCCCGAGTTCCCGGCGCCCCTTTAATGGGGCAGGGGTGCGAAGAATCTCCGGGAGAAAACCAGCGACGAGGTTCGCCAACCGTCACGTTCTATCTCCCGGAGGGGCGAAAAGTGGATTGCGGAAGCCCGTCTGGCTACGCTGAATGTATGTGGAGCAATGAATGATAAGATGGATGAAGTATGCGAAATGATGAATGACAGAGGAATAGATGTGTTATGTGTAAATGAGACGAAACGAAAGGGAAAGGATGCCACTGCACATGGCACGTATACCGCGTATTGGTCTGGTGTAGACGAAACCGAACGGGCATGCCAGGGAGTCGGTTATATCCTTTCAGAAAGAATGGGTCAATGTGTGAAAAAGTATGAATATGTAAGCCCGAGGCTGCTATGGATACGAATGAAAGTGGACTTAAAGAAGCTGTTCTTGCTAGGGGTGTACGCCCCAGACATGTCTAAGCCCACTTACATCCGAGAGCAGTTTTGGGACATGGTAAGGATGGTGTTGACAAAATGTAAGGAAAATGAAAATATTATTATGTTAGGAGACTTTAATGGAAGGGTTGGGGTGAGCAGGTCTGGTTATGAAAGAATATTGGGAAAGTTTGGTGATGAAAGTATAAATGAGAATGGTGAAGACCTCCTCACCGTATGTGTGGAAAAGAATATCTTTGTGACGAATACTTTTTTTCGTCATAAGAAAATTCACATGTATACATGGGAAAGAGGTGATTATAGAAGCATGATAGATTTCGTAATTGTGGATGAAAGAATGAGGAGCGCAGTCGTAGATACAAGCGTTTACCGGGGGTCCAACGTAGGGACGGATCATTACTTGGTCTTATGTCGAATTAATGGTCTTTTCAAGCGTTGGCGGCATCGGACATCTGTGTCTACCACTGCGTTACGGCGTATAAGAATAGAGAAGTTAGAAGATGAAGATGTGAAAGAGAAGTATAAATGCAGACTGGGAGAAAATATTAGGTGTTTGAATGAGTTGTGTATGAATGATTTAGACATGAATACTGTGTGGAATAATATTAAGAAAGGTTTGGTGGATGGAGCCACCGAAGTATGTGGTGTAAGTAAGAGAACAAATGAAAGGAAAAGAAATACGTTTTGGTGGGATGATGAGGTACGGGTGGAAGTTGAATCAAAGAAGAAAGCATGGTTAGATTTACTAGCAACTAAAGCTGGTAATTCTTGTGGTATGAATGATGAGATTGAAAGAAAAAAGGCAGAATTTAGACGTCTAAATAAGAGAGTAAAAGAAGTAGTTGAAAGGAAAAAGAAAGAAAGAACGGATAAGAATGATAAAAGGATATCTGCTAATTTCCAGGCTAATATAAAAATGTTTTGGAAACTCGTAAGAACTGCCAGGGGAAATACAAAACAGCCTATAATTATTGCTGTAAAAATCGAGAATGGATGTATTCTGAATTCTGAATGATGAAGTTTCGAATTTAAACAGATGGAAGGAATACTTTGAAAGCGTGTTAATGTGTGAAGAGTCGTCTGAATTAAATGAACAAGAAATTCCGAAAGAAGTGGAAAGTGGTATGGAGATATGTGTAGATGAAATAATGAAGGGAATGAAAAGCATGAAAGCAGGTAAGGCAGCTGGATATGATAGAGTATCACTCGAGATGCTAAGGGCTGGAGAGGGAGTGGTGGCAGGCCTGCTGTACACCTTGTTTAATTTGTGTTGGGAATTAAAACGGGTACCGGATGACTGGTGTAAAGCAGTTATAGTACCAATATATAAAGGAAAAGGGTCACAGCAGGACTGCAAAAACTACCGTGGTATCAGCTTGCTTAGTATTGTGGGTAAACTGTATGCTAAGGTGTTAAATGAAAGAGTTATGAAAGAAACTGATGGAAAAATTTGGGATGTGCAAGCGGGTTTTCGAAAGGGAATGGGGTGTACAGATCAAGTCTTTTCCATGTGCACGATTGCAGAGAAGTTTTTGGCTAAAAACCAGAAAGTTTTTTGTGCGTTCATAGACTTGGAAAAGGCTTATGACAGCGTGGACAGGAATGTGTTATGGCAAACACTGAACTCATATGGGTTGAGCGCTGGTTTGATACAGGCATTGATGTCTCTTTATAGGGATTCTAGTGCTTGTGTCAGGATCAATGGGGTCTACTCGGACTGGTTTGGCATCCGAAAAGGTGTCAGACAGGGCTGTGTGGCTTCCCCTTGGCTGTTTAACCTATTTATGGAGAGATGTTTGCAAACTTTGAAAGATGAAGAATGTGGGTTAAGAATGGGCGAGTTAACCGTCAAATGCCTTTTGTACCTATGCAAATGATGGTTACATTAATTATTATAAGGTTGGTTACATTAATACAGGCATTAAAAGAAAGGGGAATGAAAGTGAACGCAAGTAAGACGAAAGTGATGGTATTTGAAAGAGAGGAAAGCAAAACGGTATGTGAAATAAGAATAGAAGGAGAGTTAATTGTGCAAGTGGATGAGTTTGTGTATTTGGGATGTGTATTTAGCAGGGATGGTAGATATGATAAGGATATAGAACGACGAGTAAATGCAGGGAATAGAGTGAATGGGGCACTACATTCTATTGTGAAGAACCAGAATGTATCAAAAAATGCACGTATGGTAATTCATAATGCTGTGTTAGTCCCTACTTTAATGTATGGTAGTGAAAGCTGGGTGTAGCAGAAGAAGCACGAAAGTAGAATAAATGCTGTAGAAAGTTTTTAAAATGTGTAGTAAGTCTTTAAGGAGTATGCTAGGGTTGAATCTGAATGACAGTGTGAGAAATTGCGTGATAAGAGATAAATGTGGTATGCAAGATGATGTTGTGACCAGGATTAATAAAGGAATGCTTCGGTGGTTTGGTCACGTAGAAATAATGAATGAGGAAAGAGTGACAAAGCAAATTTATATGGCAGATGTGAACGGCAGAGTCGGGAAGGGACGCCCTAGAAAAAAGTTTATCGACCAAATTGGCGATATTTTGAAAATGGGCCACGTTAAAATTACCCTTAACCGACGAGCATGTATGCGTAGATATATGGAGGTAAAGGAGGCGAAAGAGGTATGTCAGGATCGTGTCAAATGGAAGTCCGTAGTCTCTGCCTACCCCTCTGGGTGACAGGCGTGAGTGTTTATGTATTATGTATGTATGTACTATCCGAACCATGCCGGTTAGGTATTTATGATACATTCGTAGCTTTTGAAAACTGTAAATGGTGTTAAACCCCAAAACCATAAAAAGTATGAAAATCTTTCGAAGATAATACGATTATTCAAACCTAACACTCCATCGATTATTAACCTAAAATTTTATCAACTTACTTTACGACCGTTGTTTACGCATTCAGCGTAGTAGTTGCTGTAAAATAATCAAAATAAGTAAAAAAACATCATGTTACATCGGTCTTCCTACCGAGTTGAAACGGTTGACAAATTGGAGAATAAACTATAATAACAATTCGCCAATCCACATTATTGTCGATAGTGGATCTACACAAGCACAAAACTAGCTCGTCGCAAGAATCAGCGGCCGTACTACGCCATATATCTGCATAAATATAGTATCATTTTGTGATATTTACATTGCTTGTTCAGTCTCTTGGCGTTATACTAAGGTAGTGGTTATGGAGCAAATATTTACTGCAAAAATATTACAGTGGCTGTGACATTTGAAATCAAAAAATAACGTAGTAAGAGCAAGAAATACGATTTGCTGTTTAATATGATTTTAAAGTTAAATATAATGAAATACTATTACTTAGGGATGGTAAGTGATTCCATGATTAACAAAGTTTTTGTTTTGGCTTCGGTTTACTCCCCGTAATAGATGCGATAAAATACGCAAAGATATGCAACATCTCTTCGCAGCGGCAGTGAATCGAGCTGATGGGAAAGCACTCGGTCGTCGACGATTCGAGCCGCTCTGCGCTGGATGCGGTCAAGTGGAAGGGGCTGGCACTGGGGAGCCCCAGCCCAGAGATGGGAACAGTATTCCATGTGCGGCTGAACCTGCGCCTTGTAAAGTTGAAGGTGGTGTGCCGGCATGAAGTACTGTCCCGCTCTGTTGAGCATGCCAACTTTTTTTAGACTTTGAGAATGAGAATTTGTACTTCTCTTCCAAGTGACCACGAAACTGCACGTCACTTGATATGTTGATTAAGGAAATATTACCTTTATATATTATTGGACTCGGATGATGGCCTGCATGTTGAGGAGATAAAAAATAAGGACCCACTCATTATTCTAAAGGACGTACCAGCGTACAACTCAGACGAGGATATTATAGTACTACTAACAAATCAAAATAATAATTTAGTAGGTGACATTAAATCTGAAGACATTAAATCATCGTAAAACATCGACGAAAGACGAGAAATCTTCATGTTAACCACGTCATTTTGCAGGTCTCACTTCAAGTATGGCAGCATTTGACAGCGGCAGAACGGATACTCATCGATCTGCAGCGTGTATATGTGTCGGACCAGACACCGTTAGTTCAGTGCTCGCGCAGGCTGAGATACGGTCATGGGTGCAAATTCTGCAAAGAAACAGTTGACATATGCAGCCACTGTGGTGTTCCACACATGAGAGCGGAATGACTTGCAGGAAACGCGCCATCATGCCGAAATTGCTTTCATGCTAAATTGGAGAAAAATGATCACAGCGCCTTCGATTCACAGTGCCCTATTAAGAAAAGGTGGGACATCCTGGATAGATCTACGGCGGCGTATTGCTGAAGACCACGTGGGCGCAAAAGCCACTGCAACGAATGCACAGCCCGCCAAAACTTTCAAATGTATAAAGTCATACAGGCTAACTTACAAAAGAAGAGGTTGGCAACAACGGAGCAAACTAAACAAAAGATTATCTTCACTTTAATTCAGGAACCGTATATTGGCCCCCAGGGCGAACTCGAAAGACATGCTGGAACTCGTGTGGTCCAGAGAAATCGGAATAGGACAGAGCCTATAAAGGCAGCCATAGTGGTCTTTGACGACAATGTAGAGATTATCGAAAGCCCTACATTGACTACTGAAAATATACCTGTAGCTATATTAAAAACAAGCGAGTGGGCCCTGGGTGTTATATCAATTTACATAGAAGACTATTTGCCAATATAGCCTTATTTGGACACCATAAAATATATAACACAAACAATAGGAACTAATAAAATATTATCGGGAGGGGATGGCAATGCATGGAGTACATGATGGGGAAGTACCTCAGAGAGTTTTAGAGGAGAAGCATTATCAGGAACCTTAGAGGTACTCGACCTACACCTTCTAAATATTGGCAAAGAACCAACATTCGTTACCATCAGAGGAGGGGAACACCTTAAGATTCACGTTGATATTACAGCATGCTCAACAGAACTCGGTGCAGTGAGTGACTGGAGAGTGGACAAAACTGTTACTAGTTCTGGCCACAATTCAATTTTTTTCAATATTAAGTTTAACAAACCAACACAAGATAGACGCACGAATACAACGAGAATCCTTAATACGAGAAAGGCTGATTGGCCTGCTTTTAGAGAAGAATTATTAAGAGAGCTAAAAGCAATAAATATAGATAAAAACGAGATAAGTTTGACCATGGTGGGCTCCATCCTAAGATTGAAAGAGACCAATAGGGACCCATAGAGAATGTGAGGGTTTTAATAGGGAGGTAGAGCTTTACGAACATAATAGTGGCCTATTATATATATACATGATGAAGAAGGCACAGGAACAAAATGAGTGTATCGAGTGCACCAGGACACGAACAGGGGTGTCGAGGAAGGGAAGGCAAAAGAAACTGAATCATCTGGAGCGACCACAGCTACTACATCGAGTGGGGCTACCACAGAGACCTCCACGAACACATAGGATTCAAGAACGTCTGCAGCAGCAACGAGCAGCAGGATGGAAGCCAGTGGTATACAGTCTAGCGTCATACAGAAGTCTGTTGAGTCCAGAACTGAAGCGATAACCGAAAGCAACGGTCAAGCTGGAACCGAAGAAGCGGCATCGAAGTAAATGGTAGTCGACCAGCCACAACACAAATGCATCAAGAAATCAGTAATAGGTCATTTCAATCGGACCGGCTGAAAGCAGAATTCGAAGCGCGGATTGAATTCGAATGCTCAAAGCTTGAACAAGCTAAAGTAGCAGCAGCGTTATTAAATTGGAGCTAGCACACCTCAATCGTGAAGAGGAGATCGACTCGAACGAGGATGATGAAGAGCGGAATACGCAAGTGGAACCTTTCGTGAGAAGTTGGGTTCAACATTCCGTAATGAGTGCGTGCAGTGCAGCCAGATATGGCAGAAAAGGAAGCGTCCGAGGGATCACGCCGCTTAGAAGCGGAGGTCGAGCGCGACGTAGAAAATGCACAGAAAGCACACGCGAGTGAGGTGTTAGTGTTGACCGACGCGATTTTGAGTGCAATTAAGATTGCGTTTCATGTTTTCCCGTACATTTGCAAATAAATTGTCATTTATGGCCATTTCCTTCAATTTCTCAAACGCATTTATTATTCGATGGCATAATTGTTTCACCAAATTCACGTTCTCCGCGTAAACATCGTCTTTGACACACCCCAGAAAAAAATCGAGTGACACGAAGTCTGGCGATCTTGCTGGCCGACCACGACGTCCAAATCTATCAATCCATTATGCACCAAACGTACCATTTAGCCACTTCCTGGCTGTTGTTACAGTGTGCTTGCGCGCCATCTAATTGATACCACATTCGTTGGTCGATGGACATTTAGATTGTTTGTGTATTCTGACACCGTATCATGTAGTATTATAGTAGTAGATTAACAAACCATTCTCCGTTCACTAAGCCCCATCAACGAATACGAGTCCAATAATGTTGTCACCGTGAATAACTGCCCAAACATTTACCGAAAATCTGCACTGATGAGCTGACTCCCGCCAAACGCGCGGAGTTTGGTTTTTCGGTGCCCAATGGTGGAGATTGTGCTGATTCCACATGCCGTTTCTGGTGAAATGCTTTTGTTAGTCTAACACATTCGGGAAAGAAAGTCACTGTCCTCTTCAATTTTACTCAGTAACCACTGACAATAATTAACTTTTATTAATGTATCACGCGATATCAGAGTATGTACTTGTATAGACCTGAATGGGTGCCGCTTTTCGCGCTTTAATATCCTATGGATAGTTTTGTGATGGACTAGAAAATGCATAGCACTCTGACGGAGGCTAGTTTTGAGTTGATCTTCGATATATTGTTATATTTAAAGTTCCTGTGAGTACTTAGTTTATAAGCAGTACTAATTTAAGGTAAGCCTACGCACTGTGTTTTAGCGAGCGTCTTTACAATTTCATCCATCAAAATCACTATGCACTATTCAAAGCTTTGACATATTTCTGTTTGCCTGGTACTATGGACAGCCAATTGAATAAATCTCTCTCAGATAGTGACGTTAATCAAGTAGAGAGCAAAAGACCGATTTACGCTTCGACAAGTACAGTAGCGAGTTAACTTGCGAACCTGGCGAGTTAAGTTTGAACCTCGTTTGAACGGCAATAAGCGAGTTAAGTAGTAAGTTAACGATTAAGTTGAACGGGATAGCCGGTAGAGCTATTTTTCGGCGAGTTATGTCCGAAGTGCTGCCCTCCCGCCACCCGCAACTAAACTCGCCGTTCGTGTAAACGACGGGACGCAACGTTTGCGCACCAAAACGTACAATTATACTTTTATAATTAAAATTGCCACAAAGTTTTTACGATACTGTTTATTGAATACGTTTTATATTGGGTATTGATAATAAAATGAACGAAAGAAATCACGTATAAATTTGTATAGGAGTATTTAAAACACGAATGTTTAGATAATAGTAGATGTTCAAATTGTAAAATTAAACCTGCTCGAGATGCCGCACTCATGAAAATTCTTAAAAATAATATCAGCAATAGATGCTACGAAGGTGAAAGAATTCTCCATCAGAATACTGACCGACAGTATGGCGGTACTACAAGCTCTGAGTTGCAATATGACGAACTCGGGACTGATATACGAGTGCCATCAACGATTGAATGAGGTATGTAAGCACAACAATGTGACTCTGCAATGGATCAAGGGACACAGTGGATCTAGAGGCAACGATGCAGCAGATGAACTGGCCAGAAGGGGATCGGCCCTGGCAACTATAGGACCGGAACCAATAATACCAATCCCCTTTGGCTACGTTCGTTCACTGGTACGTAGATACTTCAATAATTTACACGCTCAACTTTGGAAAAATTTTGTAGACTGTAGACAAGCTAGGGAGGCCCTACCTGAAATAAACAGTCGTCTAACCAAGGTTCTAATGAGACTGAACAAGCCAAAGATCAGGATAGTAACAAGTGCTATCACAGGACGTGGCTCTTTTAACAAACATTTGTTCACCATAGGTGTTACTGATAGCCCCCTATGCCATACGCAGGGCATGCATGGGAGAGGAAGAAACGGCGGCTCACGTGTTGCTGACATGTACAGAAGTCGCTTCATACAGGGCTAAACATCTCGGCACGCCGGGATCGCTCGCCGAATAGTTGCTTTCAACATCAAGGGACTGCTGAGCTTCTTCGGGGAGATATCATGGCTCGAATAACCATAGTATTCCTGCCCACACGCAAAATACGCGCTTAGACGTGGAGTTGCGGAAAACAGCCCGTCGTAAACTAAACTAATTCTTAAAAACTTCTTTAACACCAACCATTAATACTTCTCTGACTGGATCATATAATTCTTGACGTAATCTTAGAACCATCTTAAACGAAAAACAGAAAAATTCTGTAGTCTCGAAACGTCATACTCCTACGAACTATATGAACTAATGTCCTTAACTAAACTCGCCACGAAGACATTGTTTGAACGCTACTGCCCACTTAACCGTTTAATGTCAACTGCCCTGTAACTTAACTCGCTACTGTCCTTGTCGAAGTGTAAATCGGTCTTAGGGACAGAATTCCCCCCCCCCCTCAACTATGCTTTTTCTCACAGCAAGCGAAAGAGGGAAGTCGACAATATTAATATGGACTTTAGCAGCCTTAAGGAGGAAATTAAGAATATGATATTCTTCCCATTGGCGTTGCAAAAACAATAATTTATACAAGGTACTAACACTTTGAAAGACATAGGTATTCAACAGTCAAACAATAACATTGAAAGTTCAGTCACATTTTTAACTGCGCAATATGAAGTTTTCGGAAGAAAATAGAGCATTTAGAAAGCAAGATAAAAGAGGACAGAAACTATATTACGCTGTTACAGGACAAAATTGAAGACATGCAAATGAACAACCGTAAAACCAATTTTGAAATTAAAAATCCAAAAAGAAGATCTCATTAACATGGTAACCGACGATCGACCGACGAAACGACATGGTATATTTGTCGCAAAACATTGCTTGCAACTTAAATAAGACTGATATCAAGGACATCTATAAGGTGCGCGGAAAGCAGGATAGTTTAAGCAATACTTCAATTATCGTCGAAACATATTCAACACTTTTAAAACCAGAAATACTAAAAATGAGCAATGCCTTTAATATCAAGCATAAGATTAAGTTCTGCTAAGTACCTGGGATTTCATACAGAAGAAGATACTCCCATCTTTGTTTTAGAGCAGCTCATAGCAAATGGCTCTCGACTACACTTCCTCGCCCGAGACCTCGTCAGATCATCATCATCATCATCATCATCATCATTACAGCCCTTCACAAGTCCACTGCTGAACATAGGCCTCCCCCAAGTAATGCCACACTTCCCCGCCCGAGACCTCGTCAGATCAAAGAAATATAAATTCTGTTCGATAACTTATGGTAAAGTTTATATGAGAAAAGACGACAACTCTCGTATATAATAATTAAATCTGAAGTACAAATTCAACAACTCCAACAGGACTCACGACTAGGTACAGTGTTAACCGTAGAATATTCTTATAAAACCATAATATTAATAATTTTTTTCTTGTATCCACAAATGTTCATTATGTTCTCTGTACACTTTATTTTCATGAAATGTTTAATTATTTTTTATTGATTTCTCTATTGAAACAATTTCATTGTCACACAATCCTCAGCATTACACTATACACACTTATTTTCATACTGTGCATACAAATAACACACTATACTTATATGTCATTGTTAACTAGGTATAACATCTAAAATTCATACATACTTATTTACAACCTAACGTTATTGACAACTTATTTCATTTTGCAAACTTTAATCCTCGTAAATTAATAGACCGAAATCTTTTTTTCAGTTAACATAAATTGTGGACTGATTGTCTATTGGCAACTTGCAAACTGTGACAGACCTCTCAAACGCGATCTATGTTAAGGTGCGCTTACACGAGGGCAATAATTGCTCGGCGACACGAATGGACCGATCTGGAGCAATTAATGGAGCAATTTCAAAAGAACGGAGCAAATTACGGCAATTATTTCGGCGATATTGCTTCTAATTGCTCCAGATAAATGACGAATATCCAATGGGCTTGGAAATTCCTAGCAATTTTTGAATATATCTCATTCGCACTTGTTTCTTTTGCGGCTTGCCGTCTTGCTTCCGCGGGAAGAGTGAGAGGTCGGAAATCGCCAGAAATAGAAGGGTTAAAGCAAGTTTTGTTGATGCAGAAATTGGTTCTCTCATGTTGGTCGTCTGTTTCGTAATTAATGGGTTAACTTTGTTCAAAAGTAAATCAAAGTCTGTTCGTGACATTCTAGTAAAGTTTTTGAATGATATATCATCTAATTCTTTACACAATGAAAATTGCGGCCTCTTTGCCAAAAACGATCGCACCCACATAGGCCTATTCCTTTTCTTTCTTTTTTGTTTTTGATTAATAATAAAAAGCGCTACAAGCCGCCGCAGCAAGAACAATGTCGTCCATAGCGAGCGAATACTGAAATGCTCGTGTAGGACAGTATTGCCTAGTTGATGAAGTTGCGCCATATCGCTCAATATTGTATTGCGCAGTATTGATGCTTGTTGCCGTTGCCGTAAATTGCTTGAAGTAGTCGTGACGTCATAGTTGACGAGTATTGACTGGAATTGAGCAATTTTAGTTGCCCGTGTAAGCGCACCTTAGCAAGCAAGCGCAAGCGCGTTTATGGGAACGAATAGCTCCATAAAATTTTTAAATGACCTTGATGCCACGGAGACAGTACAGGCTGTTCGCTTTGATTTAGAGGGTATATCAAAAAATGTTTGAGTACAAAATAGTGATTTAACAATCATTTCTCAAAATATTAGAAGTGTTTACAGTACCTAATATTGAAGATCTACACCTGACCCTCACACACTTAAATTTGATCCAGATATTATTGTATGTATGTATTATATATATGTATTAACAGAATGTTGGCTTACGGACCACAAAATAATCCCAAATATTATGACACTATTAATGTTTCGTTACAAATTTTCATCTCAATCAAAGTAATAGAGTGGTCGTGTATGTGAGAAAATGTTCTACCACGGGGAGTGTTTTGAGGAATTGTATGCGTTAATTCCAACCGCCAAATTTCACGAACGTACATCGCGTCAAACTTCGCGATACCATCCTTACCATCTGGATACTTGGCGGTCTACCACTGAGCATTTTACTAGGAGCTTTCTTCCTCGTACAACTCTGTGGTATTGTTACCACCGGTGATTTTCCGGACCGATACGACTTAGGAACTTTAAAGAAAAGAGCTTATTCCTTTCTAAAAGGCTGGCAACGCACCTGTAATTCCCCTGGTGTTGAGGTTGTTCATAGGCAGCGGTAGTCACTTACCATGAGGTGAACCGCATACTCGGCGGTGCTTGACCACGAAACTGCAAACTATTCGATAAATGGACGCCAAGGATTCCGATGCTAGCTGAGGCAGCAAGGGGATTGCCTTGAAGCTGAGAAGATACTTCAAAGGGATTCTTTTTATCGGTAAACGCTCAAATTAAAATAAATTCTTGTTCACACCCATTTTAAAGCATTTACTTAACTAATTGGGTACAGACACGTTGTTTATAAATACTAGAAAATAACCGAAAACTAAAAATCTCATCTTTCTTTAGGAACAAATAACAGAAATATTGCCTAATGTCTATATATGTCAGGTAGACCAGAAGATCACCAGCCGATCGACCACGATGAAAACTGTATTAGCGTTCACTAACCAGCTGGTGATCCTCAAGGTACCTCATGAGCTGGCAGTTTATAATGGACCCCATAATTTAGAAAAACAAGGATGTGATGGCGATAGGCCTGTAGTTGGACGGGTCTGAGAGATCGCCTTTTTAAGGGAACTGGTGGACCAAAGCTGCCTTCCATGAATTCGGGACTACGTCTAGGGAGTAGGAGTACCGGAAAAGACACGTTAAAACCGGTGCCAACTCCGTAGCAAACGTCTTCAGCGCAATGGGAGGGACTCTATCAGGCCCACTCGACTTTCTGATTTCCAGGGAGTGCTTTGCGAACCGAGCGCTGTGTAAACCGCACATCTGGCATGGAGCACTCACACAGTGGGATAAAGAGAGAGCCTAACAGATGGGATTTCTCCTTTGCGGCATGGGCAGTAACTCGACCACTCTGTGCAGAGATGGAAGAGATGACTGACAGAAGTTCCCTTGGACAGCCTTGGTGAGAGACCAGAATGCGTGAGTTTCTGAAGGAAGGCGACCTAGCTTCTCGCCAATTCTGCCGATGTGCTCACCTTACCTTGGCAATGACTCTTTTGAAGAACCTTGAGGCGCAATTATACTTCTTTTTAAGAGCGCTGGTGTTTACATCCCGAGACGTTGATGCGTCAGCCCAGACCTGGTAGCACTACTGCTTATAGTGTGATGCCATTTTACAGAAGCGACCAAACCATGGTTGGGATCTGCCTCCGATGGGCACTACAGAAGATGGAATAAAAAATTCCATACGCTTAAGTACCACATCAGCGACAGAATCAGCAACAACGTTAAGGTTGGAATAAAGTCCCGCAAAAATTTACGAATAGTGTGACAGGGATCGCCTTGGTGTTGTTGCTTCGCTTGTCTTGAGCAGTTTTAGTTGCGAGTGCAATTGAACCCCCCCCCCCCTTACCTCTGAATACGCGGGGCAGCCTGAGCACTCACGCTTAGGAATCCTCCATAAAAATGATCTGATGATGAAAGCCGCACCATATAAAATAATCGGATACTAGATGCATTGTATTGTAAGCTGAACTAAAGAAAACGACTCATGCAGTACTACTATAACTTTACATTTCCTTTGTGTAGTAGGCAGAGAGGATCGATTACCAAGAGACCGATCCTAACATAGCACTTTCAGTTATTTTTCAGTTGGTAATTATTGTTGGCCTCATTCACAGTACTCATAGATTTATACAGCATCATGTAGTTTCATTCGTGGTACTCTTGGTAGCTCTCCGGGGGGCGACCCTCAGTATAGTTAAGGATGGCAATATTTTACGGGAGAGTTTGTTACGGTCATGTATATGTATAGGGTTCCACTGCGGAAAACCTAATACATGTAGTGAAATGAATGATCAGTTTTGTGAATGAATTAATGTGTATTGTACTATTTTCAAAATCGAAAGATTTTTTAATCATTTTTGAATACCACTCCGATTGTAAGCTATTATTTAAAAAAAAATAGTCCCGCTAGGTTTCTTGCTGATACTTCCCAGGACAGAGGTTTTTTTTGCGAACCAGTGGTAACTGAAAAAAGTGACTTTCAATAAGTATTGTTTTTAATCCATACTAAATAAAAAAGTTTCTGTTTCTCTGTTTCTGTATAAGTCTGCTTAGAAAATAGGTCCTTCAGCTACCACTGTCCTATTTTATAGCGGTCAAACCGCGAACTCATTTCATCGTCGTTACAGCCTTTCCCAAGTCCACTGCTGAACATTGGCCTCCCCAAGAAATGTCACAAAGCACAGTCCTGAGCCACTTGCATCCATCGACTTCCTGCATAGACAGGCAAGGGGTGAGGCCCTAAACTTCTTCTACCGGTAAGACACTGCCACTTGAGAACCTTTCTTCCCCACGGTAGTTGGTACTTCCAGCTATATGGCCGGCCCATTTCTACTTCAGCTAATCCGTTAGGTTATGTCGGTTAATCTGGTTCTACTGCAGATATCCTAATTTTTAAGTCTATTACGCAGAGGAATCCCGAGCATAGGCCTCTTCATAACTCACTGAGCGACCTTGAGCTTCCTCATACAACCAGCAGTGAAGGACCACGTCTCGGATTATTAAGTCGTCACCGGCAAAATGCACTTGTTATACAATTTTGTTTTGAAATTTTGAGGTATGCCTGACGAGAAGATGTATCGTAATCTTCCATGAACTCACTTAATATGCTCATATTATCAAGAAAGCCCCTTCTAAATTCACGTTTTGTGATGGGCAGCTACGGAACCTTACCTCAACATTTTGCGTGGCCCGACACGGTCTTGGCATTTTTTTTACCCGAGTGATGTTATTCTTGTTTCGATAATTCGAGATTAGTTCCAGAAACTTATGGTATTACGTTACGGCTCATAAAATATATAATAATTCAATAAAACAAATAATACTTTACTATGAACGAAGTAACAATAACGTTTTCAAGGTGATCTTAACTTTTAAACAATAAACAAGATTTTCCTGTGTCTTAAATATACTTAATGAATGAACCTCACAAATTTGATAAATTTAGATAACAAATCGCGTGAATATATAACTAGTCATACTAAAATATTACTTTAGTTAAATCCAAACATTATAGTTTGCTCTCACCATGCAACTGTTTCTGGTTTTTGTGTTTGTAGCAACGCGTTGGTATCAATACATTTGTTTTATTTTATTCTTTTAGGCTCTTTTGCAGTTTTGTTATCTTTATTTTTTTTATTATTGTTAGTGTGCCCCAGTAATCCAAATTTTTTGTTCCCTGGGGATAACAGTCATTATGTGGAAGGTGAAAGCCACTTTATATGGATTCCGGACGGCGATGGTGTACCTCATCTTGTGTACTTATACGAGCAACTAGATGAAGAGTTCTTGAGGATAAAAAATGACACTGATAACCAATACTGGATTTATACTAGGTCATATTTTCGTCTATTTCTAGTTACATCCAAAAAGAAATAGTTGAAATGTTTAATTTGTACTCTAAAAACATAATACATAATTCCATATAGTTACTTTGTGTTTATTTTACAGATCTAATCCCACCAGTGCACAGTTGATCACACATGGTGATAAAGACACAATACGGAAATCAAATTACGATGGTAGCAAGCCATTACAAGTTATTGTTCATGGCTGGAACAGCAATGTTAATTCGTATATGAATCCGCTCATCACATCTGCCTTCCTAGAGGTCCTCGACACTAATGTCATTGTTGTTGATTGGAGTAGCCTTGCAAGCTCCAATTACATTTCAGCCACTTACGGTCTCCCGAGCGTGGGCCAAGATCTTGGCAATTTTTTAAAATGGCTCATTGAAACCGCTGGTGGGGACTGGGATCACGTTCATTTAGTTGGTTTTAGCTTAGGGGCTCATGTCGTTGGAATTGCGGGTCGCACAATTGGTGGAGAACCAGCACGTGTGACAGGTAAGCTCTTCAAAGGCAAAATAATTTATTTCATTTAATTAATTCAAAAATGTTCTTACTAATTAAGTTTTAATTAACAGGCCTCGATCCTGCTGGGCCGCTGTGGTATACAAACAAAAACGCATTAAATACTGACTCAGGAAAGTATGTAGAATCAGTTCACACCGATGGTGGATTTTTGGGAATTTTTAATCCTATTTCCCATGTAGACTTCTACCCCAATGGTGGGAAGAATCCACAACCTGGTTGCTGGATCAGCACTTGCTCTCACAGTCGCTCAGTTGAACTATTTGCGTCAAGTGTTCGCACCGACCATTTCATTGGTCGACTTTGTAAGAACATAACTGCAGTGAAAAACAATCAGTGCACTGGAAGTACACTTAATATGGGAAACAGTAATATGACTAAGACAGGGTAAGCATTCAGTTCAATTCAATTTCATTTATTGCCAAAATGTAAGTACATAATATTACGATTTATGATGTTGTTAGTTATTAATGAGATCTTACATTTTACCTCGACTTACGTTTTACTTTCGACTGCCTCGTTGGTCTAGTGGTTGTAGTAGTGCGACTACTGATAATGAGGTCCTAGGTTCGAATCCCGGGTCGAGCCAAAAAATCAACTATTGAGTTTTTCCGTCAAGAAATTCTCAGTAGCTGTCTGGAATCAGGAATTTGGTGGTGTCTTACCCCCGTGCCTCGAAAAGCACGTAAAGCCGTTGGTCCTGCGCCTGATCTTCTCTCCGGTCATGTCATTTTATAAACACATCTGATTATGAGAGTGAGGAAATACACTTGGGCATGGCTATTCTGGCTGATGAGTAGTCGATGTTGAGGCTGGCCGTCGTGACCGGAATTCGGTCTGGAGGACATTATTATTATATATATTATTTTACCATGATACTGGCGTGCAATAATTTTACAATATAGTGAAAAAGTTATTATAATTATTACAATGTAATGAAGTAAATTATTAAAGAAAATTAATTACGTAACTGATAAATGTCTAACATCTGGAAATCATCAACAAATTGTCAAACCTTTATAATAAATAAATATTCCATTCACATTTTTCATACCAATTCATCATTCCATCCAGTAGAAAAGAAGAAAGGAAGGAATTCGATTAACACAGGTAGACCGAACAGCGCTTTGTAAACATTTTTTGGTAGCATATATTGTATTTATTATCCTACAAATGTAATATATATATATATATATATATATATATATATATATATATATATATATATATATATATATATGTATATGTATATATATACATATATATTATTGTAAATATTGTAGCATTTGTAGCATAGACCTTCTACGTTAGTGTTAACCAATGAACTTGTGATACGCTGTAAAGATGACGAAGTTAATTTAAATAAAAACTTGTACCAAAACCAAATGTACATGCCTTAAGTATTTTTATACGTTTACTATACGTCAATTTTTTAAAGTATTTTAAATACACACAAGTTTTCACAAAGAACGTTATTACTTCTTATATTTACGCGAACACTACACATTTAAATAATACTAGTTTTTACGGATTTTATCGCGTCTATTTATTTAACTTTTTAAATACCCCACGTTTCGAGCACTTTACAGCACCCATGGTCTCGGGGGAGACTGAGATGTTCAACTTCTAGATGTTATAGTTTACCGCGGTTACCATAAATTAAAATTATTAATTTTTGTTCCGATCTATGCAGTACGAACTTATAGTATCTTGAAGTCTTGCAGTTGTGTGCGTGGGTTGAGTTTTAATTTTATTAATTATAGGATCGCAAGCAGATGGTAGCACCCAGCCATCTTCTCTATTAAAATTAAGATGTTTTTTGATTTCAATAGATTCGAATCGGTATTCTTTAGCGAGATTTCTGGTCTATTAAATCTTATGTAGTGACGGAGGCGATCCTGTACGCGTTCACAGACTGCAGACTTCTCGGATCGTCGACTTTTTACATCAGCTATATGTTCTTTAACGCGGGTTTTAATTGATCTTTTAGTTTGTCCTATGTAGGAGAAACCACGTTCACAATCAAGCTTGTAAACTCGTGCATCTTGCAGAGGGACGTTACACTTGACTGATGGTAAAAACTGACCAATCTTTTTCGGCGGCTTGAAGATGTTTTAATGGAAGCGCGCTTCAAGATGTAGCCAATCTTATCAGTGACTCCATATGGCACAGACGTATATGACTGTAGCCGGCTTCACTCGTACACTATGCAAAACTTGCTTGACGTGTTGGAGTTCGGCAGCCAGGTGTTTACTGTCACAGATTCCTCGTGCTCTCTGAAACAAAGATTTACTCACGGTAGCTAACTGTGAAGGATGGTGGTGAGAATCACCGTTTAAATATATATCTGTATGGGTCTTTGTTCTATACTGTGTATAGAATACTGTATAATAATATACTGAACAAGGGTCTCCCCCGTAAATTGTCACAAATTGGGAATAATTTGCCGTAGTTGCCACGCTTTTCAGTTGAGTTGCCAACCGCAGTTTTTTTATTCTACTAAGTTGTTATCAGGAAAATGCTGCTGCCAATATTCTGTTTCGGTTTTCTTCTGCCGTCATGACACCCATGGCACGATATGGGGTATGTTTGAGTGAATTCTGTTACGCCGTCAATACACGGAATTTTAAGAATATCTTAGTATTTTCAAATAGAATTCATGAATAAGATCGTGATATATAATTTATTTATCATTATTCGTCGAAGGTCATTTAATAATAATATAACAAACTACTAAAGCATTCTTCCTAAATTCTTCTTTCCCAAATTAAAAAAAATGGAGCAATAATATTTGTGAATATTATGGATACACTAACAGCGTTAGATAAAAGTAGTCAAAGTACACACCTAAGACAGTTTTTGTTTCTAATTTATTTGATATTTGTTTCCAGATCTGGTCTATATGGTCTGACAACAGAAAGTTCGTGGCCCTTCCATTAAGAAGTGATTATATCTACATTAATTACGAATAAAATATCATTTAATTTTTATGAAGTAAAAAAACATTATTTATATAAAATTAAAATAAATAATAAATGAGTACATTTTTTAATATACAAACTCCTCATCGTATATACTACATACTACTTACAGGAAGACATTTTGCATTTATTATTGATATGATGACAAACAGGGCTAGAATAACGAAGAGTGTCTAGACTCTAGATCAGCTGTTTTGTTTATCAATGAGATCAGCACAATTCTTGCAAAATAAGTATTCCACTTACTACAACCTATGACTACGATCCCTCTGATTACCTGACGACTATCTGTACTAAGCTGCTTCCACGAGCCCTGGGATGCTATTAATTGTTTTAAAAAGTATACAGCACATTTTTTAGTTATTAAAATATAATATATTGTCGATAAAAGTATTACTAGTTACCACACACACTGCAACTGTACCAACGCTGTAGCAATATATCGGCTCGACCGGGGAACAATCACGTACTTATTGCACACTAGCAGGTTTTTATAGAATAAGGGTGACAAACACGAGAACACACTCTACCAGATAAGCCTACGTCTATTCTCAAATAAAATTTCGGTGTCACCGCTAAGGACTGTGGTAGATTGCCTCATCATTCATCATCATTACAGCCCTTCACAAGTCCACTGCTGAACATAGGCCTCCCCCAAGTAATGCCACAAAGCACGGTCCTGAGCCACCTGCATCCATCGACTTCCTGCATATCTTACCAGGTCGTCACTCCATCTAGTGGGGGGTCGCCCTACACTACGCCTACCGGTACGAGGCTGCCACTCGAGAACCTTTCTTCCCCATCGGTTATCGGTTCTTCGAGCTATATGGCCGGCCCATTGCCACTTCAGCTTACTAATCCGTTGGGCTATGTCGGTCACTCTGGTTTTACTGCGGATATCCTCATTTCTGAGTCTATCACGCAGAGAAACTCCGAGCATGGCTATGCTCTCCATAGCTCGCTGAGCGACCTTGAGCGTCCTCATACGGCCAGCAGTGAAGGACTCACATCTCAGATCCGTAAGTCATCACTGGCAACACGCACTGGTTGTACAATCTAGTTTTTAGAGATTGAGGTATACTTGACGAGAAGATATGTCGTAATTTCCCGAACGCTGCCCAGCCGAGTTGAATCCGTCGATTGACCTCTCGGTCGAAGTTGGACTTACCTAGTCGGACTATTTGTCCCAGGTAAACGTACTCGTCAACAACTTCGAGCATAGTGCTCCCAACAACTACCGGCATAGGTGTGACATTGACATTAAACATGATCTTTGTTTTGTCCATGTTCATCTTAAGACCTATCCGTTGGGAGGCACAATTGAGATCATTGAGCATAGTGCTTAAGTCCTCCAGCGATTCTGCCATAAGGACTATATCGTCGGCAAATCGAAGGTGAGTGATGTACTCGCCATTGATGTTAATACCGTATCCTTTCCAGTCCAGTAGCTTAAAAACGTCTTCCAAAGCAGCGGTGAAGAGTTTCGGGGATATAACGTCACCCTGTCTTACACCTCTCTGCAGTTGGATAGGTTTCGAGCTCTGGTTCTGTACTCGGATAGCCATCGTAGCCCTACTGTACAAACACTTCAGCACTTCGATATACCGACAGTCAACTTGACACCGCTGAAGGGACTGCAGCACCGCCCAAATTTCGACGGAATCAAAGGCTTTCTCATAGTCCACATACGCCAGGCAAAGTGGCAAATTGTACTCTTCAGTCTTCTGTACAATCTGCCGCAGGGTATGTATGTGGTCTATGGTACTGAAGCCTTTTCGGAAACCGGCTTGTTCGGGAGGCTGGAAGTCGTCAAGTCTGCGTGCGAGACGATTCGTAATGACTCTCGAAAACAGCACGTAGACGCGGCTCAGAAGGGAGACTGTATCTGCAGATTGCCTCGTTACCAGTAAAATGGGTCTCCTGTTTTCTACACTCATCGCACAAAACACAGCATGATTATGCTGGTATTCTGAGAAAGCTCGGTCCTTCCCTTTTTGAGCAAACCCATTCGTGCTGCAACTATATTATACCTGCAGCACGAATAGGTCGGCTCGAAACGTGGATCAAACGCGCCACGTTACCTCGTTACCGTGCAGTGACTCACGTCAAATACCAGTATTCTGTTTCGTATAAAGTGAGTGGCGAGTAGACGGAAAATTACTTTACTGCTGAAAAGCATTCCATCTTATTAAATATTTCTCGGGAGTGACAACGCATTCGGCATTTCGATTCTTAATCGAGAATATTTGTGGGTGTCTGTTCGCGCCACTTGCACTATCGCTTAACGCTCAAGGGATTTGTTAATTATTATCCAATAAGATTACTGCAAAGCCCATTTCCGGTTTCCTATCTACCGCTTTATGCCCAGCATGTGCATTCGTGTGTTAACGGGCTCACCACAAGTTGAGAAGACACGCAACCAACCGCACCGCTTATATCTCGCATCATCGCTCCCGCCCTTGTGTAATTTGGACATTGAATTATACAAGCATATAGTAAAAAGTATAGACATTTGCAATAACGCTATATTTCGTGATTATCTGTGAAGTTGATAAGTGTGAAGACAGCCGGCAGCCATCGAGACACGAGGCAGATCAGCGGAAGTCCAGGTGGGTGCACATGCATTCCTTCACGTCCTTCCTATATCCCGAATTTAGGGGATTTGCAGTATCACGAATAAATTAAATTCCATTCACCGCTCGCATCGCGCTAATATACAGTCCACTACTCTATTTAATTTAATAGCCGCACCGCATAACATTATTTAATACATTTGAACCAGCAGTTTGGTGGTTGAAGGCCAAACGCCCAAATCCACCATATAGTGTCTATAGATAGATTCACTCAGCATAGGGCGGTATGCTGAGGGGATGCTATGATCTATATAATATATGCTCAATTTTCACCCCTACCTTTAAAAACATGCCGAAACCTTAAATTTTTTATATTATAAATTGGGCATTCTATATTGCTTAACATTTTGTTGCTCTTTCCTACATTTAAATTAATCCTAATATGCAATATAATGCCATTATTATTTTAATATCCCGCTGTATCAGAACCACCTACGCTGTAAACGTTTTATTAAAAAGTAACCTTAGGTACCTTAAAACAGTGTTCTGCATTAAATTTTATGGCATATTAACTGTTATGTGTATGCATAATACCTATTATGTTAATAAAACTACAAAACAATCACTAAAATATGTTATGAATTTTTATTTTATTTTATTATACATAATTTCATGTAAAAGAGTGCTATGTCACAATTCTATGAAGAATATTATCCGACGGCTCTTGTCTATAAACTAGTGCCTTCGTTTTAGGACCTTGTGGAATATTTATTGGCCATGGCCCGACGGCAGAGAGCAAAGCCCTCTTGATTCTGAATCTTATCATTATTCGTAGGCAGGAAGAAGTACTATATATTTAGTATTAAAATGTAATTATTTATTTACAACTTGGAAAACGACCAGCGGTTATAATAATAAAGAATGCAATAGTTATTACTGAATACAGATTATAATTCGTTTTGAATGTATTTTTTGAAAATAAACCCTGACAAGTGTGAGTAGGATTCGCGCACTCGGTTATTATTATTCTCTTATTCAGTTATATAATAATAATAATAATAATAATAATAATTATCTTTATTGTATCCTTAAGATAACAACATTGTACTGTATATACACATGATAACAACAAAAAGCGTAACAATTAAGTACTTCTACAATTATTATGAAGCTACTGATATCTAAACTAGGCAGAGCCTGTATCTTACCTATTTTAACAGGTAAAAATAATTTATTATTACTTATTTTATTATCAAGTCTAATATATATATATATATATATATATATATATATATATATATATATATATATATATATATATATATATATATATATATAAAAATATACGTGTGGGTGTGTATGTGTGTGTGTGTGAGAGAGAGAGAGTGTTATGACATACATTAATGTTATATAATATACATGGATATCAGAGATTTTAACCAAATTGATATTTTGATCGACTTATTGTATAAATGACTAGCTGATTGAATTATACTGACGTCCTGCGAATGCTGTTCCACATAAAGTTACTGGACGCACAGGGAAACTTATACGTCGCATAAAGATATTAGAGTCCAAAATAAGTTGTGAATGTTTTCGAAGCATTATGCCGTGAACACATTCACACATCCTTTGTAGAGGTCAACAGTAGGGTGCATCCTATAATTGTTCATCGTGACGTTGAGAATAGCTATTCGTGCCCTCTTGAAGTGTAGCATTGCAGTTTTGTGGGCACCGCCCCAAACTGCTATAGAGTACATTAAAATGGATTGGCACACTTATAAATCATTTTCAAGATATCCACATTTGCAGAGTGGCGAAAATTCTTGAATATATAAATTAACCTTCAGATCCTATTGCAAAGCGCATGAACGTGTTCATACCAACTAAGTATTTCGTCAATATAAATGTCTAGATATTTAGTTTGGGGCTTGGCAGAAAGTGAGATACATTTGAAGTCAGCGTCTTGCAATGAACACTGATGGGCCTTGATAGAATTGACATTTTCAGAAATTGGAGCAGTCTTAGATAAATCATAGCGTATAAGTTGTGTCTTTGCAATATTGAAGGTCGGAAAGTTTGTTGGTTAACAACTTCTACTAGAGCCTCTTCTGCGTGATGTTTGGCGCGAATCCAATCTACACTCCAAAGCACTAAGGACGTGTCGTCAGCATAGGTGAAGATCCGATAACTTTCTAGCTGAAATCTACACAGATCATTGATGTAGATTAAAAAGAGCGTGGGGCCCAGAATTCTGTCCTGAGGCACGCCAAACTCTATATACTCCTCGTCGCCGTAGTTATCATCAGTTTTTACGCATTGGGTCCTTCCAGTGAGATAATCTCTGAAAATACTAAAGGGCAGACCACGAATGCCGATACATTACGATATAGAAATTAGTATGGAGATAGAAACCGTATCGAACGTTTTAGAGAGGTCAAAAAATACCGTAGAATTTTTGTTTGTCATCTAGCTTAACATTTATAGTCTGGGAAAGTTCAACACAAACACCAGGTCTAAAACCGAATGGGTTCTCGGCAATGATGTTGAATCTCTTAAGAAAAGCAGTCAATGAATTATAGAGAATGCGTTCTAGAATTTTTGATAAGAAACTGAGCACCGATATTGATCTATAGTTGGCAACTGGGTGCCTATCCCCATCCATTTAAATATAGGATGGACTACAGCTTTCTTCATCAGGTCATGAAATACGCCAGTTGAAATTGAGGTATTACAAATATTTATAGGTGAAGTTAACGCTTTGCGTAATAATTTAATGACCTCAGATTGTATTCCGTCCCATCCAAAGGCGCAATTATTCCGCAGAGAATTAATGATGTTTTCTACTTGTGACTCATTAACAGGTAATAGTACAAATGTGCTATTGTTAGATGAAGATGACATAAGAGAAGAACCATCTAAGGGCCATGATATTATAATAACACTAATTATTTAAAAAATATTATAATAAAAGAGAGATCATATATTTTACGCAGCTACGCCAGAAAAGCCAATATGAGTGAATTACTGACTCATTAGGGTCGATTCGATGTAATTGATGTCACTAGCTAGTTTTTGTTCCTGATGTTTACGTGATGCAAATAACTTTTTATTTATATATTTAATAGTTTATGTATATATTCAATTGAGACCACAAAGCATGATAAAAGTTTTTTACGAGGTCACTACTTATTTCATAGCGAAATTCTTTCAGTGAAAAAGTAAGAAAGGTAAATAAAAGAAAATAAAGGGGTGCACTTTGTTATTCAATACAGATACAAGATAAAACGAATACAAACCACTAAAGTCTATCAACGGTTTACGTTGTAAAAGGCTAAATATGACTCTCTTCCGCAAAGCAAATAAATCTTGCGAACCACATTTTTCTCTTAGTACACAATTTCTCACCCTGTCATTCACCCCTGACATACTCCTTAATAACCGCATTTCTACAGCATTAGTTCCATTCTCGTGCTTCTACTGCCATACCCAATAATACCCCATAATCTATGTATGAAAATTAAGGTAATTTAATCGTACTTAATCATTTTCTTAAAGAGTTTGCGTTAAATAAATGTAGGAAAGAGCAATAAAATGTTAAGCAACATATAATGCCTAATTTATAATATAAAACTGGTTAAAAGTTTCGGCATGTTTTAAAGGTAAGGGTGAAAATCGAGCATAAACTATATAGATCATAGCATCCCCTCAGCATACCGCACTATGCTGAGTGGATATATCTGTAGACACCCACAAATATTCTCGACTAAGAATCGAAATGCTGAATGCGTTGTCACTCCCGGGTAACAAGATGGAATGCTTTTAAGCAGTAAAATATTTTTTCGTCTACTCGCCACTTACTCTATACGAAATAGAACACTGGTATTTGACGTGGGTCACTGCACGGTAACGAGGTAACATGGCGCGTTAGAGCCACGCTGCGACTATAAAATAGTTGCAGCACGAATGGATCGGCTCGAAAAGGAAAGGACCAAGCTTTCTCAGAATACCAGCATAATGCTGCTGTGTTTTGTGTGGTGAGTGTAGAGAACGGGAGACCCATTTCACTGATAACGAGACAATCTACCTCAGTCTTTAGCGGTGACACCGAAATTTTATTTGAGAATAGATGTAGGCTAATCAGGTAGAGTGCGTACTTGTTTGTCACCCTTATTCTATTAAAAACGCTAGTGTGCAATAAGTGCGTCCCCGGTCGAGCCGATGTATTGCTACAGTGTTGGTACAGTTGCAATGTGACTCGACCACTTGCAGTTTATCGAACCGAAATGTGTGTGTGGTAACTAGTAATACTTTTATCGACAATATATTATATTTTAATAACTAAAAAATGTGCTGTATACTTTTTAAAACAATTAATAGCATCCCGGGCTCGTGGAAGCAGCTTAGTAGTCGCCACGCGTAAGTGGAATACTTATTTTGCAAGAATTGTGCTGATCTCATTGATAAACAAAACAGCTGATCTAGAGTCTAGTCTAGACACTCTTCGTTATTCTAGCTCTGTTTGTCTGCTGAGAATTATTTCTATCAATTTCGTCATCACATCAATAATAAATGCGAAATATGTCTTGTTGTAACGTAGTATGTAGTATATACGATGAGGAGTTTGTATATTAAAAAATGTACTCATTTAAAATTTAATTTTACATAAATAATATTTTTTTAATTTATAAAACTCAAATGAACATATCCCTACAGCAGAATCCCATAAGGCATAATGCTACGGAAAAAACAGAATCCCTACACTACTGAGACTTCTAACCTTTTTACAGCATATTACATCAGATTTTAGTCCACTCGCTAATTTAGAAGTACGAGGTCCACTGTGATATAATTATTAATACGTGAAGTGAAAACTTGGTACCCCTTTCTAAGCATATTGCGCGCATGGAGTCTTGTGAAAATTGCCATATTTAACGCTAAAATTTATATTATACTCGTATAATATGTGTAATTTAAACTAAATAAAGCATACATTTTAAATAAAACTAATTTTACGCATTTTATCGCGTTTAAAGTTTAGTTAAAGTTCAACGCGATAAAATCCATAAAATTAGTTATATTTAATGTGTAGTGTTTGCGTAAATATAAGAAATCATTATGTAAACCAAACTTTTTTATGGTCATTCTGATAATGTCTCAGAGTAATAGTTCAATCATTTTAGTTATAAACTTGGCAAAATTATAGAGCAAAGTTATAAGTGATATCGTTTTTGTTTTGTATTAGGCTGATAACAAATTTATCAAGGATTATTTCGTACCTACATTTTCCACGTATCGTGTTTTCTTTAAAACTGGAAAAACCCGGCCTCATGCACTTTCTGAGTGACGACGCTCGCCAGGGAGATTGGGTAAAATTTGACTTTGCTTTATAATGTACATATGATAATAGATAAGAGTACTCCATTAATTATTTAATTTTTATTTATTTATCTATTCTAAGCGCAGCGCTGTTGATGTACCCTAAGATGATGAAGCGCACTGACTTAACGAAATTTTATTCACTCTTGCCTTAAAGACAACCACATTGTAATTGGATGAAAAGACATTTGCTGGCAATTTATTCCACTCCTTTGCTGTACGCATGACGAACGACGTAGCAAACCGTTTGGTTCGAATGTGTGGTAAATCAACAACGAAAGAGTGGGGACTCGTCCGAACGTCTGGTTGTTCGATGTTGGAAGGGAGAGGGAAGAATTTAATTATGCAATTCCTGCGCACACTCTTCGAAATGCATCCTGTAGAAAACCGAAAGGCTTGCTTGCTCTTGCCATTTTGCCAATTTTTTCATACATTGTATCTAGAACGCTTGAACTATAAGTACAAGCATATTATGCATGTTATAAATTCTAAGTCAAACACTTAATAGTTTGTGGTCCGACAGTAGCACAGATTAGACATTGAGGATAAAAATCACCAAACAATTTTAAACTATTGGCGTTTACTGAATAAACTGCGAATTTTGTTTACTCGTACTTTCAAATGTTCCTCTGTCTATTGTGTGTGCAGCAAGGATGCATTTATTTTATACCAGCTGTGCCCGCGATTTCGTTCGCGTGGTATCAATACTTTTGCTATTCTATGTAATGATACTTTATTTGTAAATTAAACTATCGCGAAGACTTAGAAAGCCACAAATCTGAATAGAAACATCCAGTTACTCGGTAAATCAGACAAACAAATAAACAGACTCACAAACGAACCAAGAAACAAATAGGGCAAACTGTACGCTATTTTGAAATAAACAACAAAATGACCGCAATAACGTAATCCCTAATTTGCTCACAAATTTCTCTAGCCAATACTTGGTTTCCATACAACAAATAAGATATTTCCCTAAATAAACAAGCACCATCACTAATTATTGATATTGAATAAAAAAAATTGAAATGAAAACTACAATCCAATGCCTACCTAAAAATAAGTACCTACACTAACAAAATAGTGAAATTGTGTAAGTATCTATATTTTGTCTCAACCTGCAAACAAATAAAAAATAAAACTTAACTCAACCTAGGAAAGTTTTTTGACCTTTAAGTAATAGGTGTCATCGGGTTTAAAATCAGTTGGTTTCCTATCAAGAAATTCCCCGGCGTCAAAAGTTTAGCAGTATTACATCCCTATGCCTCAGAAAGCACGTAAAGCCGTTTTATCCTACAAAATGATAAATAGACATTTTTTTATATTTTTGTATATAATGATCAATAGGGGCAGATTTTTGTAAAGTTCTATTATAAGTATTATTAATAATCATTATAATTTCGTTTTACAGATTTCCCCACCACCATGCAATTGAAAACCATTTTTTCCGCGCAAACCATGTATCCTGGTTTTAACACTTTGTTGATAGTGTAGTAACAAAACGGTGTCGGATAAGTGTGAACAGTTTCATATAAAATGTTCTGCCACTAAAGCAGCCTATTTTCTGGAAACTGGCTTCAACACTGGGGAGGCTCTAACAGTATTTGTTTTCACAGAAAATTGAAAATAAACTCTCAAATCTTTCAATAAAATAGAAAAAATATTCTAAGCTATTGCCATTAATCACGAACAAAACACCTACTTAGATAAATATATCTCTAAAACAATCAAAGTAATATTGCATGATTATGAACCTATTACTCGATATGATCTTGAAATTATCAAGTACCTCAGACATTTTACAAAATATTATTTGAGATAAGGATTAAATAAATACCCCGCCAGTAAATTCAATACCGCACTCGAAGTTACCTTAGCCATGAAGTGTTTGCCAATTTTTATTTCTATTACAGCATGTTAGTAGTACGTTTTTGTCGATACATTAAAAAAAATTAAATCACTTAATTTTTATCCATATTTTCAATTCTAGTATGTGCTGGTAATGCAATACCCTTTGTGCCCGGGGATAATAGTCATTACGTGGAAGGTGTAAGCCGCTACGTCTGGATACCTGATGGAGATGGCGTACCCCGCCTAGTGGATTTGGAGGAGCCAGTCGACGAGGAACTCCTAAGAAATAGAAATGGCGCACACAATCAATACTGGCTGTTCACAAGGTTTGTGTAACAACGAACATAGGTACCAATATAGTCTATAAATATATATGCTTATTTCTTAATATATATATATATATATATATATATATATATATATATATATATATATATATATATATATATGCATATTTGTAAACACTGCGTAAATTTATGACAATACTAACGATTTCTTTATCTTTATCAACATCGAATTCTAACTTGAATGAATATTGAATACACTGCTGCAGAGATGCCAAATGTCATGAAATAAACACTTAAAACTTGAAGTTGTTTATACATACACTCAGGACCATGGTACTAAAACTAAAAATATTGAATACTCTTCTCCTTTACTATAATTTACCATAATCGCCACGATTTGCAGACGGATTCGCAGTCGTAGTATCAGCCTATCAAACTGCATCCACCTATCGCACCTTTGACCTATCAAACTGCTCCACGATGCCAGTCTAACCCTAAGTATTTCAAACCAGAAGGTCTAAGATCTTTCTGACTTTTCCCATACTCGCTCTTACGCCAGCCACGGAGCGATGTGCATTTATTATATGATCGTATAGGTCGCCACCATACGACAATGACATTATTAAAGTTTCAGCCTTTACGTCCCACTGTAGAGCACAGACCTCCAGTCATTTCTGAGAGGAGGATTCTCTTATTACTCTATATAAGTTCGCCGCGCTGCACTTTCCCACGAAATATTTTATTTCTCAGACAGGCAAGTTTCGAATGTATTTTCTGCTGCCAAGCACCTGGTAAATGAGCACTTTACAATTTATTTGCCGCCGGCGGGAAACGAACTCCAGTTGCTGACGTATTATGAAATTTGCAGTCTGCAAATAGCCATAAAGAGCCAAACACTCCTCACGGCTCTAATATAGGTAATTAAAATAAAAATTCGAAACGGGATATACCAACATTGCATGAAACAAGTGACCAGTTATTGCAACGATATGGCTAGGTACTAGCTGAGGCCCCATATAAATATATTGCTTGTATACTTATAGTACCATCCGTCCGTGTTTGTGCGTCTAATAGTGGTACTCAAAAAGTGTCAATTTTATGTCAAGAGACGCACCCAACTGATAGAATGATGAAATATTCATATCTATAATAGATGAAAATTTTTCCAGATCAAACCCCACCAACCATCAAGTCATTGTACATGGTAACGCAAATACAATCAGTAACTCCAACTACAACGCAAATCGACCCATTTTCGTTACTGTTCATGGATGGACCAACGATGGAAACAGTTGGATGAATCCTCTTATTACATCAGCCTTACTCGCTGTCCAAGACGCAAACGTCATTGTCGTTGATTGGGGTGCAGTTGCCGGCGCTAACTACATTAGCGCCGTTAGTGGCGTTCCCAGTGTTGGCCAACACCTTGGTAATTTCTTAATATGGCTCATCAACACTGCTGGCGGTAATTGGAACAATGTTCACTTAATTGGCTTCAGCTTAGGAGCACACGTAGTCGGCAACGCTGGCCGTACTGCTGGAGGCCTACCTGCTCGTGTTACTGGTTAGTTATAATTTTTATCTACGTTAAAGTAAGTATAGTACGAGTAGGTTATGTGAGCTATTTTAGGAATTTGTAAAATAACAGATGGTAATATAATATAGCTCAAATTATTTGTTCCGCTTCAGTGACTTAAGTTACTTAAGTCTTCCTGTATTTTAGAGAACTTTAAACAATACATTAGTATTACAAAAGATAAAGAATTATGCTGAAGACCCATAGGAAGATTTCAATACCTTATTTAACTGGTTTCTGCATAAGTAACTTGCTTGCCATATATATATATATATATATATATATATATATATATATATATATATATATATATATATATATATATATATATATATATATATATATATCAATGGCTGTTTGTTAGTCTCTAAAACTCAAAAATGGCTTTACAGAATTTAATTTATTTCTTAGAGTGTTTTTTATAGCACTGGGTGACAAACGAGCACACCTGATGGTAAGTGGATGCTGTGATCCATAGTCATCCACATGTATCCTCGCATAAGAATTAAAATGCAAATGCGTTGTCACTCCTGAGTACTAAGATTGAAAGCATCTTTTCCAGTAAAAGGGGTCTCCGGTTCTCTACACTCATCATACGAAACACAGTAGAAATAAGCTGCTATTTTACGCTGGTATTCTATGAGAGAGTGGTCCTACCCCGGTTGAGCCTACTCATTCGTGCTACAATTATAATATAGCTGCAGCGTGGCTTTACCACGTACAAAATTGAATGGGTACCTAGACGGTTTCGATTCATACTTAGACCCGGTCCGTGGCGTTTTTGTCAAGATCCAGAAATTACGGGACGGATCACAAGTATCTCATAAAATACGATCTAAGTTTGTTTGGCAATCGTAATGCTTTATTATCATTGAGTTGCTATCGTAAAAATTCCATCTCTTGATAACCCACGCTAAGTTATAGAGTAGTGAATTCTCTTTCGCTGCGTTAGGGAACTAAGGTGGTTAATAAAATAAAATCCAAATCCAATTATAATACATAAATATTTACATTCTCCACTCCTGGTCTATGTAACTGCAACTATCTCAAATCTCACACTAATATAACTCAGACCAACAAAAAAAGATAAAAGGAGGACACAGAGTACATTACATTTCAAGTGACACCAAAACTATGCTCAATTTATAGACACGCATTCACGTACGATTTTAGATACTTACTTATGAGCATGATTTTGGCTTATCACTTGAAATGTTCGCAGCAACAAAGAAAGGTTGACAGAGGTCAACTTTGTAAGTCTTAGTTATATAGTCTTAATTATACGAAATGAACTCGTACAAACTTTTTGTGTATATAATACTTAAAAAATTAAACATCCCATCTCATATTTTGTTATCAGGATTGGATCCCGCCGGACCTCTATGGCATAGTAACTCAAACGCTCTGAACCGTAATGCCGGGCGGTATGTAGAATCCATTCATACCGACGGCCGTCTCCTTGGTATTATGGATGCGATCTCTGACGCTGATTTCTACCCCAACGGTGGTAGAAACCCACAACCTGGTTGCTTAACAAGCTCATGCTCGCATGGACGTGCGCCTGAATTTTTTGCATCGAGTGTTCTGACAAACCACTTTATAGGCAGATTGTGCCCAAATATCTACGAAGCCGAGCTCTCTACATGTAGCGGTGCTGCATTTAATATGGGCAATGCAATCATGAACAAACAAGGGTAATCAAAATTATTATTTACTTGTTACTTTATTCATTAGCATGTCTCACATAAGACATACGGTCATAAGAACGTAAAAATCTAAAAAAATCAGTACAATTAATAAAAATGCGGTGATGTGAAGATTCTATGGAAAAAGCTTATGGAACTTAGTACTCATATCTGTGTTAAATAATTCCATATATTTATTTCATTTCAGAAGCGGCATCTACGCGCTACGAACCGGCAGCTCTTGGCCTTTTTAGATAAATCTTCCGTTTAATTCTACAATACTTAATATAATTTAATTCATAATATGATATTTGTTTTTTTAACGGACACAAAACCAATGTTTATTAGTGTTCACAGCCTACATAGAATTAAACAAAAATAAATGCAAGTGATAAATTATTTACTTATTTCATCTTTATTTATTATAGAGGGTTAGATCTACTAGATCGTCGTAGGTCTAGTAGATCTACAGACCTACGACGATCAAGTCACCCTCATAGGTACACAATCAAACACATAATCAGACAATGATAAATTCACGTAAACAATAATAAAAGATTACCTGTTCTTAATACCTAATAATACAAGTTTATAAAGTTTCCTAGCTTTATTCGACAATGGAAAAGCTAGGATACTATTGTATAATCCAACACTATTTTTGTCAAAACATAATTGCTTTCTATATGCTTCGTTCCGTTCACATTCCATCGTAATATGAATAACATCTTCCATAACTCTACATTTGTCACAATTTGGTGAATTCACTTTTCTCATTACAAACGCAAATTTGTTTAATGGTACATGTCCGTTCCGTCCGACCGACGTCCGAACGAAGCCTCATTGCTGTAATAATTTCTTGCCTTCCCATATTGCATCCCTCAAACCAAAGGAAGCGGGAAAGATGCGGTTGTATCGTCTTGTACCAGAAACCTTTTGCCAGTGACCTTTCATCAAAGTATTCGGACCACTTTTCTGTACAGTTTTCACGAACTTTAGATAGGATTTCAGAGAAATAAGGTACACAGTCGAAATTCTCCCCATCACCTATCGCCTCTTTAGCAAGAACGTCTGCTGTCTCATGTCTCTCTAAGCCAATATGCGAAGGCACCCACTGTAAGACAATCCTTTTGTTGTTAGACTTTAATGTTACAATATTACTTAATATGTTGTAAGCCAATGGAAAACCGCGAGACAGACAATGAAGTACATTTTTTTAATGTTCAAGGACACTGCGAGAATCTGGTAATATCAACAATTTATCACACTTATGTGACTTGACATAAGATAAGGCTTCTGCAACTGCAATGAGTTCCGCATGCATTACTGAAATTTCCTTACCTAAGCAGAGCTTAACACATTCTTTGGTTTGAATATCTAAAAATGTAGCACCCGTTCCTTCTTTATCCTTAGAGCTATCAGTATATACTTTATAATAATTTGTAAAGTTTTCAGCTAAATAGTTACGACATAAAATTTGTAGGTAATGGGGATTTTATTTATGTTTAGGCGCATTTACAAATTCATTTTGAGGAATTATCGAATCGGACAAATCCAACTGCTAATCGACGAATTGAGTGTAAACATTTCTAAGTGAGGACTTGAAAACATACGAGTTTCTTTAAATAATCTATAAATTGTAACTAGCAGTGGGATTTTTCTAAGTCGCCAGTAAAAGCTTTCTTTCAGTTCATCAAGAACACATAATCAATTTGTCACAATATTTTCATCAATAGACCTATACTTTAACCAAAATTTACCAGCTAAATACCTTTTCCGAATAAATAATGGCTGTAAAAGCAGTTCCGATTTCATTGCATGGATAGGAGTGCTCTTGACAAACCCACCAATTAACCGCATTCACTGATTTTGTATTACATCTAATTTTATTAAATGTGTTTTATGGCTATTATCAAATAAAAAGCTGGAATAATCCAATCTACTACGTATAATAGCTATATATATGTGACGTAACTGAACTGGGTGTACTCCCCAACCTGGTCCTATTAAAATATTCAAAATATGTACAAACTTAAGGGCTTTCTCTTTTATTTCATTTATGTGCTTGGTCCATCGAAGAGATCGATCTAACCATAACCCTAAATATTTAATGCTTTTAACGATTTTAAGGCTTCTTTTGTTAACAGTTATATTTATGCTTTCCCTTACGCGTTCATTCTTAAATATGCATACTTTACTTTTTGATGAAGATATTTCTAGGCATAACGTAAAAAATAAACTAGTAAGAGTATTCAGAGCTAACTGTATATCAATAACTCCGTTACTGATACTGTCGCAATCTTTATATATAACAAAATCATTCGCATATTGAGAGATATAAACATTCTTGACGCGTTTACATATATTAAAAGTAGCTATAATAAAGAAAAGAGGAGATAATGGATCTCCTTGGGCTAGACCTTGCCCCGTAAATCTACTGATAAACACGTTATCCACATACATTTTGAGATGTCATTTATTAAGGAAACTACTAAGATATTGATAAATGTAGGAAACATTTAGTTGATCTAAAGTGTACAGTAAAACATTTATGTCAACATTATTATACGCATTGTCTAAATCTAAAAAACATCCTATCGTGGACTGATTCTCTGAAAACCCTATTTGTATCCTTAATAGCAAACTGCTAAAACTATCTAAGCAGGATCGGCTTCTCCTAAAACCGAACGCATTAGAAGAAAATACTTTTTTTTTCAGAAACCACTCTTATCTCCCTTTAATAATTGAATGAAAGATTTTGCATAAGCAAGACATAAGTGAAATTGGGCGCAAGAACGATACTTCATTAATGTCTCTTCCAGGCTTTGCGATTGCTATAATACCAATATTTCGCCATTGTGATGGTACGAAACTGTTGTTAAGAAAAGCATTATACAGCTTGATTAAAATGCATTTGCCCTTAAACGGAAGGTGTTTCAACATTGAATATGCTATGCCATCGCATCCAGGAGATGTATCCTATAATTTAATACATGTGTCAAGCTCCTGAATCGAGACCTCTTCCTCTAGTAACATATTACTAGAACTGAAACTAGCTTGTTCCGATAAAGCAAAATCTGGCGTTAGACTGCGAAGAAGTATTTCTGCTTATTCTTTGTCTATATGGTGGGTATTAGTGACCTAAAACCTTTCATCCATCTCATCTTATTCCACATATCCCTAGTGGTTGTTTTTTCATTTACCGAATCACAAAACCTCTGCCAATTACGTAATTTGGCCTGACAAATTAACCTCTGTGTATCTCTAATGTTTCTTGTAGTACAGATAAATTCTAAAGTGTTGAGTTACGTCTAAACCTAACCAGTCCTTGTCTAGAAATAGCTACCGGCTTCGATAATTCTACGACCCAATAAGACTTCGGTACAAATTTAGACTCTGGGTTTTGATTTATTTTTATAAAAGGGATATAAATGTCAGCTGCTAAATTTAAATATTTCGAAAATATATTGTAACATTTTTGAAGGTCGATTGTGTGTATTGGAAACTGATCAAAAGTGTTTCAAGAGTACTCTTATAACCGTCCCAATTTGCTTTTTTAAAATTTCTTTTAAGATCACACTCTAACCGCTTGTGATATAAACCAGATATTTTATTCATAAGATGATCACTACCTAAAGTCTCTCGAAATACCCTCCAATTAAATTTATGGACGATATCTGACGTCATAAGCGATAAATCGGGAGATGATGCTTGTAAAACTCTATTCACGAATCTAATTCGAGTGACTTCTCCATTATTTAATATAGCAAAGTTAGTATCTAAAAGAGCGTCAAATATTTGTGAACCCCTATTATCAGTCTTGTACGACCAGCTTGAGTGGTGAGCGTTGAAGTCCCCAATGATCACGGTTTTACAACTAAATGTAGAAAATAATTCATCCCAATTTCTTTGGCAAGTGCGCACTGACGATGGACAATAGTTAGAAACAATATTCTCTAAATCCTGACAACTAAGAGAAAAAGTTTTATATAAACAGTTTCCGTGCCATGATTATTTAGTTGTAAATGCCCCCAAACCGTTTTAAGAGATTTGTACGCTAAAACAGCATTTGATTTGATTCATTGATCATTGATTTTAATATAAGTTTCAGAGTTTAACCAAGTTTCGCTTAAGGCTACGATATGTATTTTTCCAGAGTTAATAAATGCTCTAAGGACATTAATTTAGGCTTAACACTTTGAGCATTCCACTGTAAGATATTAAGATTTACTATTTTACAGTTAAGGTGTTTATCCATTAAATAAGTTTAAAACGGTTTTCAACATTGTCCATTTCGAAATATTATCCACAGTTACCAAAATTAACCACTCAACACATAACTTTATCACTTTGTAAACTTTCTCTTGCAAACTAAAATTATTAAAAAATATTACTTTCTTTAACCTCATAAGTAGCTCACTAAAATATATTTTATTAGAAGATTCGTTGTTATTTTCCTCACTATAGCTAGTACTGGGTTCAAATCTATTACTTTGTAATGACGTGTCACGCTATGTACTTCTTTTCTCCTTTTTTATTTGGCGCCGGCGGGGCGACGATACCTTACATTCACATTGGCTAATATTGTCTTCGTTCTGTAATATGCTATTGGCCGTCACTTCTGCAAAAGTAGGAACATTTTAGACTTTAGCCGCTTCTCTCTTGGGTGTGTTATAACATACCTGCTGGATGCTATCTTGTTCTATAAATTTTAGGTCCATTTGTCTATGTGGTGTTGGCGCAATATATATTGTTAAAGCCCTTCTGTATGTGCAATTAAACTTGACCATAAGTTCTCGCAACCTTCTTTCTTTAAGGTAAGCAGGGCAAGTCCTAGCTGAAGCCATGTGAGTTCCAGAACAATTGACACATTTGAATGTTTTAGTGTCACAATTCTCGTGTTCTCCCCCAGATTTCGGGCATATTGTTTTTTTAAATGGACATAACTTGCGAATGTGACCCAACCTCAACATTGTGAGCATTGTGAAACAGGATAAACATATGGCTGTACAGTTATTTTCATATCGAAAATATATGCGTATGAAGGTAGAGAGGACCCTTTAAAACAAGCCGTATGGTTTCACTTGGACACCACCCTTCTTGTTTCATGTAACTTCGTCGTTTAAGCCTTTTAACTGATATTAATTCCGTAGAATCTGGGCATGATATATTTTTCATAACTTCTTCTTCAGACATTTCTAATTCCACGTCTCCTATAATTCCGTAAGAGCAGTTGTAGTAGTGGAGGTTCCATTGCCTTTTGAATTCTCCATCCCATAGAAATGAATGTCGTACAGGTACTTAATTTTTGAACATTTTCCTCATTCGAAAATTACAACCTTACTTTAAATGGGTTTAAGTATTTCACTCTAATTATATCAGTAATTTCATTTTCTTTGAATAACCGTGCCAAAGCAAATTGCTTGGGCAGCTTTTCACTGCATGCAATATATACCTCGATATCTGTTTCTGTACTTAAGTTCTCATCCTCGTGCAGTCGTTTTTTCCTCCCCTTTCCCTTAACAATCCTCTATTCATCATCACTCTTCTCCGTTTCTCTGATTCTTTTAATAATCCTAGGCGTATTTTTACTACTACTATCCCGCTCTTCTACTTATAATTCTGCAATATCGTCTTCGCTATACATAATATTATTGTTAAATTCTTCATTCTCGTCCGTCATTTTGCGTATACCCGCAAGTACCACTGAGCAGGCCGCGCGGCCCTACCTACACGCTTGAGTAAGCAATAACAAGGAACGTACGTAAACACTTAGCGATGCGCGTGAATGCGTGCTACTCGCTAAACGCCAGACGCGAGACTGATTTAATCTTTTTTAATGATTTCTTAAATTTACGCGAACACTACACATTGAATAAAACTAAATTTACGGATTCTATCGCGTTTATTTAACTGATTTTACTTATTTTTAATTCCCGACGTTTCGGGTGCTTTACAGCAACCATGGTCACGGGGGGGACCGAGATGTTTGACGTCCCAATGTCATTATTAGCCCGGCTACCTACCAGTTTTTGAATATTAATGTTTGGTTTTTGGGTATTATTCTTGTTAATATTCAACCAGAGTTGGAGATAAAAGTCAATGCGGATAGAATTTTAAGTTGTTTTTGTCGGCCCGGCATTTTTCGCGGCGAAAACAATAAAATATTTTAATATATTATATAATAATACTAAAATATTTTGTTCCCTATACTATTCGCCGCGTCTGCCGCCGCGATTGCCGCCCGACTCCGTGGCTTGCACCGCTGATTCATACATTTGTTTCAGTTGCGCGCCGCGCCGCCAGTCGCCCGCGCGATTCGCCCGGTAAACTTCGCCGGTCGCGTCGCCACTCGCCGCTACACGTGGCATGCTCCATACATTTCTATACATTTGTTTTAGTGGCTAGACGCCTCGCCGTTCGCGCCGCGTGAATTTTTGCTACGGCGAATGTCCCGTGGCCAGGCTGTTAGGTCACAAAGATTTAGTGTTTCAGTAAATCCGTCAAAATAAAGCGATAGTTATAGGTAGCTCCAAAATCTCGAATAGGATTGACAATGGAAATCTTGAACCTGATTGGTATTATGGAAATCAATTCCAAATAAGTTGACACACTAAGGGTTACAATGGGCAAACTTAATGCCTTATACCATTCTCTACCAATCAATTCTGGGAGAAACAGAAAAATAATAAATCTATAGTAGGTGTAGAGTAGATGTTAAAAAAATGTTAAATATAATTTTTATTTATTATGTGACACCGATAGAAAAATTATGGCTAAACCAAATTACGTATCAGATCATGTAGATTACTAGCTATTTTTTTCATATGTAATTTCTCTGTAAGTGTCGACGAAAAGTTGGTTCATCTGCACGCTTTTTTCAAGCTTTTTGCGAGAGAGCAGCCTTAATAATAAATGCACTTTGTTCATTCATATTCAAAATTTCAAAACTCTTCGACAAAGACAACAAAGACTGAGGAAAAGAAACGACGTTAGACCATCGTTAGACAATGCACGGCCTTCAAGCCACACCTCCGTGCCCGTCGGAGAGCGTGAGGTTTTTTTCTTTACGAAATTTCTGGATTTTCCCGCACTCAAGGCCCGCGATAGAAGCTATGCAATAGCTTAATAAAAAATTGTAGCAACAGGAGTTAAAATACCGTCACAGGATGTAGATTTCTCCATTTTTTTATAAATGCCTGTATTTTTTAAAATATATAGCAAAGATTTTAATATATATATATATATATTATATATATATATATATATATATATATATATATATATATATATATATATATATATATATATATATATATATATATAATATATATATATATATATATATATAATATATATATATATATATTATATATATATATATATATATATATATATATATATATAATATATATATATATATATATAATATATATATATATATATATATAATATATATATATATATATATTATATATATATATATATATATATATATATATATATATATATATATATATATATATAATATGAATATATATATATATATATATATATATATATATATATATATATTCATATTAACATAATAAATAAAAAAATACCAAAATCACCTCCAAATCGTTGAGATGAAACCACTTTACTCCTTCATTGTTTATCAAAGGAATATAAAAAAAATATCGACTGCTTTGCAATACAAAAATAATTTGGTTTGGTTACTTTTTAGAAATATGTATTATTTTTATGATAATAAATTAAAAATGCGTCCCGATTAAATACTGCGTCTATATCACCCCCGCATTCGTCCACGAATTCAGTGCGGGGCGCATCGTGTTGCTAGGTGGACGTATAATACGGCCGACGTATCTTGGCGAGTCCGACCTTCGCGCAGAAGGTTGCGCAATAGCTTTTTTAAGGAACAAAATGGTGGCATGAGGCGACGTACGGGGGGCGGTGGTCTAGGCTAGAGATTGACCATAAGTAAACACGATCGACCCTTTAGTCATAAAATATCGCAATCGATTAGTTTTATTTAGAAGTTATTGATTTTTGTTTATATAAGATATTAAACGAAATAGATTTACAAATATAGTGAATTTTGTTGATAATAAACAAGATTTCGACTTAAATAAAAAAAAAACTAAAAACATATTATTTTCTCAGCTGAAAGACATAATGTACTTAAATATCAATTATCTATTAACGTCTTCTTGAGTAACGACTATTTGAGAAAATTTAGAACCTCCTTATAAATTGCAAATAAATATATTTTTATGTCTTAATTTTAATCGATTTGAATAAAAATCGATTAAACAACACCCTCAGGCACGCGTGTTGGACATCCCTTTCTGGTTACTTCGTAAAGCTTCGTGCTTATTCGGCAATGCTCGGTACACGGTAATATTTCTCAGTCACACGTTAGCATTGGTGTGTCGTGTTCGTGTCGCTATCTCTGTCTTGAGCACAGTCGGTTACAAAAGTTTTCGTTGTTATTGTTGTTTGTTTTTATTAATAGTGTTAGGTTTGTTTTGTTTGTTTTATTTGTTTTATTTGCAAGTGTCAGTTAGCACTTATATTATTCGCCAAACATGCCACCAAAACATAACAGTGTGTTAATTCGCCAGGCGAGAAAAATTATTTACGATTTAACGCAATATATGAAAAAAGAAAAAGAAGAAGGCGTAAAAGATGTCGATAAAGTTTATTTAAGAGTTGCTAACGCAACTGGTGTGTCCCAACGCACAGTACAGCGGATCGCAACTGAAGGCAATATTTCGGGCTTACTTTCAGTATTCCGCACGCCTGGTAAAAAAAGGTCTAGATCAAAACCTATTACTGATATGGATAATTTTGACCAGGGAGTAGTAAAAAGATGCATACACAACTTCCACAAAACTGAAAAAGAAATGCCGACGATAAACAAATTACTAGCGAAACTCAAACGGGATATAAATTTTCAAGGTGGTAAAACGAGCTTAAAGACAATTATCAAAAACTTGGGTTTCAAGTGGCGAAAGACCGAAACCAATAGAATGGTTCTTATAGAGAAGACCGACATTCGCCTGAAAAGGATCTTGTACTTGAAGGCAATGAAAAAATACAGGGACGAAGGGCGACCAATTGTATTCACTGACGAGTCGTATGCCCACTCATCACATACAAAAGGTAAGGCGTGGTCAGATGGTTCCGCTCAAGGACTAAAGCGCCCGATATCAAAAGGTCAGCGGATAGTGATGGTACACGCTGGGTCAGAAGCAGGGTTTGTTCCGAACGCGCTACTAATGTTCAAATCTGGCAGCAAAACCGGAGACTATCATGATGACATGAATTTCAAAAATTATGAGAAATGGTTACGGACCCAACTGATTCCAAATTTGAGCCCTAACTCGGTGGTGGTTATCGATAATGCTCCGTACCACAACAAATTAATGGATCCTGCCCCTACATCTAATGACAAGAAGGCAAAAATGGAATCGTGGTTATTAGAAAAGGGTATACCATATGAAAAGGACATGCGTAAACCACAACTTTACGATCTAATAAAAAAAAACAAAGACGTGAATAAAAAATACGTAATAGATGAAATGTTTAAACAAAACAACCACGATGTCCTTCGTTTACCCCCATATCATCCCGATTTAAACCCCATCGAGATGGTGTGGGCTGCCATTAAAGGGCACGTAGCCGCTAAAAACGTCGACTGGAACGTAACCCGGACAATGGAGCTCATACAAGAAAAAGTAAATTTAATGGGTCAGAATGAATGGAGTGCTTTATGCAGAAAAGTGCAAGAGGTCGAACATGACTATAGGAAGAGCGACCATATTATTGACGAATTAATACAGCTTCAGATTCAGAAAGTGAGTCTGAAAGTGAGAGCGACGATTACGAAGATGAACCTATGCCAAGTACCTCACATGGTACACAAGGGGCCGACGACTTTATGTTAGGAATTTCCCCCCTCAGCGACAGTGATTAAATAATAATAAGTGTAAATAAATAAAAAGTATTAAATGTAAATAATATTGTATGTGTTTGTGATAAAATCTGCCCCTATCGAAAGGTGAGGTATCAAAATTGAATCTTTAATTTATAATGTCTCCAAAGTGTTTTGATATTTTTGGTCACTGTATTAGGGAAATTTTATTTGTACATTGGTATATATAAAAAAATGACAATAACAGTTTTCTTCACGAGTGTTCATGCGCTAAACTTCGCAGAGCCTATATTCAGACTCGCCAAGATACGTCGGCCGTATTGTACGCCGCGTTGCGAGAGCTCAGCACTACGAAATAAAATCGTAAAATATTACTGCAAAAATTTAATTTTGTTAATAGTGGAGTAGGTTTTTTCTGATTCTTGTTTAATAGTAGTGTTTTATAGTTTTATTAATTGTACAGTTTTATTAATGTTTAAGTTTAGTTTGTAAAACATGGGGAATAAGCAGAAACGATTGAAGAGAGGTCTAAAAAAATATTACAAACAAAAGGGTACACAACAGTTTTTATGATTCTGGTTCAGATTAGATTTAATTTTAGTCACTTAAGTTTCGTATATTGTTCAAAATAATGAAATAAATCCACAGAATCTGCAGTTACGAAAAAAGCAATATCATTTTAGTCTCCGGCGAAAAAAAAAAGATATATATCATGATTAATTTATCAACTAGTTATTCGTTTACTAAATACGAAAAAATATCTAGGATTCACCAGCCGTGATACATTACAGATTGACTATATTATCATTTATTTTACTATTGTAAATAAGTACTAATTGTAGATATTGACATGTTTAATAGAAGTTCATTTTCTTATATTGTGACTAATAACCTAATATGACCTTGGGAAGAAACTCATTTTAATATAAGGTTTTACTGCAATGACTGCCAATGGGTTGTTAATTTCTACAATAGACCGTGGCGTATTGTTGCTGACATGAATAACTCCGAAAATATAATTTATTTACTTGATCGTGTTGAGTTTTTGTGCTCTCACTGCGAGTTTACTTTTTATGATCACTATCTTAAGGAAGAGTGCGAACTATTTACCTAATCTGTACAAAATTACTCTATACTTAACTAGATTCATTTTTGTGAAAGGCTATTTTTGTTAAATTAAGATATTATGTTTGGTTTTGCAGTTATTTGAATTACGTCGTATGACGTCAGATTATCGGTAAACTCTGACGGGCACGGAGGTGTGGCGTTGAAAGCCGTGCATCGTCTAACGTCGTTTCAGTTCGGCAGACTTCGGCACGGTGTCTGTGTGCGTGCGACTAGTCGTATGCGTGTACACTAGCTGCTAACTGAATGATAAAAATTCCTGAATAACCTACATGTATTGTAAGATATTAAAAATATTTTAAACAATATTAACTTCTCATTTATACAATAAGAGAGAAAAAATTGTTTTCTTATCGGTCACCACGCTCAAAAAGTGTAACTTGATTTAATATCAAAGACTTAACTGTATAAATAAAATAAATAATTAATTATAATTGCATAAGTTGATAAAAAATGCTATGCAATAGCTTTACCGCGGCAGTCCCCGAGTGCCACACGTCTTTTTTTTATTTTATTATGTAATCCTGAATAATGTTTCTGAAAACTGTTGCTTAAGACTTACAGCCAACTGCTCCAGTCTGGAAGGAAATGTAATTTTTTTTAACCAAGTATTTAAAATTAGTACTTGCCCAGTTTTAAATGACTACACGAATAATGTACGAAATAAAAAATGTACTACACGAGTTTGGTAAGTAACTTAACAAGTAACTTTAAAAGTTGGTACATTTAAATTATCATGCAAATAAGCATCCCAAAATGGTATACGCTTGCAAGATTATTTGTTAAATTATGGAAATAATTTTTTTTATAGAAACCCGGTTGTAAATTAATTTTCCTTACCTGTAAAAAATGATTTTTGTGCACCCCAAGGCTTTTCTCAAGCCGTTTGAGTGAAACGGAGGGAAACAGTTGACGAAGTGCGAACGAGATAAAAATTTTTGGTGAACGTTTCTGGTGAACGTGCTTTCGTCAGTCTAACAAATTTGGGAAAGAAAGTCACTTTCCTCTTCAATTTTACTCAGTAACCACTGACAATCATTCATTCTTATTAATTTATCACGCGATAGCAAGGTATATACTTTTCTAAACTTGAGTGGGTGCCACTATTCGAGCTTTAATATCCTATGGTTGTTTATGTAATTCACTTGAAAATACCTAGCACACTGGTGGAGGCTAGTTTTGGGTTGGTCTTCGAAATATTGTATCACATTTTCAGTTAACTGTATTGGGATTTGTCGTGTAGGCGGTCGATCAGGGCGTTGAGACCTAGGATCCAATGACCGGTTTTTGCGGATGCTCTGAAGAGCTACTACAACAGTGCGAGGATTAGTAGGGCATTTTGACGACATTCTCGGTAAATTAGGATCATGTCCGCATATTCAGCTGCTGTGTAGTTCGGATGTGTAATTGCCATAACGATCACAAGTTTACACAAGCACTAATAACAAAAATAAAGGCGTCCGTATCGCAAGATATGTAAACGTACCTACTAGATTATAATACGAAAACAAAACAAAGCATCTATATCGCAGTACTACAATCTAACTACTATCTAATTACACAAAAATGAATAAATAAAACAATAGGTAAGCGCCTTTTTTGCGATAATATTCACAAAAATATTAGTCAACGTAATTATGCGCATTATTGTAAAGAAGTGTGTCAAGGACACGGGTTCGGCTTTTTATTATAGGAGACGGGACAAACGAGCCTACGGTTCACCTGATGTTAAGTCACTACCGCCGCCCATGAACAGTGGCAACACCAGAGGAATGGCACGTATGTTGCCAGCTATTGAGAAAAGAGTAAGCACTTTTCTTGAAGGTCCCTAATTCGTATCGGTCCGGAAAAATCACGGTGGTAAACTATTACACAGAGAATTCGTACGCGGAAGAAAACTCCCAGTGAAACGTACAGTGGTTGACCGCCATGCATCCGGATGGTGCGGACGGTGTCGGGAGTTATGCCGCGTAGTACGTTAATGAAATTTGGCGGCTGGGATTAATCCGAACAATTTCTCAGAACACTCCCCGTGGTAGATGCGAAAGAAAATGCGAAGAGACGCAACATCTCTTCGCAGCACCAGTGAATCGAGCTAATCGGAAAGCACTCGGTTGTTGACGCTCGAGCCGCTCTGCGCTGGATGCGGTCAAGTGGAAGGACCTGGAGCCCTAGCCCACAGATGGGGCTAGTCACTCTTTCCACTTTTCTAGCATAAGTTGCCGAGCCTAGAACTTCTTTAGTTCCAAAGCTCTTGGTAAGGGATGATCTTGGAGCCGGAGTTCAAAGCATAAAAGAATATGGACGGCATAAACTCTGCCTCTAAGTCCCAAGGAAGGGATACTGCCAGTACGCACGCCGCACGCACGTAGGAGATATCCTCGTATGACCACTACCACTACTCTCAAAGCCCATCAAAGCTCCCGTCCAGTCAGGAGTCCAATGTAAGGCCACAGATAGCAACGACTCAAAAAAACAGCGGCAACTATATAGTTCGTTTCTTTTTTATAAATAAGATTAACAAACAAGCACACAGTCCACCTGATGGGAAGTGGATGCTGCGGCCCTTATCAACTTCTATCCTCGATTAAGGATCAAAATACAGACGCGTTGTTACCTCTGAGGACTAAGATGAAATGCCTTATTTCCAGTAAAAAGGGTATCTGGTTTCCTACACTCACCATACGCAGCACGGCAGCGTTAATTTTACGTCAGTATTCTGTGAGAGATCGGTCCTACACCATTCGAGCCGACCTGTTCGTGCCACAACCATGATATAGCTGCAGCTTGGCTCTGTATCAAGTAAGTAGGTACCACGTAATTTCGCCACTTTGCAGAACTCTGCCGCGTCACACACGCTTCGTTCGCTCGACTCTCGTTGTAGTCACCTTAAAACAAAAGCTCTTCTTCCTCGTTTCTCTTCGCACCTATATTTTTTTAAAGTTTTATTTAATAGTATAAATTAACATGTTATTTCATTTGATCGATATATCAAATATTGGTAATTTTTAAAAATATTTAAAATGAGATGAACGAAATTGGGTGTTTGACATCGTACGGAACAGTAATGCAAGGTCGGTAAAAGGACAGTAGGTTATTGTGCCCACACAATGACAATAATGTGGTATTTGGATTATGAGAGAAATATAACAGAAAATGTACAGCCTCCGGCTGCTTTTCTAGGCAGTATTTTGTTAATAAGTAAAGAAAATAATTAAATAATAAAAAAAAGTTCGAGTTTTATTGTACTTTATTCAATAATAACTACAAAACTGCATTATTTTGTGTACATTTCAATTTATTTAAGCAACTTCTGCAATAATGAAAGATTTAACTGCATAACCTACAAATCATAACAAAAATATTGGCAAATGTTTAAAATAAGTTAAAAATAAGTCTTCAAAGAGATATATTTAAACTTTGTTCTCGCCGGGCCCAAACTTGTATGGAACCATTTGCATTCCCTTTCCAAGCAAATGAGACTCACCCCAAAAAATCTTCTGCTTTTAATTTAACAAAAGCGTTGCTGCGGGCAAAAGTTGCTACGGCATAGTCTGAGTTAAAACTCTGTAATGTATGCATCTCGTTTGCAGATATTTTCATAGACATTCTAGGTGGCAGGACTCTCCACGTACGAATCCATCTGGGTAAGTACCAACTACCCAAATAACAGTGCTTGGACTGCTGTGATCCGGTCTAAAGGGTACATAGAAAGCCAATCAATCAAAAGCTGCGAATCATTCCATCTTAGTCCTTTAAGGACTCCTCTAATGGAAGACACCTCTAATAGAGGTGACGACACATCTGTATCCTTCTTTGTTTCAAGTTGGCTGCAGTTGTCAATGGACTGCGATAGCCACCATCCACTTACCATCAGGTGGACTGCAATTACAAGCTGCGATTCATTCCATTTTAGTCCTTTAAGGACTTCACTAATGGAAGACATCTCTAATAGAGGTGACAATGCATCTGTATCCTTCTTTGTTTCAAGTTAGCTGCAGTTGTCAATGGACTGCGATAGCCACCGTCCACTTACCATCGGGTGGATTGCAAGTTCGTTTGTTTCTTTAAGTTATAAAAAAATGAGAAAGAAATTCATATCTTAAATATGAGTAGTAGTCTTAAGTATTAGTAGACAAACACGTGATTCTCATGACCCTAAAAAGATAAGTGGACGGTGTCTAATCTTACGGAAGCAATTTTTCAATTGCTGTGCGTGATTTTCCTACGCAAATGCAACGGGGTTATTTATGGACAAAAGTTTATTAACGATATCCTCTGACTACTTAAAATAGACCATTGTTATCTATTGCTTACAAACCTATAGGTAATTAAAGGGTGGCAGGGGTGAGAGTTTATATCGATTATGCTTATGATTTTTAGGTAATCCATTATTAGATAATATAGGCTTTTTCAAGAATGTTTCAACAAGACAAATTTAGGACATTTTCCCAAAACTAACGACAATGGGCGGGAGGTATTTTGCGTGCAAGACTTTTTTTATATAAAGAAGTAAAGGAGACAAACGATAGCATATTCCACCTGCAATACAACTATCTACGATCAAAAACCAATATTCATATACATTGTAACCTCTGAATGCTAAGGGGAGACTATGATGAAATGCCTCGCTGCCTGTAATAAGGGGTATCTGGTTGTCATCACTAACTTATTCCTATTTCAATAGAAGCAGGAAAAGAAAAAGCCCAAAATATCTTGCAGCCTCTGATGAATGCTCGGATCACGGCTTCGTGGCGCAGTGTCTTAGCAATGAATTGCAGTGCTAAGGGCCGCGGGTTCGAATCCCCACGGTAGAAACATTTGTGTGGCCTTGTGGGTCCGAATGTTTGTCCTTGTGAAATTTATGTACTTAAATTGCCCCACGTGCAGGAGAAAATCCTAGTGTGGAGGAAAGTTAAAAAAAAGTGAAAATAAACAAATGGCTTGATGGAATGTTACAATCTTATAATAAATAATATTGCAGATATAAGACCAAGGGGCTGCCATTGATTGGTACTGAGATTAAATTGCAGTCCCGTCCAATATTTAACTGGACGGATTTTACGGGCTAGTGAAAAGTTGCTTTCGTATATGATTGGTCAAGAATATAGTTACTTTCAAATTTAGTTGTGGCCACGCGCATTTTGACAACTTGTACTAAAGCAGATTACAATTTTTATAGTTATTACAATAAACTAAATGTTGTGTAAATAATAAAAATACAAGTAATTGCAAGCACTTTACTAAGTATATTACATAAATTACATGTATAAAAGTTCCTTGCGAAATCAAATATCTTTTTATCCAATTTCTTCAATCTCATTTATAGGCTTCATATCTATTGAGGTAGGATTTTTAATACTGTTACGTTCCTAAAAATTAAAAATGAGGCATTATCACACACAGCTAAATACTTAAACAAAATAAAAATATATACGTTTGTTTTCACCAATATTTTTTGTTAAAGTAGTTTACTTAATAACTACTAAGCTACTAACACACAATCAGAAGTGTATGATTATTGTGGTGTTTTAACGGAATTGTTTACCTTCTTGCTATCAAAAGCACTGATGTAAGGCTCGTCGCTAGGATGTGGTGGTTCTCGATACAACCCTCTCAACAGTGGCGCGAGAAGTTTTGGCGATGGTAGGACATGGACTTTACCCCGCATTCGGTTTACTTGTGACACAATCAAACCTATGCACATGGAAACTACTGCGCCGGACAGCGTGTACCACATGTATGATACATGAAGTACTGAATTCACCTTAACACTAAAAATGTAAAGTAGATGTTATATGCGTACGCAATGATTTACTACTGATGTAATTTCAAATTCAATAGATGCGACCTATTTCACATTCATCGTTACCGTAGTAACGAGGAATGTGAAATACCTAGGTCTTGATATGTTTAAAGTTTAAAAAATTAAAGAATATCAATTTGAGCAAAATAATAATCAAGTCTACGACTACTTGATCAATCGAGATATTTATCGAATCTTTCGATTGAACGACTCGCCGCTGCTCTCTTTCGCTACTTCTCGTCCACTTCGATAAGTACGGGTCCAAATGTGGATCGAGTACTAAAGATATAGGTAGCTATCGAGTCTGGGGAATCCGATACCGAGTATCTAGGAATCATGTCCGTCGAACCCATATGCCTCCGTCGGACCCATATGTGTCCGTCAGACCCAGTTGAGTTTTTAAGACCTGCAAATCAGTTCCAAAATACTACTGCCTCTTTGTTCATGTCCCAGCTCCGGCGGCGTACCTGTATGATGTAAGCTGCAACTCCGGTCAGAGCATTCAGTACTTTGGGATCGATATTCGAATTGCAAGTATATCCATCAAGGATACGAGGAATGCAGGATCATGGATTCGTATCCATCTGGACCCACTCATCTCTAGTCGCGCAGCGTGAACCTGACTCGATTTGAGCCGAGGCAGGCCAGTCGACCGCAATAGCGCAAAAAAGCGCACTCCCAAAAGATTCGGTATGTAAAAAATTCAACACAACAATTTGGATTATATTATACTATGTGTTACGGAGATGAAAACATTAATCAGTAAGTGTAGAACAAGGATGACAAACGAGTACACAGTCTACCTGATGGTACGTTTATCCTCACCCTAAGGACTAAGATGGAATGCCTCGTTTCCAGTAAAAAGGATCTCCGGTTCTCAACACTCGCCATACAAAACCCAGCAGCAATCAGCAGCTGCTTGGACCTAGCTAGCTAGTATTCTGCGAAAGCGTGGTCCTACCCCGGTCGAAGCAATCCATTCGTGCTATAATCATAATATAGGTGTAGCGTGGTTCTACCACGTATACAAAATAAAATAAAAAAGTATATGTTGTAACTGAGACACTAAGTGCCTCAGCTGTCAGTAATATGGTAAATTCGGTTTAACATTTGTGTTAAGAGTCGTACTCGCACTCGGTGGCAACAACTGCAAATATTTTCTTTCGATTGTTCAAGTTCAAGATGTTACCTTCATTACCATTGCCTAGTTGACTGCGAGAGGAAATATTTCGCTAACTATTATCCTATACTATTAAATGAGCAATTCTTGTATATATATATATATGTATATATATATATAAATATATATATATACATATATATATATATATATATATATATATATATATATATAATCGGGATCTCGGAAACGGCTCCAACGATTTTCATAAAATTTAGTGTCCAGGGAGTTTCGGGGATAATAAATCGATCTAGCTAGGATTTATTTTTAGAAAATGTCTTTTTGTCCGTGTTTTAGGCAATTAAAAACTGCTACAATATCGTTAGAATAAGAAGGTAAATTTTGACAGATTGTTAATGACTATAAATAGCTTAATTGGTATAATGGGCGGTCACAGAATCGAAAAACCCCGGTTCGAGCCCAGACCGACCGACCGACTTTTTTTAATTTTTTTTTCAAGTTCCTTTCTTTTTTGAAAAAATCTATTTTTTCGAGCCCTTTTTTTAGTATTTTTTAAAAACACGAAAATTTAAATTAAAATAATTGCACTCATGATTTTTTATTCAAATAACCAGTTCCGTTTTTTCTGTTATGTCGCTAAGATCAAAAAATATTATTTATATTTCATCAGCATGTAATTTGCATCTAGATATAATTTCCAAAACACACGAATTAAAAAAAATCGAGCGAAAAATACCGAGCAAAGCTCGGTCAACCAGGTACTAACATATGAATAATATAATGATGCTCACATTGTTTCAGGTGACTGGGTTACAGAATCCGCAATAGTGAAATTATATAGACAACCATCGGTAGTGAGATGTTTGTGAGGATGCACGATTTGACCTCTTGCGATGGCTAGTTGTGCGGACAAACACCACCAAGCCATCGTTATTAATCCACAAACACCGCCAACTAAAGCTCCCTGTCAACAATGTTCGAATTTATATATTAAGTAATAATAATAAATACATCAACGATGCTAAATATTATGTAATATATAAGATTAGATATTAGTAGAGGTGAGAGCCATGATAGCAAAGGGATTAAGCGCTCGTAAATTTTCTAGCACGTAATCAATCCGAGTTCCAGCACAATCCTGGCACCAATGAAATCGTTAATTGTAATTTTAAGTTCTATTTTGCTCTCTGTATTCCTTCACTCACGTAATCCGATAAGACGGCAATCCGACACGACTGAAGCGAGATCAGGTGTTTTTTTTTCGAAACTGGTGTGAAACACCGCCAATTTCGTGAGTCTGAGCTGCTACTGAGAACTTCTTGACAGAAAAACCCAATAACTGATTTTACCCCGATCTAGGATCGGATTACAAACCGATGATAATGGTAATGATAATGATATGAGTACGAAATAATTCATACAATATATTGTTACGTGCGGGGTGAGTACCGCCGATTAAGATGAAAAAACCACGGGTTACACTACGGGAGTGCATGCAGAAGTGAAAACTTGAATATTAACGTTGTGCATTTTTGATATTTTGGAATGATTAGGGAATAATTTTGCACGAATTGCTTTAATTATCACACACGAACATTCGCGCAAGCGCCCTGCGCCGCCTAAACGAAATAGCAGGCGCAGGTATACATTTTCGCCGCGACGTAGAAAGAGAGTGGGATACTTCCTCTCCTACGGCTGTCTCTCTCTCTCTTTCTCTCTCTCCATCCGTCTTACGAATTTTCGATCAGGGTCACGTGTCCTGACGCGAGTTTAACATGTTTTACCCATTACAAAAAAGTGTACAACGCCGCTAAAGAAGTTTTCACTTCAAAAATGATGTATTTTTCCACATACATAGCAAGTATATAAATACGTCGTCAAATATCGTTAAGCTTCTTCGGTGATGTCCCTAAAAATCGCAGATATCGTAGGTCTAATTCTTGTGGTTGCCTTCCGAAGTACGAGTAGAGTTCACTTTCGTGTTCCCGAAAGAACTAATCTTCCGCTCTCCAGCACACGCTTTGATTGTTGATAAAATGAATATGAACTTTATGGGCAAATCCAGGTCATTCCACTGTTTCGACCAGAAAGCACTAGAATAGAATACTCACCGTCGAAAGGTTGCTTCTTGCTTGCATCAATAGTTCAAGCATTCTACTTTTATGCCTACTTACACATTTTATTGCTTAAAAGAGGCCACTGACTCTTATCGTCGGAAACAATCCCGTGCAATACGACGCAATACTACAGTACGTTTCTAGGGCAGGCGGAAAAAAGGACATTGACCTTTGACGAAATCATCGGGGTAGGCAATCTTTTTTGTTAAGTTTAATTTTTTTAATCCTTTTATCATTACATACATCATCAGAGTAAAAGGCAAGGGTGCCGAGTGCAAAGTTCTTTACAGGCCCTATGTCTATTATTATATAATAAAGAAAGAAGATTATCCTGTATCTAAATGAATTAAAAATCAAATTACGTTAATTTAAGTTTATTATTTATACATCATGAGTTATTACAATTTTCATTATTACGTTAATAGTAGGTAAGTACTTTAATAAGTGGGTAGGTAGGTAAAAAGACGAACTTTTAATGCTAAGCATTCTTCAGCAGCCAACCTTGAAACATACATAAAACTTCTCATAAAAAATTGTCAGAGACACTTGACAGACTATTCATCTGTATATATTTCAGAATCATCTTATGATGATGTAGATGTAGAAGAGTCCGACACTTTGATTATAGCCTAAAATATCGGCAGTCTTCTTTTTCATAACTGGACTAGACCACGTTTCTTTTATATATTTATAGATGTTTACAATCATTATTTAATGAAATATGCGACAATTTCCGCTTCTTTCGTGGTGATGTAAAGTCTTTTATGAGATTTTAATGTCGATGGATCCGATTTCATAATAGTGATAATATACAAAACGTCACAAAACAGTAACAAATTCTTTAATACAAAACGTAATAATACAATTAACAAAACAAACTTAATAAAAATTCATCACGCACGGCGTGAGACACAGTTTTATTATCTCTGAATGGCCGCTTCCTTCAACTACCTGCGACCCTACCCCGTACCATGAGACACGCTTAGCGCATAACAATACGTAATATATAAAGAAATGTATGGAAGCAATAGCTGTCGTTTTATTTCGATGCTAACATAATACTTGAGGTCAATGTCCTTTTTTCCGCCTGCCCTAGAAACGTACAATTACGTAGTACTATTATTTATTCTGTGGCAATACGCAATTGGCTGTCGTACGAAATGATGAAATAGTGCAAAAGAAATTAATCATACATACTCGTACAATTAGTATATTTATTTATTTATTTATTTATACTTTCATGCACAAAAAAGTACATATGGCGGACTTAATGCCATAGGGCATTCTCTCCCAGTCAACCATTAGTCTAAACAGAGATAGACATTATGGAGGCGGTGCAGCAATAATCAAATAGAGAGGATAAAAGAAATAATAATATATATAATAAACAATACATACATATTATATACATATATATTACATAATAGAATATATATACATACATACATACATACACTGTATACATATAAATACATAAATATATATCTATATATATATACATATACAATAGGTTCGTATAAATATTATATATGTCAGAACAAATATGAAATATATACGAAAAAAGAGCTTAGTCAATTCAAACTTGCAACGATTTAATCATATACTTACGGACTTGATTTTTAAGCTTTTTTAATGTCAAGAGGGATGTCGTTCCAGAGTCTGATGGCCACGAGGGCGAAGGAGTGAGATAAATAACCAGTACGGTGTAAAGGAGTGAGCAACTTAAGATTGGCCGAGGAACGGAGAGAAAAATTATGAGAATCTCCCATGTATTGAAATTTAGATTTCAGATACTTGGGAGCACATGGATCGTTCAAAATTGAGAAAAGGGTGTAGAGTATTCTAACATATCTGCGCTGACGGATAGGCAACCAGTTTAACTGTGTACGAAAGGAAGATACATGGTCGTATTTACGAAGACCATAAATGTATCTGATGCAGTTGTTAAGCAGACGATCCAATGTATTAAGATGAAGTTGAGACAGGTCTGAGCAACACACATCGACATAATCAATAATCGGTACAATAAGTGATTGGACAAGTAAAATCTTGGTATTGGTGGGAAGAAAGTTTTTAAATCGATATAGAGATCGCAAAGTTCCAGTAGTGTATATTATATAGCTTTGGAAATAATCTTCACATTCTCTCTCATAAGTTTTTCTAGACATTGTTATCTTCAGGTTAGTTTTGTTAGGTTAATGTTTTTAACAATTTTTTAACCCCAGTCCTAAGTTCCAATATTGCTTACTACAAAATAAAGCCACGTGAAAGTAAATATTAATATGATTAATAATTCGGCGTCAGAATACTTTTTAATACTCTTTAAAAAGTCAACTAATATCGCTATAAACCAGTTACTGTTTTTTTGTATAAAAAAGATCTTCAAAAGACTAAGAAAAAAGGTTAAGAATTAAAAAAGGTACAGTAACGTAACAAAGCTTATACATACCCCACTGCTGGGCAAAAGCTTATTCTTCTGCCTAAACAGGTTTTTAGAGAAAGAAATCCGCTGCGAAGGCCCAATGCGTGTTTCATGCATTTAATAAATATTTACTTAATAGTTCATGAAATAATTTAGTTTCTCGGACATGCAGATTTACTCCGCAGATCCTTCACCGCCAATAACAAATTTCATTAATGTTAGAGGATTCGAACTAAATTGCGTAGGTACTAGAAGGCAAGCGCTCAACCCCAGAGCTACCACCTCTCTTCGAAATTACATTGAAAAAGAAAAAACATTTTTACTAACTGAAAATAATTATAATAATTTTGGAAAATAATTACCGTTGCATCTACCCAAGGCATTAAAATGCCCATTGTGAACACTCCGAGTTGAGGACCCATCGTCATTGCTTCTAAAGTCATGGTAAGTTGCAAAATTGTTCCCAACTTCTCAACGATAAAAACCAGACCTGAAATAATTTTGAACTTTCTGGTACCATCAAGGACCATACTTAAAAAGTGATAATATTTGATCAAATATAAGCCTCGTCTTGGTGTAGCAAATAAAGATTGTGAAATATATGTAAAGTGAGTCAAAATTATTAAGAGAAAAAATTGGTTTGTCTGTAAAGTCGGTTTACCGACGATAGTTTAACGTGACAACGTCATAACAAAACATTGATGAAGGAAGAGAGACAGATGCGGCGCAAGTCGACCGCTCAAGCCGATCGTACCTTTCGCTCGCTCGTGCAGTAGTATCGTAACGTTACAATGAGCGTAACGTTACAATGAGTCATATTTTTTCGTGCGTGCAGCCAACTTTCATCGATTTACTAGACGTCACGTCAAAATAAAAAATAACATTGAATGCTAATTTTGTAGTATAATTTACACTCGACTGATTTCAATAAGTAAAATTAAAATAGAAATTAAATATTTGTATTTATTAATGTAAATATTTTGGATGGCAGCAAATAAAGACCTTTATGTTAGAGTTTTTTTTTTATATTCGAGCTAACGTTGTTCGACTACATTATTTCAATTGAATTGATCGTATTTTACATCGATTCATATAGTAGTAACCTCCATGTAGCTAGTTTGTTCAACATGTTTTTCAATAAATCAAGGGATAAGGGAATAGCAACCATTTACAATAATGCATCCAGCATAGAAAACTAAAATATGTGATTTTTCACAAATGTTGGCTTTGACTAAGTTTCGAACCCAACACCTATAAGTAAGTAATCATGTTTCGTAAATATCATCGTATAGTGGCGGCGTAAGAAAATACACCACTTAATATCATCCCTCGGTAGTCGTAAGAGCAATACTAACTGAAACAGGATACGAGCAGTAGCATCTTCCTAAAACAACTCAAAATAATAAAAACTGCGGATGCCAACCCGCCTGCCTGGCAAATATCCCTCCTGTGAGGTAATCTATAGAGGCCTATGTCCCACGGTGGAATTTTGATAGGCCGTAATGAATAAACACTAAAACATATAATCGACAGATTTTGTCGCTGACAGAAAAACACCTTACCTAAACAAGCGCAACCCAAAAGTACAACTACCCCTTTTAGCAACCAATTAATTTGCTTTTCTGAAAGTTGCCTCTTAAAAAATGGCTTGTAGAAGTCTTCTAACACGACTGCCGACATCGAATTCAAACTTGTCGATAAAGAACTAAAAAAAATAACAAGTTAAATTTTGTTCGACGAAAGTAAATTCATGACATAATAACTACTTATTTACACATATCTATATTATTTTATAGAAATACCTCAAAGCTGCACTAAATATACCAGCTACAAATATACCGGGTAATCCCGGTATATTACCAAGGACATCCATCACTAGCAAAGGTAACAATTGATCCTTGGCTTTCGCTAACTGGAAAAAGAATATGGTTATATTTAATCTCTTATTAACTTACTTTATTAATATGGAAGTAAAATGGTAAATTCAATAATTACCTTAGTTTGCAGAGGGTCACAGTCATGAAAACGAGCATAAATAAGTAGTCCACAATAGATACATAAGCAGTATAGAACAGATATACCAATACAAAACAAAAATACGGACCTGAAATTAAAAAAGTAAATTTTTTAAAATAAGAGTAAATAAAAATTATTGCCCTTTCGTTGTAGATTAAGTATTTATTATTTAAACTTCATTGTACAAAAATGTACAAAGGCGGATTAGGCGCCATATAGCGTTCTCTATCAGAGAGTAAGTGGGAATTCTGTTTGTGTAAGGTGTGATTCTTTTTTTTTTAAATATCGAGCTCAAGAATAAAATAAATTGCTCATGGACAAATATCTAGACCCGAAACACATATTTTAGGCCATACAAAAGCTTCTACCGTGAAATTCTTAATTATCTTTTTCCAATACCAAAATTAATAATTATACTTTTTCATAATTCATAATTCATAATTCTTTATTGCATGTCACAAAGTATAAAGTTGGAACAATATATTTACAGAACATGTGACACCCTGTACGAGCGTAGCATATTAAAACAGAGTTTAAATTTTAATAAATATAGAATTCGTTTTCATTTCATTCAAGTTACAGTATTTATAGTAGTATTTATGGTACACAATATATGAATTATATTATAAAATGTCAGACTAAATAATACTTACACATTTGTTTTAAAAATTAAATTTCATTAAATATTGTCAACTGATCATTCGTTATTTATATTATGTATATAAAGTTTAAAAATTTTGATGAAAAATACTAACAATGTCAAATATGTAAATAGAAATAAAGAAAATTGTCAAATAATAAAAATTGATTTATAATTTATCATTAAAATATTCATTCAAACTGTAATATGTTTTTACAATAAGCATTCTCTTGAGTACTATTTCAAATTTACGACACTGGAGGGTTTTTATTGTATTAGGTAAATGATTGTAAACCCTTATAGCAATATAGTAGGGACCATTTTTATATAATGTGAGATGTGTGGCAGGAGCAACCAGATTATAACCTCGGCGTGTGCCGTAGCGACTGGGTCTATCTTCAAATCGCTGGAAATAATGAGGATTATTCCTAACAAATCGGCATAATAATATGTGATTTAAATACATTCTAAATAATGGTATAATTTAAATTTAGTTATACATGAATTTTCCTAGAAATAAAATGTATTTCGAATACATAAAACATGCAGTCTTTTTACTTTAATATAACATAAATTTATCCAACCATTTGGCACCTCGTAGTGTGGGGAGTGCTAAATAACGTTGCACCATTGTCTGGTTGACGGAATTTGCTTGCAACCAATAAACCAGACCACCTATCAGGAGGCTCCATATTGTGTGCCTTGCTGTCGGATTAGGATCCCAACTGTAATTGAAAATAATAAACATTTTTGAAACTGTTCCCACAGTGAATTGTTATTTCAATAGATTGTTTTTAACTTGCAATGTTTGTATGTTTGTTAGGGTCAAATCTATGAATTTTAAAGCTGTTATCTTCAACCCATTGAGCTTAAATTTTGCACACATGTTTAATTTGGATGACAATGCATGGTTAAGTAAAGTAAAGTCATTCTAAATTATTATTATTATTATTAATATAACGGACTAGTTATTTTCTATGCACTCCCATGATATAGCCCCTCTACACGTTGGGCCAACGAGATGGCCCACTATGATGGGCCAGCGTGTGGAGGGCGTAGTTGTGTCGAATGGCTTATGGCGCATGCAATGGTCTTGGGGATGGCGACGGTGTCGCTTTTTCCACCGCACATCAGAGGCAGTGGGCCAGCGATGGTGGTACGCATCTACACGTGGCCCATTCCGCTGTTCCGCAGTTGTGCGCGCTCGACGGTTGCGTGTGGACGTTCGTGCTTTGTTTATTAATTAACGAATTAAAAATGACGAATATGTGGCCACTTATTGAAGTTATACAATTTTAATCATAGAGCTACTAAAATCAGAACATATACCTACGTATTTTATTTTTTATTTATTTTTAATAATTAATTAATAAATACTTATTAAATTATTAACTATATTTATTTAATTATTTTTGTTTAAAGAAAACTAAATTGACTCAGGACATATTTAGTTCTATTGCGATGGATAGAAGATAACATTCACCATTTTCTACGCCATTTCTTTTCATTCATTCTTTTGTGCACATTAAGAAAAGACAATAAAAATGACATGTTGTATAAATATATTGCCGCAGCGGCTAATTCTTCCACGTCCATCTCGAAAAACGTTTCGATCACAACTGAATGTCCCCATCGTGTAGATGCATTTCAACCATCGCATGGCCATCTCGCTGGGCCAGCGTTGACCCATCGTTTAGAGGAGCTAATATAGGTATCAGAGTTTTTCGCGAGAACTTGACCGTCGACGGATTGTTGCTCATGTTTTATCGTTTAAATAATGGTTTGAAGTGGATTTTGATTCGTAAAAGTGATGCGATTTCGTGTATTATGCAAGTGAACTACTAGACAAAGCGAACAAACAGGTCCTTCGATGTTGCTATAAACCTCAAGTTATTTTGCTCGCTTAGACGCCTTATAAACTTGAGTGACTGATGTCATCGACAGTCCGCTGGTTTGAGCTCGTTAAAATCTCCCAAAAACTTCGCAATGTGACGCATCAACATATTGTGATGAGAAAAATCTATCCCATCAAAAACATAACTTGTAAAAAAACCAAGTCTCGCAACTCAGTTCTTCTACCGTAAAAAGTTGTGAGATCCATGTAATACCAAGTCGGTTAATTTATTCAGTTCCTATTTAAGGGTCCTTCTGTTTTAAGTTATTATGTAATTAGCTAACCTGACAACATTTCGTCACGGTAATATTATTTATACAGGATTGTAACTCGGCCGTATCTGAAATAAATCCTACAGCCGTGCGGTACGTAAACATGTGATAGGGCTGCCTGCCTCCAGCATTTTTACATTTGCCCATTGATTTATATGTTGTATAACTCAATGCATTTGCCTACTTTGTGTTTCCATTTAGTTTTATGATTGTACTTAAATATACTTTTTATATGAACAAATATATAATAGGTACTTTGTGAATTAAATAGGAAGTGTTCAATAAAAATGCGTGTCGTTTTTTAATTGGTAGATTTAATTAAAAAACCAGATTTATGTTTGAATAACAAATCGGTCTTGTAAATTTGCGGCCGAAAAATATTTGCGCCTCGGCTGAGACGTACGAAATGCTTTATTATTAAAATTTTAAGTATAAAAAATCCGCATTATAATATAAAGCTTAATTAAAAATTGTTTTGGGAAACATGGACAAGTTGGAGTAAAGAAATATCTTTTACTTGGTTATAGATACCTGCAGCTACTTTACAATTTATATGTTTGGTTTTAAATAAAGTTTGGATTTATTATTTTTTTATTTCTATTATATTTTCTGAAAGGATCCTAGGAAAGGAATTGTCCACCGCGCTACCCCAATGCGTGTTGGCGAACTTCGCATGTCTTCGAAATATTTTTTCTTATTTCTCAGACATGCAGGTTTCCTCACAATGTTTTCCTTCACCACTGAACACGTGGTAAATCAACACTTAAAATTGCAATTACAATTTCATTGGTGCCGGCGGGAATCGAACCCGGTTTGCTCGCGCTCTTTGAAAATTTCAGCAAGCGCTAACCATCTGAGCTACCACGGCTCCTCTCCTCTCGAGCGAGAGACTTTATTTTATTTATGGTACGATTTTTGTCGCATGCCAGCGCTTACTTTTGGTTCTGGCAAAAAGTTGTAAAACGTCTGTGTACGTCAGAATTGTGCAAATGTTGGTCGCAGATATTTTACCTGCACTTCAAAATTTTATTATGTGAGTATTTTAAACTATTTTTACGGATTTGATGAACCATATTAAATAAAAAATAGTCTCCTATCTTTCTCTCTATGTTTTGATCTCCTAGAACGAGTTTGAGTTGGTAAAATCAAGGCAAACTTAAGGTAGGGTTGTCAATTATTATTTTGATAATAAAACTAGTGAAATTCTGCGGTTTTATATGCGCAAGCGTGAACGTAGTTAGAACATAATATAACCTTTATGTTTTACATAAATATCCTTAAAAAAACTTATTATTTTAATACGTTACTACCTATAAAATTAACAAGTTTATTGCATTTTTATTTGATTAATTTTTTATGCAATTTCCTTTATCTACGTCTATTTTTCGGAACCTTTATTTAGTCTGAATCATACATAACACTATATTACTGATTTACTTACTTATACGTAGTTTTCTTTTTTGCAGTTACAAATATCTTGTGAGGTTGAAAAAGGCAGGAGTGAAAAAATAATAAGAATAATAATAATTGACGTCAGCCACTTCTTTTCATAAAAATTTCAAATCATGGTCCATTAGGTTGCGTCTTCACCGAACCACAACTTATAACAATAATAATAATAATAGCCGACACGGTCGCATTCTGGCGCAGCCTGTGGTCAGAGCCCGTAAACCACAACGAGGGCCCTTGGACGGAAGTTGTGGCGAGTCAGTGTGCGGGTATTACGCCCATGGACCCCGTCATCATAACGCCGGATGACGTAGCTGAGGCGGTCCGTAGGGCCCCGAACTGGAAAAGTCCGGGGCTTGACGGGCTGCATCACTACTGGCTGAAGGGGTTCATGGTGTGTCACGCTGTGCTCGCCCGACAGTTTCAAGAGGCTCTCAACCAGAAGTCGCTCCCAAGCCTCTTCACTACTGGGATCACTCATTTGGTTCCTAAAGATCAGGGTGCCACAGACCCGAGCAAATACCGCCCCATCACGTGTCTACCGACTATATACAAGACACTAACATCCATTTTGAGCGCGAGAATCGCTCGTCCCCTGGACTCAAATCAGGTGATGTCGCGCGCTCAAAATGGATGTCGGGGCGGCGGTCGTGGAACCAAGGAACCACTCCTCATTGACGCGGTCATTGGTAAAGTGGTGAAACGCAACCGTCGGAACTTCTCCGCCGCTTGGATAGATTACAGAAAGGCATTTGACTCGGTACCCCATACATGGCTAAAGAAGGTCCTCGAGCTGTACAAGATTGACTGTACAGTTCGAGACTTCCTCGAGCAGTGTATGGGGCAGTGGAGTACGATCCTCTGTCATCTAGGCGAGCGGATGACGGCTGCGGAAAGCCGCATAAGGATAAGAAGGGGTATATTCCAGGGCGACTGTCTGAGTCCAATATGGTTCTGCCTCTCTTTGAACCCTCTCAGTACTTTATTGGAGGGCTCCGGGAGGGGATTTCAGCTTCGGAAAGGAGATACAAAAGTGACCCACCTTTTCTATATGGATGACCTCAAGTTATTCGCCTCCAGTCGCTCCCATCTTATGGAATTGCTAAACATCACTTGTGAATTTAGCAATTCTATTAGAATGGAGCTGGGGACGGATAAGTGTGCGGTCCTCCATGTTGAAAGGGGAAGGGTTGCTAACTCTGAGGGCATAGACTTATCTATGCCCGTCAACTTAAGGGCCCTTTCCGAGGCTGAAACATACCGATACCTGGGTATGTCACAGAACATCGGTATCGATGAGGCTGGTATGAAACAGTCAGTTTGCGACGTGTTTTATGCACGCTTGACCAAAGTGCTTAACAGCCTTTTGTCCGGTGTGAATAAGACACATGCATATAGCGGTTGGGTCATGCCTGTCCTCATGTATGCCTTTGGCATACTCAGGTGGAGTCAGACTGAACTTAACGCCCTGGATAGAAAAGTCCGCACTACAATGACGTCCCATAAGATGCATCATCCGAGATCGTCGGTAATGAGGCTGTACTTGCCGCGAAAGCATGGTGGGCGTGGCTTCCTGAGCGCGCTCACCATGCATAATCGCGAAGTGTGCAGCCTCCGTCATTACTTCCTGGCGAGATCGGATGATCCATTCTATAATGACGTCATTTCTAGTGATAAAGGACTTACCCCTCTATCCTTGGCCAACGAGCAATAGCAAGACCCGGCAGTACAGAGCATTTCCGACTGGAAGACCGTATGAAAGGAGAAGGAGCTCCATGGGAGGTACTACAGGGCTCTACATGAGCCTCACTTAGATACAGCCGCCTCCCTCAACTGGCTACGTTTCGGTGACCTTTTCGGGGAAACCGAGGGTTTTGTCTGTGCAATACAGGATCAGGTTATTAAGACCAACAACTATCGGAGATACATCCTAAAGGATGGCACTGTCGACGTCTGTCGAGCTTGTCGCCATCCCGGGGAGTCACTTAGGCATGTCATCTCCGGTTGTTCGGCGCTTTCTAACTCTGAGTACTTGCACAGGCACAACCTAGTAGCCAGAATTCTACACCAGGAGCTCGCTCTGAAATACGGTCTCGTGGACAGAAAATTGCCGTATTACAAGTACTTGCCGGAAGCCGTGCTCGAAAATGACCGCGCCAGGCTCTACTGGGACCGGGCCATCATCACAGACAGGACTATTCTTGCGAATAAGCCTGATATTGTGCTGATGAACCGGGCACATTCAAGGATATTTTTGATCGACATTACCATTCCGTATGACGAGAACCTTGCGAAAGCTGAAACAGATAAACGAACAAAATATCTGGACCTGGCTCACGAGGTGACCGACATGTGGGGTGGTATGCCGACCGAAATTATTCCTGTAGTCGTCTCTGCGAATGGGCTAATCCCAGTCAGCCTCTCGGGCCATCTGAGGCGACTGGGACTCCGTGACGGACCGCTCCGGGCTCAAATGCAGAAGGCGGTGCTCCTCGATACCGCCCGCATCGTCCACCGGTTTCTTTCCCTTTCCCCCTAACCCTCGGTCGTTTGGTCTCCCCTGCCGAGGGCTCCCATCTGGTTGGATCTTATTTATTTATGTAGTTTTTGTATTTATTTTATTTTATTGATATTTATATACATTTATCTTTTCATTTTAATTTATAATTATATATTTATAGAACCCAAATAGGTGAGAAAATTATATAGACACCCCAAAATAATAATAACAATAATAATAATATAATATTATTTTGTATTTATTTTATTTTATTGATATTTATGTATATTTACCTTTTCATTTTAATTTATAATTTTAATATATTTAAATATTTATAGAACCGAACCAGATGAGAAAATTATATGGATACCCCCCCCAGGATATAATCGGAATCTCGGAAACGGCTCCAACGATTTTAGTGACGAACGCTTGGATTCATTTTTAGAAAATGTCGTTTTGTCCGTGTTTTCAGGCAATAAAAAACTGCTACAATATAAGAAGGTAAATTTCGACAAATTACTAACGATCGATATAGCTCAGGTGGTATGTCAGTCGGGCGTGATATCGAAGTTCCGCGGTTCGCGCCTCGGCTCTGGTCCGTCTTTTTCTCCTTTTTTTTTCAAGTTCCCTTCTTTTGTGAGAAAATCTATTATTTCAAACCCGTTTTTTTAGTAATTTTTAAAAATACAAAAATTTTAATAAAACTAATTGCACTCATGATTTCTTATTCAAATAATCAGTTCAGTTTTTTCTATTCTGTCAATAAGATCAAAAAATATTACTTATATATACATAACCTTATATATGGGCGTATGTATGCACATATGTGTTCATTTAATAGTCAGTTTAATAATCAATTTCTTACATTCAAGATAATAATTAGTTATTGTAATTGGGTAAAAAATATCTATTTAGTTACTAATGCTATATTTATTATTTTGATAATTCCCTACCCAGTAGATAAATAATAAAATAATAAATGTAGCATTATAAACAGTAAATCTCCGTCAAACTCAATTTACGTATATTGTTCCTAAATAAGGAATAGCAGATAAAAGATTAGTAATAACTGTTGCTCCTCAAAATTATATTTGACCTCAAGGTAAAACATATCCTAAAATTCTGTATCTAAATAAAATAATAATACCTACTATTCAAGTATATTTTCAATATGTAAGTAAATGAAAATAACAAAAATTAAGGGGAAATATAACCTCAAATAGCTTAGCAAGATCCTCCGTTATACCGAAAGTATTGCAGCATTAATTTTGAAATAAATATATGGTAAAGTTGAGGATTAATGTTAAGGACTATGTTAGACGAAAACACGATTCCGTAAAATTTTCTCGATAGAAAAAAAAACCCAAAGTTACCTCCAAACTGAACAATAAGCCGCTGTTATTCATAAAATACTTTAAGTAAGATCATGAAACTTTGCATACTAACTGAAATAACTATAAAGCAGTGCTTATGTTATTTACTTTTTTTAAAATACTGTTATTTTCAATGTAAAAAGAAATTACCTAAACTATCGGCGCGTAAGCTTGATTCCTGTCGCCCCGCCCGTTAGTATCGCTACGGCTTTTGAAGGGAGAAGTTCTATCGCTTACGATCAGAATATACATTACGCAACAGGACGACGTAAAATTAAAATGGGAAATAACCGTTATAAAAATAAGAAGCGACTGGGTTGGCGTTAAGAAACAGGCATAAATATGATAAACCTAATGAAATAAGTATCTAACGACCTATCTACTTACAGTATTAGTGATTACAAACATGTCGGTACATAGCATACGACGCGCGGGGAATTGGTGGCGAAATTAGAATTTGAGCTGACTTACTGCATCCCCTTAAGCACCATTAGCATGTAAAGTTCGAATTCATAATTAACATTTCGACAAATATTATAATTTACACTATAAAAAGCTAATTTAATATTAGCAGTCTAGTATATATTGAATAAAACTAAAGTGTTCGCGTAAATTTAAGAAATCATTATTTAAGAAATCATTAGTATAGTATATAGTTAAAAATAATCAAAATAGCCATTTTTATTAATTAGATAATATATTAGAATACATAATTCTAATATAATGCAACTAGTATACCGAATAAAGAAAATTAAAATACATTTATCATTGTATGCCGTGTCTATTTCCATAAAATAGTTCATTGACATTGAAAAAATAGTACTACGTTCGTAGCAGTAGCTGACGTCTTGATTTGATTTGATTTGACCGAACGCTCAAGGTCGTTCGCTAGAGGTATCGCCTTAAACTGTAACCTTAAATATATCTATATATTATGTAAGTGTGAATGTCATGGTTGATTTTATTTAAATATAAGTTATACTCAAATAGATCATGCAAGAGATATCACTATTATGAATATACTGATCTAGTTAGAGTGTTGGTAGCGTAAGATAATTCCCATTACGATCCTTGACCGTCGTTAAAAGCAATTTTTATGGCTTCCGGTAGATGGCGGTTACCATCTCCTTTAAGCCAGACATATTACATCCCAACCAACGAATGGCAGCAGAGTCAAAACCGTAAACATGATGGGTCAAATAAGACACATCTCCCTACAACATTCAACGTTCTTTATATCCAACCGTGAACTTTAACGAGCTGATGAGGAAGTGGAAGAATTATAGCCACCCAGACACTGTTCCCTGACCTAGAGATTTAGTAAAATGTTAATTTAAATAGTAATTTACTATATCTATATAGATAAAGCTACGAAATTATTAACAGAGATGACATACACTAATTTCTTTGTAATTCAAGTATGTGCAAAATTAGCATAAACTTATTCATTTACTACAACGTAGTAGAGCCACGCTACAGCCGATTTATGTGCAGCACGAAATGACCTGGTTCAGCCGGGGACTACCTAATTTAACAAAATACCAGTATATAATAGAAAGGTAATGTGTTTCAATTATATTGAATAACGAGAACCGACACTTTTTACTGGCATCAAAGCATTTCGCCTTAGTTCTCAGGAAACACATTTATTTCTGATGTGTAATCAATAAGTAGCTATGGGTCACAACATCCACATACCATGCAAATATTGCTCGTATTAAAAAAAAACTTAAGCTGAGTTGCAACCACACTTCTTGTATGAAAACTAAAGTAATTTATCTTCTTTTTTTGTTTAGCAGGCAGTTTATTGGTTAAGCAAAAGGTTTACTAAGTTTATTAGTTGGTTACTGTTCGGTCTATTTCATATATATAGTTGAATACGCATATCGTCAGAAAAAATGCGATTCCACATTTAAAAGAGCATGCAAAATGTTTTAACAGAATTTATATACTTTGTATATTCGATCCGATCGCTGTCCAAATTACGCTGCAATACGACACCCACACCACCAACATCCAACGTGCCTTTAATCGCAACCAATACCATTGCCCCGAACATCACAGTTATTTGTATGACATCAGTCCATACTACCGCTTGCAGACCACCCTGTTGAGTGATTGATCAAATAGTATGGATAATTTATATGTAATATATACTCATGTATATATATATATATATATATATATATATATATATATATATATATATATATATAAGATAATTTATACTTACGGCGCTCGTATAAAATATGCAAACTACACAAACTATTGGAGTTATGATATGGATGTCGACACCCGTAACTGTAACAAAAAAGATCAATCAAAACAAAAATACTTCTCATTATATAATGTCCTCCAGACCGAATTTCGGTCACGGCGCCCAGCCTCAACGGAGACTAGCCATCGGTGCAGGACAGGATTATAGTGCCTAAGTGTATGCGCAAGCATAGGTGCTCTCTCTATTCCCTCCAAAGGGACGATAAACCGAAATGACCGGATAGAGGTAAGATGAAGGAACAACGGCTTTACGTGCTATCCGAGGCACGATGGTGAAACACCGCCAACTTCCAACTCCGGGAATCTACTGGTAATTTTTAAAAAAAAATAAAAATGCATAATTGTTTTTGTTTGGCCTCACGCAAGATTCGAAGCCGGTCCCTCATTATCAGCAATCACGTTTAAGATTACTAGACCAACGAAGCGTACTTCCATACTACTGCGTCTTCCTCATAGTCAACCTTTACACAGCCTACATCATAACCCTATTCAAAAATTATGGCGATACCAACACCAGTGCTCTCCGTAGCTACTTTAGGTACCTCACATGTTTTACCGGATTTGAAATAATTGTTATTAAACTGTAGACTCATACGTCAAAAACCCAAGATTTTGTTTCATGAAAACAATTAAGCATTCAGGTAAAATAGTTACTTCATCAAACATGAAATCAATACGTATATAATATCTTCGATTATTTAATATTGGGTTCTTACATATAAAATTAGCGTTTTGTCGTACTGACCACCTTGATCTGAAATATCTCCTCATTGGTTAAGATTCGAAGCCGGTCCCTCATTATCAGCAATCACGTTTATGATTACTAGACCAACGGGCGTACCTCCATACAACTGCTTCTTCTTCATAGTCAACCTATAAACGGCCTACATGATAACCCCATTCAAAAATAAAGATTTGCCGTAATAGCTACACTACGCACGTGGATTGGCGATCCAGCACCAGTGGTCTCCGTCGCTAATTTAGGTAATTTAGGCCTTACCTGTTTTATTATTAAACTGTAGATTCATACGTCAAAAACCCAAACCTTGTGTTACATGAGAACAAATAATAATAAATAAAATAGTTACTTTATCAAACATGAAGTCCATACGTATTGGTATCTATATCTTTGATTATTTAATGTTATATGTATTATGTATAAAACAGATAATGTAGATGAATGATTTATTTCTATAATACGCTCGCTATTAAAAATATTGAATGCCGATATAATACGAGGGCGGCACTGAAAATTTCGGGAATCAAGGAAGTTACACAACATTACTATTTAAAAATGTATTTATTGCTTTTCGAAGTATTCTCCGCGATTTAACACATTTTTCCAATACGATGGAACCAATCATTGAAGCAACCATTCCATTCGGAAGTTGGGGTCTCCAAAATGGTGTTTTGTAGGCGTCCACAGCTTCTTCAGGTGATGAAAATCTCTGTCCACGCAATTTATTCTTTATTTTAGGGAAAGTATACAAATCACTAGGGCTTAAGGTCGGGACTGTACGGCGGATGGTCTAATAATTCTATGTTTTCTTGCTCTAAAAACTCTTTTGTTCTGTGTGCGGTGTGAGAACTCGCATTGTCGTGATGGAGGATGATGCGGCGGTTGCAGTTCTCTTTACGGAGTTCAGAAACGACCTGTGGCAAACAAATGCTAGCATATCATTCTGTATTAACCGTTCTTTGTCCCTCAAGAGGAATAGTCGTATCATGGCCGGTTTTGGAGACAAACGTGGCCACCATTTTTTTTGCAACAGTCCGTGAACGAACAATTTTTGTTGGCTTTAACTCATTTTCGAACACCCAAACTCGTGGCTGGTTTTTTGTTTCGGGTTCGTACGCGTATATCCAGGATTCGTCATCTGATACAATTTTGTATACAGCATTTGAGGATCCTGCGTGGAATCTTTCGAGAGTTCTGACGCACCAAGTAACGCGAGCCGCTTTTTGCTCTTCACAGAGCGAATGCGGTATCCATCGGGAAAACAACCTTTTACACCTAATTGTTCATGCAAGATTATTTGTATTTGACTCATGCCAATGTCTAAAGTTGCCTGAATTTCGCGGTATGTCACTAGTCGATCTTCCTCAATCAGCTTACGTACAGCATCAACGTTTTCTTGGGTGACTGCAGTTTTTGGACGACCTTGACGGGGATCATCTCTGAGCTTGACACGTCCACGTTGAAATTCAGAAAACCAGCGATAAATTGTGGCTTTGGATGGGGCTTCATCACCAAATGCAGAACTCATCCGGTCAACACACTGTTTTTGTGTTAAACCACTTCGAAAGTCATAATAAATCAAACCTTGTGACAAGACACAAGGACAGACAGAAACACAGAAAGACAGAACGAGTTTTCAATTAAAAAGATTTTAATATGACAGGAACAGTGGAAATATTTCATTCCCGATACTTTTAGTGCAGCCTAGGTATTAGGATCAATAAAAATAAAAAATACGATTTAAAATAATATCGTGCATACGGTCTGATACAGGTCATAGCACTACCACTGCTTTAATAAAAGTTACTGAAGACATTAGAAAAGATATAGATGAAAAAAAGACAGCAGTGCTAGTGCTAGTTGACTTTTCTAATGCTAAAAGCATTTGATCATGATATCCTTCTTTCCTTCCCATCCCATCTTAATTTTAAGACCACTATCTTAGATTGGTTTGCATCCTATCTTGGCGGACATCAGCAGTCAGTTCATGTAGGTCAAACGACCTCAGCTTGAGCTGTAGTTGAAAGTGGCGTACCGCAAGGCTGTATACTCTCTCCTATCATCTTCTCAGTTTTTTTTTTCATAGAAGAGGGGCAAACGAGCATACGGCTCACCTGATATTAAGTGACTACCGCCACCCATGATCAACTGCAACACCAGGGGAATTACAGGTGCGTTGCCGTCCCTTTACGAAGGAGTAAGCTCTTTTCTTGAAGGTCACCAGGTCGTATCGGTCCGGAAAAATCGCCGTATATAGGTAAACTATTCCACAGAGAGGTTGTACGTGGAAGAAAACTCCTTTTGAAACGTACTGTGGTGGGACCGCCAAGCATACAGGTGGTGTGGATGGTATTCGGACGTTTGCCACGTGGTGCGTTCACGAAATTTGGCGGCTGGGATTAATCCGAACAATTCCTCAGAGCACTCTCCATGGTATATGCGAAAGAAAATGCAAAGAGATGCAACATCTCTTCGCAGTGCCGGTGAATCGAGCCGATCGGAAAGTACTCAGTCGTCGACGATTCCAGCCGCTCTGTGCTAGATGCGGTCAAGTGGAAGGAGTTGATACTGAGGAGCTGGGAACAGTATCCCATGTGCGGTCGAACCTGCGCCTTGTAAAGTTGCAGGCGGTGTGCCAGCATGAAATACTGTCCCGCTCTGCTGAGCACGCCAAGCTTTTTTGAGGCTAATTTGGCCTTCTCTTCAAAGTGACCACGAAACTGCACGTCACTCGATATGTCGACGCCGAGGATTCCGATACTGGCTTAGGCAACAAGGGGAGTGCCTTGAAACTGAGGAGATACGACAAAGGGGTTCTTTTTAGAGGTTAACGCGCAAACTGGTGTCTTCTGGGTGTTAAACTGGACTAGATTTAGTCGCCCCCAATCCGAGACTCTGTTTAGCAAAGACTCGACTTCAGACACAAGTTTGTCTCGGCACTCGGAGACGTTTTCCCGATAAATATTGACTCGACCGGTGTAAAGAGCATCACCAGTGCTGTCATCTGCATAGCAATGAATGTTACGGGTTTGCAACATATCATTAATACGCAGAAGAAACAGCGTTGGCGATAGCCCGCAGCCTTGTGGAACACCAGCATTAATAGGCTTGCAATCGGCGCTTGCACCGTCTACAACGACCTTGATGCTCTGATCTGCAAGAAAGCTGGTGATATAATCGCACAATTTCTCGGGAAGCCCATAGGAAGGGAGCTTCGAAAGGAGCGCTTTGTGCCAAACCCGATCGAAAGCCTTCGCAATATCCAAACTAACGGCTAATGCCTCCCCCTTGGACTCTACTGCTTCCGCCCATCTGTGAGTTAGGTAGACCAGAAGATCACCAGCTGACCGACCACGGCGAAAACCGTGTTGGCGGTCACTAATCAGCTGGTGATCCTCAAGGTACCTCATGAGCTGGCAGCTTACGATGGACTCCATTGTTTTGGAGAACAAGGAGGTGATGGCGATAGGCCGGTAGTTGGACGGGTCTGAGCGGTCACCTTTTTTAGGGATCGGGTGGACGAAAGCCGTCTGCCATGATTTTGGGACTACGCCTAGGGAATAGGAGTACCGGAAAAGACGCGTTAAAACCGGTGCCAACTCTGGAGCACAAGTCCTCAGCACAATTGGGGGGATTCCGTCAGGCCCACTCGACTTGTGGATGTCCAGGGAGAGGAGTGCTTTGCGAACCGAATGCTGTGTGAACTGCACTTCCGGCATGAAGCACTCACGCCGCGGGATGGTCGGCGGCGTACTCTCCCCGTCATCGACAGTCGAGTTGGGCGCAAAGAAAGAGCCTAGAAGATCGGCTTTCTCCTTTGCGGTATGGGGCAGTGAGTCGTCCTCCCTGTGCAGAGATGAGAGAGAGAGAGAAGAGATGGCTGACAGAAATTCCCCTACACAGCCTTGGCGAGAGACCAGAATGCACGGGTTCCAGAAGGAAGGCGAACTAGTTTCTCGCCAATTCTGCCTATGTGCTTTGACTTTGCCTTGGCAATGACTATTTTGAAGGACCTAGAGGCGGAATTATACTTCTTTTTTAGAGCACTGGTGTTTACATCCCGGGACGCTGATGCTTCAGCCCAGGCTCGGTAGCACTCCTGCTTATAGCATGATTGATGAGCTATTTTGCAGGAGCGACCAAACCATGGCGAGATTTGCCTCTTATGGGCACCACAGAGGAAGGAATAAAAAGTTCCATACCCTGAAGTACCACATCAGCGACAGAATCCGCAACAACGTTGGGATCGTCCGGCGAGAAGCAAACCCGCCCCCAAGGGTAGGATGCAAAGAAAGACCGCATCCCATCCCAATCGGCTGACTTATAGTGCCAAACACGGCGGCAGCCTGCAGAATGCAACTGCGGTTTCAGCGTGAGTGGCACCACACTCTGGACAAGACAATGGTCCGAGGAACCTAAAGGGGCTTCGACGGAAATCTGATATCCGTCCGGGTGAGAAGTCAGCAGAAGGTCCAACAGGGAAGGTGCATGATCCTCCACATCTGGAATCCGCGTAGACGAAGTAACCAGTTTTTATAAACTTGATCACTCATAATCTTGATTGCTCCTACCATCTGTACGCTGATGATCTGCAGCTATATTTGCATTGTGGCGTTGATGATCTACATAATAGAATACACAAATTAAATCGGAATTTAAACACAATTAAAGATGGGTCCTCGCGCAATGGAGTCCTTGTGAATTTAATAAAATGCCACGCGAGTTTAGTGTGCAGAAAAAGATTGCTAGCTAAGGTTAATCAAGCAGACTTACATTTTATTTACTATGATAATATTATTATTCCATTTAGTGAGCTTGTTAAAAACCTTGGCCTGTATATTGATGGCTCTCTGAACTGGAAGGCGCAGGTTACATTTGGAGGACATTACCTCCTTAGTTTTCCTTTATCGTCTCAAATACTTCCGTCCTATTAAGTCTAAGCTAATGCTTATCCAAACTCTTATTTTACCTATCTTTGATTATACTATCTACACCAACGACATATGTGTGATACCCAGACCTATCCCAAGATCTTCTTAACAAGCTGGAGAGCCGGCTTAACAACTGTATTAGATTTATTATATATTTTTTTATTTTTGATCTGCGTAAGCATGACCATGTATCTCATTATAGATCTCAGCTTAAGTGGCTTACCATAAGGCAAAGAAGCAACTGCAGAATATTACTTGTTCTTTTTTTAATTCTAAATGATCCACATCCGCCTACTTACTTCAAAGAACGATTTCAATATCTCTCTTCTGTCATGATAGGGTTATTCGATCTTCCTCTAACAACAAGATGCATATTCCTACTCAACTCACCGGATTCTAAGGTAATTCCTTCACTGTTCAGGCTGCACTTCTGGTTGCGCGGAAAAAACCATTCGTATTTTTATTTATTCGAGGGTATGCTTGCCAAGCGTTTTGTCCTTCCTTCGACCTTTCCTTCACCTGTCGTCCCCCCGACACACCGGGGTGGTGGGGTGAGAGGGGAAAGAAGATGATTCTAGAATATCGCGTGATTTGCAACCAATAAGAAGCGCGCCCCTCCGAGACGCCTTGAAAGAAGGACCGAAGTAATATAAGCTAGCACGCGGCTCTCGTGCGCTCTCTTCCCTTCGCGCACCAGTTGGAACCACACCGCCTAGGACGGTTGAGTCCTAGAGGGCTTTGCCCACGCGCACCGCTAGTTCAACCTCATTAGCCTGGAGCAGTCGAGCTCTAGGAGTAACCGCCTCACCTCGTGTGAGATATAGTCGCGCACCGCTCTCTTCCATCGCACCATCGACCAGGACCGCATCTCTGGGGCCCCAGGAGATCCGCCAGAAGTCGCAACGCAACAGCAAAGGTAGGTTTTATACGTGGTAGAGCCATGCTTTAACTCGATTCCTCATGGTGCGAAATTATTGACCAAATAGGCGATTTATTGAAGACGGGCCAAATTAGGAGTACCCTTAACCGACGAGCATGTATGCGTAGGTGTATGGATGTGAAGGAGGCAAGAGAGGTGTGTCAGGATCGTGCGAAATGGAAGTCTGTAGTCTCTGCCTACCCCTCTGGGTGACAGGCGTGAGTGTTTATGTATTATGTATGTTTATGTAGAGCCATGCTGCAGTTATATTAGAAGTATAGTTGTTGCACGAATGGGTCGGCTCGACCGGCGAGGTACCACGCTCTCACAGAATGCCAGCGTGAAATGGTAGCTTAATGCTGCTGTATTTCGTATGGTGAGTGTAGAGAACCGGAGACCCTTTTTACTGGAAACGAGGCATTCCATCTTAGTCCTCACGGGTGACAACGCATCTGCATTTTGATTCGTAATCGAGGATAGATGTTGATGTCTATGGGCCACAGCAACCACTTACCATCGGGTGAACTGTGTGCTCGTTTGTCATCATCATCATCATCATCATTACAGCCTTTCACAAGTCCACTGCTGAACATAGGCCTCCCCCAAGTAATGCCACAAAGCACGGTCCCGAGCCACCTGCATCCATCGACTTCCTGCATGTCTTACCAGGTCGTCACTCCATCTAGTGGGGGGTCGCCCTACACTACGCCTACCGGTACGAGGCTGCCACTCGAGAACCTTTCTTCCCCATCGGTTATCGGTTCTTCGAGCTATATGGCCGGCCCATTGCCACTTCAGCTTACTAATCCGTTGGGCTATGTCGGTCACTCTGGTTTTACTGCGGATATCCTCATTTCTGAGTCTATCACGCAGAGAAACTCCGAGCATAGCCCTCTCCATAGCTCGCTGAGCGACCTTAAGCGTCCTCATACGGCCAGCAGTGAAGGACCACGTCTCAGATCCATAAGTCATCACTGGCAACACGCACTGGTTGTACAATCTAGTTTTTAGAGATTGAGGTATACCTGACGAAAAGATATGTCGTAATTTCCCGAACGCTGCCCAGCCGAGTTGAATCCGTCGATTGACCTCTCGGTCGAAGTTGGACTTACCTAGTCGGACTATTTGTCCCAGGTAAACGTACTCGTCAACAACTTCGAGCATAGTGCTCCCAACAACTACCGGCATAGGTGTGACATGGACATTGAACATGATCTTTGTTTTGTCCATGTTCATCTTAAGACCTATCCGTTGGGAGGCACTATTGAGGTCATTGAGCATAGTGCTTAAGTCCTCCAGCGATTCTGCCATAAGGACTATATCGTCGGCAAATCGAAGGTGAGTGATGTACTCGCCATTGATGTCAATACCGTATCCTTTCCAGTCCAGTAGCTTGAAAACGTCTTCCCTCGCTCGTTTGTCACCCTATCCTATAAAAAAAAGCAAAAAAAAAGCGTCCAAGCCGCATCGAAGTAACACCCCGGTAAGTGTGATTCCTTATTTACATTACCCTGCTTGAAATTTGTGTTTTATTAGTTCATCCGCCCCAAGTCATTCCTCCTAATGTGGTCAAGCAGGGATTCCTTCATAACCTTTGGCAAGCAATACGTTTTTCTTGGAAGAGCGAGTGCATCGTTAGGGAACCAAGTGCCAAATCCGCTATCTAGTTTAGGCATCATCCGCGTGTACAGTCCAAATAGTGTAGCATCTCGCATACTAGGGTAAAGGATCGACCGGGGAATAGGCCCGCCGCTCAACCAACTTCTTTGGAATTTCTTGCCTGATGATATCAGAAAAGCGCCTAACAAATACTCCTTTAAAAAGATGGTACGCGATAATTTACTCAAGAATCATTAGAATGACAATATTGTTAAATAGTCGTATTTATACGTATATATTAACTTTTTATTTATGTATGTATGTCTATTTTGTTACATATAATGTGTATTAATTTTAGTTTCTCTTTTTTTTCTTTTAATTGCTACTCCTACGACAAATTCTCACCACTCCATGGGTTGGCTGGAAGAGAATGCCTTTAGGCATTGTTTGTTTCTTTGTTTGTTTTTAAGAGGTCGCAATAAAGATTTAAAAGAATATGCATTTTAATTATGGGGAATGCGAAGGCAATGCAATTGCAGCCGCAGTTCTTTATAGGGAAAGAACTCTATGTTTGTTACTCAGAAGGAAGAATGCCTGAGTTGTTGGTGGTACTAGCACTGGAAGAATCCCTCGTCTTGACATTGAAGACATACTGCTTGAGGAAATTGAGCAAGACCCTTCCACCTCGACAGTCGAAAATCGACAGTGCACGATACTTAAAAAAAGTTTTATAAATTTCTTTTGTTGTTGTTTTATGAAACCTTAATAGTCAGATACGGTGCAAAACAAAAAAAATGATGCAATAATAGCAATAATTTATAACTTAGATACAACAATGAGTTATACTATTTTGAAGTCCACTTTAAACACACCTTTTTATAAGATAGTTCGTCACTCAGGTTTTCATACCTATTTTAATGCCCAAGACGAATAAACTTTGTTAATTTTTTTAACGTGTAATAAAAATAAAATAAAGTTTTTTTTAATCAGTTTGTCATACCACCTGTAGGTATATTAGCACAGTTAACGTTAGATATTATAACAACAAATAACCTTTATATCTTTATAGCTGTATATCTGTATATCTATCTTTATACCTTTATAGTCTGCTATAAGACATTACAGGGTTAACCATTAATTCCCGGGCTTCCTGTATATGAAAGGTAACGCCATTTTGTAATATTATTTGAGCTATAAATCTTTTATCAGACTTTATAGCAAGTTCACAAATTTTAATATCGTTAATAGATTTTAAAGTGCTTATTTGGGACTGGTTACCCCTACTACCCCGGTTACCCTGTAGTCTTTTAGAGAACTAGATATGGAAGTATTTATTTGGGGATAGGTACCCGCATGATCCTCCCTAAATTTTATAAAAGAACCTTCATTTAGGGGCTGGTTACCCTGTCGCGTGATTACTTCATTTATTTTGAGTCTTCACCTTGGAAGTGGTATTACCCTGTCGCGTTAATCGATTTAAATAATTAAGGAAACCTTCGTTTTGGGGCTGGTTACCCTGTCACATGGCTCCTATATTTATTTTAAGAGAATCTTCAATTTGGGGCTGATTACCATGTCGCGTGATTCCCTTAGTCGAATTATTGGTATAAAAAATATTATCTGAGTTAAAATTCGACTGAGTGTAAGTATTATCTTTATGCTAATGATTTCCCGTGCGAAGAAACATGGCGGGAAAATCTATGCATTTAAATTATTTGTGTCGATTTCGTAAACGCTATTAGGAATAGTTTTAGGGTCTTGATTAAGATTTAGAGATGGCAAGGTGCACCGGATTTTGAGACGGAAGGGAAGTAGAATGACGGTTCGCGTTAAAATTGTATTGTATTCGCGTTTACGACAGTTCCATTTCAGTTACCATACGAGTAGTGGTAGAAGTTACTCGTTATCTGCTTGTTGTCCGACGAGTGACGATTAAATTGAGGCCTTTGATAATAATTATAAGCCGGGTTTCGCATAGTTTGTTTTTAAATATTCGCGGGAAGTAGACAAATCGTCAACTTTTCTTATAGAGCATGCACTTTTGGCTTTGCCCTCTAATTGGCTTATTATACTTATAACTATTTATTTATTTATTTATTTATTAGGTTCTCCAACAGTTATAACACAATACATTTGAATAAAAAAAAATACAAGTTCCAACATGTCTTAAGCTAAGTGCATAACTACTTATAGGGGAACACATCATGCGTTTAATAATGATAAGTTACCTCTATGTGAAAGAACAATCATTAAACCTATTTTAAGTTATTTTTAATAAATTACAGAAGATATTTTTTGGTGACAAAGTCCCTGATCTATTTACGAAAATGTTCAGAAGAATCAAAATTAAGGTCTACCAATGTGCTGCATTCATTGTAAAGTCTACTCAATCTAGGAACAGGAGAGAAATGACCAAGTTTAGTCCTACGCATTGGTGGGTTCATAGGCTGAATAGGCATTCTCGGAAGCCGAGAAGGTATTCTGAAGGAAAAGGAATTTAGCAAAGGAGGACAGTCTATCTTTTTATGGAAAAGTTTGTATACAAACATCAAATCCGAAATGTCACTTCTTGCTTCAAGTGGTAATAACTTAAAAGTGAGAAGCCTACTTTTGTACGATTTAAACGATCGAGCTTTATCTGCAGAGAACGCTACGTGCCATTGAAACCTTTTCTGAACCCTTTCCAAGCGTAACGTATGTGTTGCGAAATGGGGCCTCCAAACAACACTGCAGTATTCCATAATGCTACGGTAATATGTTACTGTGATGATGAAGCTAGACTAATTGCACTATGACAAATATTAATAACAGGATTTAATTAATACGATAATAAAAAATGACAAAAATTCTAAATAGAAATATAAGAAAAATTTTAAAGAACATTACAATTTAGGATTAAAACTAGCACTCAAGACATTCAAATTTTTATTTTACGGTTGGAATTTGAAGACTTGAAGACTGGACTTGTAGGCTGGACGTTGTTCCGCTCTCGGTACTTGAAATAGAGTACTTCGGAAGAAAATCGCGCAGCTGACTCTGGACCACGGAGCATATTTGCTCCGTGCTCTGGACACCTTGGTACACTTACTGCACGGTGGACAGCAGGATCAACAAAGGAGTGCGAGTTCTTCTTTACATATCTTCGATTTTATAGACTTTATGAAATTTTTGCCGACGATTTTGTTGAATGGAGTGAGAAGGTCACGTGAATTTTCAGCCTTGAATGACGAGTTTCCAATATAAGTAGAAATCTCTTTTTGAGACGTTGCCCGGGGTTTTATTAATTTTTAAATCCCTCCCGCTACCAAATGTCAGGTCGAGGTTATAGAAATACTTTTTATAAAGAACTTGAAGAAAGTAGCCCTGTTTATTAGATTATAAAGTGCAATATATTATATAAGAAAACGAGGGATGCACGAACGTGACGGATGTTAGGTCTCGACTGACTGTGTCGTTCCGATGATGCTAACCTCTACTGTATTCACAAACAATGACATTGAGCATTCTAAGTGGTTCTGGAGTGATCTACAATATCAAATACTAGGTAAGGGTATAGCGGATCGCTAGGCGGAATAAAAGAACTAAAACCGAGGAACTACTAAAGTTAAAGTAAAGTTACAGCCTATAGGGTAGACTGGGTACGGTTGTGCCAGGGTACGGTTGTGACAGTCGTCATATTAGCGAATCTGTAAGGAATACCGGGAAGGTTGCAAGGGGAGAGAGGGGAAGTATGCCCGTCTAAATGTGTTTCACAGTATTGCGTCAGCGATTGCGCGATACCAACGCTAGCAGAAGCCCATGTTACTTTTTAACAGTCAAAAGTAAGTATTTTTATTCGATATATTTTGATAATTATTGTTATATGTGTACAGATATAGTAATCAGTGTTTTTCTTCTTGAAAACTGAAACATTTGTAATTATATAGCTATAATTACTTTGTACATATGTTATGTTGTATTGTCATGGAAATTGTTTTTTCTCGAAGAAGTGCATTGGGTACGGTTGTGACATATTTTCAGGGTACGGTTGTGACAAATGTAAAAAAAATATTTTTGCTTTTAAATGCCCAGGAAACGTTTGAGGAAGACCGAAAGAGGGCAGTGTAATATAACACAATATGAAGATGCTTATAAAGAAGTGAAACTCGGAACTTCTTTACGGAGAGCTGCGGAAATGCATGAAGTTAATCGCATGTCTTTGTAGCGATTTTACTTTGTATTTTAACACAGTTACCCCAATATATTAGAAATATTTAGTTAAGTTTTTTGACTGATTGTAATATGAAGACTGTTATAATAGATCTGTTTTGTAGTTATACTGATTAGATTATAATTAAAGACTGTTATATAGTACTCGTAACTATAGACTCTACAGTAACATTTTTTTTTATTTAGTTGTTTTAAGCCATAAAAGTGTTCCTAGATTTTATTTCTTTTGTTGTGTTAATGTTCAATTTATCCAGAAGAAGATTTATGTTGCCTTATGTAAGATATTATTTGCAATAAAAGTGATTTATAAACTGTTTTTGTGTATTTTTGAACCAGTCACTACCGACCCCAAGCACTGTCACAACCGCCCCTGGGCTGTGGCCGGTTGTGACATTATTCCTTTTTTCCTGATTTGCTCGTGTAAGGTAACCATTGTACATAAGTGCAAAATTTTTGTATTTTTACGTAGATAAATGTATACTTTAATATAAAAGACATCTTTCTTCCAGTTAAGTGGCATACTAACAAAATTATCGGCGATCCATTGAAAATTGTCACAACCGTACCCAACCGTACCGTGCTGGGCATAGGCCTCCCCTCATTTCTGCTTTTAGGGCAAGAAGTGTCCGCCGCGCTGCCCCATTGCATGTTGGCGAACTTCACATGTCTTCGAAATATTTTTTTTTCTTATTCCTCAGACATGCAGGTTTCCTCACGATGTTTTCCTTCACCGCCGAGCACGTGGTAAATCAGCACTTAAAATTGCAATTAACAATTTAATTGGTTCCGGCGGGGATCGAAACCGGGTTACTCGCGTTCTGATATATTTACAGCGAGCGTTAACCATCTGAGCTACCAGGACTCTAGTAAGTACCTACTAACTAGTTCGCGTAGATCGTTAGTAGCGAATGAACCTAAGTTTATAAAAATCACTACGTTTTAAACAAACTATACAAGCTAAGCACTAGACTACTTCAATAAAACTAAAAATAAAATTAGAACTATTTACCTTGATTAAAAGCCAAAGCAGGAACATAAATGACGATCGGTAACCAGCCTATCTGCAATTATAAAGCTTTGTTTACTCATTTTTTCTTTTAAATAAATTATAAATAATAAATTCCTTTATAGGTTTTACAAGCTAAATTATACTCACCAGTGTAAAAGTGAACAGTATTGAACCAAACAACCGAACCCTGTTGTCAAATCTCATCGATAAATACTGAAAAACGTACAATAAGTATGATTCTTGCTAAACGTCCGAAAATCGCATAATAAAAAATATTTATTCGTCCATGAGTATTTAAAATACAAAAAAATCTTTCAATAATATTGTTATTATATTTTTTTTGGTGAGCAAAAAAGTTCTCTGTTGTATGAAATCCGCCATTTCAATAATTATTCTTTAAATTGTCTTGCTCTTGGAGAGTGGTAAGAGAATTTAATTGTTATTAAAGAAAGTAGTCCTCATTTATAACTATTATATAATACTATAATATTGTTAAAACTTACCTCGTAATTAGACGTAATCTTAAGATCGTGAAAAACAGGTAAATAAACTTGAGTCATCACAATCGACATTAGAAAGATTCCACCAATTATAAAAGCATACTGTGTTCCATGCATATATATTTCTGTCGGTGAACCAAGAAGCGTTATCCCAGAAACGAAGCTGCCGGATAAGAATATTATTTTATTACACATTATGGTGACATAAACCCGTCAATCTAGTTTTAATTTAACAGCACGCAAAATAAACAATACCAAAAAAGCACGTCTTACAAATTACATTTTACTCATTTTATACCATTAATTATTTCGGTATTCCATAATTAAAGTTAGTTGCGCATATCACAACAACAAAAACCTTCCATCCCGTCTCGTCTCTAAGTTTAAAAAAAAACATAATTTGACGAATGTCCTCGACAACTGCTTTCACATTACACATCTGTCTAATGCTATGGTACAAAATGTGATCATGGATTCATTAAAAGCTCCTGCGAAGTAGAAAAAAGCAGCAATTTGTTATCTCATGCAGTGAAAGGATTAGTAACTCTGTAAAAGCAGCTAACTGTAGTAACAGACGAATCCTGGAGTAATAACTTCTAGGAATAAGCCTGTGCGAGATGACTGGCAAACTACCAGCAAATTATAAAAGATTGGCAAACCATAGGCTGATGATGCCAAAAGGTCAGTAGTTAATATTTTTACATAGAAATACCGACAAAGCAACCGTATAGGACAAGTGTAAATTAAACAAAAGACGACGTATGAGTATTATTTCTACGCAAAATAAGTTTTTATGGCGAGTTTATCTAAGATTAAATATTAAAATTTGGTTACAGTAACAAGTAACAACCAGCAAGAAAAAATTACAATTATTTTGCCTTATAATATGTATTAAACTATTCCCTCACTAATGTAGGTGCTTTATTATTTGTGCATATTAATAATAAATTTAAATAAAGAGAAACTCATTTAATAAAACTCACTTAATTATGCAACTAACACTAAAAAGTTATCTTCAATGGGTAGCTACAGACCACCCGAAACTACATCCCTACTAGCAAGATTAGAATTGTTGAATTCCCTAAATGCACAGAATTTTATTACACAAAAGTATTGATAATTATCTTAACATACAATACTTCAGAAACTATTAAGAAAATTATTTTGAAGTGAAAACTTCTTTAGCATCGTTGTGATTTGAAATTCTATGAAACGAAAAAGCGACAGTAAAAAGAGACAGACACATAAATTCATAAGATTTAACGTGGGAGAAAATGAGATAGGAGGCATTATAGTTTATACATAGACAAAAGTCGTAAACGCCGCCGAAACGGCGTCGCTTACGCGTTTTGTTCAACAAGATACGAAAGTGTCGTGTGCCTATGAAATTTATACTAATGTGTTCTTTAAGGATTCCCTCAATGCTATTAATTAGCCTATATAAACATAATATATGAAAATTGTATTGACTAGTTGTTGTTGAAACGATTCGCCAATTAAGACGTTTTATACCATACATCCTAGTCTGATGTATATTTTGTTTAAACCGGAATAGCTTTAATTCCTGACTTCCTGCAGTATTATGACCGAAGAAAAAAATGTTCAGGATTTTAAACTCTATATTTTTACATATTTTGCATTTGTAGACGCAAGAAAAAAAAGTCACATAAAATTTGTTTGGGATTTCACCATTGTCCTTTCCATTTACCGTAAAGTATTTGTATTTTATACTTATTTCATTTGAAGGTTTCACTTCTGTCGCGTGTGAGCTGCACGCATGTTTTTTTGTAATATTTAAAATCGGTTCCACTTTGTAAAAGTTTGACCAGGTATTTTAATTTTTTGAGTGGTCTAAGATATATATCAGGAGTTCAAGGTATACGTAGGTACATGTTTTAAAATAGGTACATTAGAATCCCCATTACCTATTTATCCTCCCTTAAGTGATGAGGTTTTTTTTTAGTTTTATTTAAGAACATCCCTGAAGTATAACATACAATAAGTAAAACATACGTGTCTAATACATGTGTGCGTGTGTGTGTGTGTGTGTGTGTGTGTGTGTGTGTGTGTGTGTGTGTGTGTGTGTGTGTGTGTGTGTGTGTGTGTGTGTGTGTGTGTTTGTGTGTGGTATTATGACAACTTTTGTTACCCTAGAAATTTTAAACGGCATGACCCATGGTTTCGGATTTTGAACTGTTCCAAATTATTATCTAATCGCCTTTTTTAGATTTTCGTGTATATATGTTTGCACGTATATCTTATACTAAAGCATAAACGCCTAATTTAAAGTGCGAGGTAGTTTAGATTTGTTTTTGGTGCTGGAGTCTTAAAGAGTGCTTGTTGGCTACATGATGGCTTAAAGAGCGATCGTAAAATTTAATTATTAGGCAATAAATGTAATAAAATATGTCACCGTACTGAGGCTCTTTAATTTTAATAATAATTTAATGACTTATAGGTACAACTAAGACCCTATCTTATCTTACACAATAATTATTATCATTGATTATTTTTAAAAATATTCCATCTTAAATATATATACCTTACCTTGCCACTAGAGACATCGAAACAGGGATTACTTGCATATTTCTACCCCCTAAAAGATAATCATTCTGTGTGGTCTGTTTTTTCATGAAACCCCAATATACACCCACAACAGCACTTATTGCCAACATGAACACAAACACTACGTAATCTACCCATGAGAACTTCTGCATCTGATAAACCATCTTATTTACATCGCCTTGGACCTCCTCCATTTCCTTGGTTTATTGGAAACGATTTCATACACAAAATTCAAATGGGTGCTTGTATTCAAACAGCACGTGAGTCCACCGAGACGTAAGCGCAATCTGTTACAATGAAACAATTACGATAACTCGCAATTTAAAAGAGGATGTTGCGAGATCCCCCTCAATAGCTTCAGCAGAAGCGAATCAAGGACTTTAAAAGTATAATTTCCTAGCCCTTCCCCTCGTAAAGACTAAAAATTATACTCTGTCCACTTTGATGGTCATAAGCATCTGATAAAAATATAAATTTTAAATAATTTATGGTGGAAAACCATTCTACTTAACATACAGTAGTACACATATCAAAAGTGCTCATACAATAATTTCTAAACTACTATTGATATTTCAATTAAAATTTCATTAATGCTAGAGGGGATCGAATTTTGATTGATACTAGGAAATTCATACATTACGATTATATACTATACACATTTTATTTTTTGTGTAGTGGCAGACTAAGAATACCCACTACAACAAATCAACGTATCTTAAGAGACGACCGAGGGAAATAGAAACAGGATATTTTTACGTGGTAGAGCCATGCTGCAGCTATATTATGGTTGCAGCACGAATGGGTCGGCTCGAACAGAGTATGAGCACGTTCTCACAGAATACCAGTGAAAATAGCAGCTTAATGGTGCTGTATTTCGTATGGTGAGTGTAAAGAACCGGAGACCCTTTTACAGGAAGTGGAAAGGAGGCATTCCATCTCAGTCCTCAGGACTAGCGACGCATCTGCATTTTGATTTTTAATTAAAGATAAATGTAGATGTCTATGGGCCACAGCATCCACTTAACATCAGATGGACTGTGTGCTCGTTTGTCATCCTTAAACTATAAAAAAGATGGGCACAGCGTCTTTCTGACAAAGATTTAAATGCGCCCTTACCATAGTATGACCACTCCGAAATGTGTCCATTCTCAAATGAGTGAGCTCACTCATTAGCAATCAGTGCTCATTTGTGCGACAGAGAAAGTAGTATATACAATTTCTGTAAGATAATAAGAGATGACACTATTGCATTAGTGTGCGCGCGTCAGCGTCTTGCAAACGAACACATTCAAAAATAATGCCACAGTTTTCAAGGTGAAGGCGCATCTACTACGCGTACATTTCGAGTTTGCCGTCGTAGACCGTTACGACGTCACAGCTGACGGTACCGTAGACGAAAAAAGTCATCATGTTTATGTTTTTTAGTATTCATATTTTCAATAAAGTTAAATAATAACGTGTTCGATGAAATAAAATATTTTTTGAATGATGATGATAAAATAAAATTTTCATTTTTACACATATACACTTTTAAATATTCGAAAAAAATAAAATTACTCATTGTATCAGAACAAATTAACGAATATCAACAGAAACAAAAACAAAAAATCAACAGTAACAAAAACAACAGCACAAACAGTAACAAACTAGAGAACGTACGGGAGCATAAAAAACGGACGTAAGTACACTTCGACGTTGCTATCGTTACTAAAAGGGCGAAGCTTGAGGCGCGGAATGAGGGGGCGCGGCGGGAGGTAACGGCATTCTTGAAGTGAACGACTAGTAACTGTATAAATCTTTGCTTTCTGATAACAACTCAATAACAATAAATATAAAACTGCAATTGTACACCCGGCTGCCAAGTGTGGCAAATGTAGCAAACATCCCAACTTTTTATCGGCTGCACTGGATCATACACAAGGACAATTTATAAGATCATGTTTGAAACACTTCATGTTGCTTATTTAAGATATTACAAAAAAGAGCTATTTTAAAAGTATTGATTTTTTTATTGGATAGGATGACAAACGAGCACACAGTCCACCTGATGGTAAGTGGTTGCTGTGACCCATAGACATCTACATCTATCCTCGATTACAAATCAAAATGCAGATGCGTTGTCATCTGTGAGGACTTAGGTGGAATGCCTCGTTTCCAGTAAAAAGGGCCTCCGGTTCTCTACACTCCCATACGAAACACAGCAGCATTAAGCCTGCAAAAATGCTACATACAATAATTCGTGTTTAATAATATCCTTTCACCTCAAAAAACTTTTAAGAAAATGCCTTAAATTGCCGGAAGAGGTACCTGGAGTTTTTTTTTCAAAGTTTAAAAGATCTAATTTTAAAATCGAATTTTAGCCTCATATCTGACGTGTAGGTCAATCACGTATTAACTATGCCAAATTTCAACTATCTGAATAAAGTGAAAATAAAAATAAAAACTTCTGAAATGGGTGGGAAAACAGACACTGAGCAGATTCCATAAGGAAATTTTGTTCATTGAAGACGCTCCACGGTTGTATTGCATTGGCATTTATCATACAGTATCTGATATATTTGCGTGAGAAGTTCTTTTTTATAGTGCGTGCAAGCGTTACAGTTTGCATGCGTGCGTTTATGCGCGCTTGCGTCCGTGATTGCGTTACCGTTACTGTTACAGTCCTATTAAAGTCCACTGCTGAAGAGGCCTCCCGCGTAGATTGCCTCATATGGGGGATTTTGGCGATAGTTGCCACGCTTGGATAGCAGGTTGGCTATCGCATTTTTATGTTGTAATAGTTATTAGGAAATACATCGTTATAATATCACTATGTGCCCATATCCTGATTTGCTTTACCTTTGTTGCTGCTTCAACCATACGTTACGTAGTTGCAGTACCACATAGTTACGTTACGTAGTTGCAGTACCACATAGTTACGTAGTTGCAGTACCACATAGTTACGTTACGTAGTTGCAGTACCACATAGGTACGTAGTTGCAATACCACATAGGTATGTGTGAACAGACATGCATTCACGTGTCTGTGAACATTTTTTCACAAAATCGTCGCACTGCTGTCAGATGGTTTGTATTTTAACTAAATTTAATTGTTTTGAATTTTTTATAAAATGTTGTTAAAGTGTATAGTTTCAATAATTTACTGTAATATTAAATTACCTATAATACTTAAAGGTAACAACATTAATCAATGTAATAAATAATTCAAAAATAAATATTAACTTGTTGTGATGGTAGGTAAGAGCCCTCTAATGGACGACACGCACGGTCAGTTCAACTGATCATTCTAACTGATCAGTTCAAACTAAAACTTTTGATATTTTTTAAAATCTTGGATTTTCGGTATACCTTGCGTATGTTTTATATATAAAAACTTATATATAATACTCAGATATTATATGTTTATAATTATCGATATATCGAAAATCCAATATTTTAAAAAATATCAACAGTTTTAGTTTGGACCGATCAGTTGGAATGATCAGTTGAACTGACCGTGTGTGGCAACATTTCAGCGTTACGCAAAGGGGAATGCCCAGTCTTCATAGACACTTCGGCCATGAGTGCCCACATATAAAAGCATATAGATATGATAATATGCAATTAAAACAATGAAATGGTAAAGGAATTGCTTTAAAAAAGTCGGGGTTTTGAAAATATTTGAAGTTTTTATTTTCACAAATGCAGTTTTTTTAACAACTATTTTTATCGATTTTATCGCGTTTTATTTCTTTGATTTTTAATTCCAGACATTTCGGGTGCTTTCCAGCACCCATGGTTACGGCAGACTGAGGTGACCGACGTCCCAATGTCAGTGTTAACCCGGAGTACCTTCAGATTTTTAATTTTTATTTATTGTCCGATCTACAGAATGAACTTACTGTGTCTAGAAGTCTTGCAGTGGTATGCTTGGGTTTTTAATTTCATTAATTACAGGGTCCTAAGCAGGTGGTAGTACCAAGCATCCTTCCTAAAAAAGAATTTATATATTAGATATTATATAGAATTTATATAATAAAATACACTTTACGACTAATAGTGATGACTTGCAATTCTAGCCCTAAGTAAAGATCAGCTAGGGCTTAACTTTATTCCTTCCTTAATGCTGCTCCTCTGGTTATTACAGAGTTCTATCCGGTAGCAACCATTAAATCTTATATGCTCACCATAATAGTAGCGAGCTTGCTTTAATTGGTATGTGACACAAGCAATTAATATTAAGTCGCTGTAAGTTAAAACAGGAAATTCCCTAACATTTTAAAGTCTACATTTATATTTCTAAAGTCTGCCTGCCCTAGCTCTATTTAGATTGTTTTCCCTAGCATACTCAGAAAAATCATTATTTGTCTCCATATTTTGATGAACTATTTCAAGTATTTGAGCCGCATCATCCCTGTCCCTTATTTTTGTGTGGAATTTATTAACTATAGCAGAAGCCACAGCAGTCTATCATCAAATGTGTAGAAGCCCTGTTAAAGTAATTTTGATGAAATATTTTAAATGCAGTTTTAAAAATGCCATTCACCACCTCTACTACCCATATCGACACATAGTCACGGCTCTGGATTTATTAGCATATCTGGTCATTAACTGAGATTCACCATCTGCTGGAGTCATTGCAGCGACCCTTAGACATCCACATCTATCCTCGATTACAAATCAAAATGCAGATGCGTTGTCACCCGTGAGGACTAAGATCATTTTCTCGTTTCCAGTAAAAAGGGTCTCCGGTTCTCTACACTCACCATACAAAACACAGCAGCATTAAGCTGCTATTTCACGCTGGTATTCTGTGAGAGGGTGCTCCTTCCCCGGTCGAGCCGACCCATTCATGCTACAACTATACTTCTAATATAACTGCAGCATGGCTCTACCAAGTATAAAACACATACATAGTACTTGTCACTATGTATGTTTGTTATCGCAAAATGTAGTTAATCACAAAAGAGACATACTTGCAATGCTGATGGAACTGTTACAACCTGGTAAAAAACATTGTGCTTTTATATAATTAGTTAGCAGTACACTGTGTGATGTATGATCTAAGCTTTGTTGTTCTGGGTGCAATACATTACTCACTTCAGATTGCAACGAGGACGGACTAGATGATTCAGATGGTTCCCGTTCTGCAGTTGAACATGATGCTGTTCTATCAGTTCATTGCCAGCAATTATGATATACACGGCATGACAACTGAAACAATGTAAAATACAAAAAATGAAGTCAAAGTGAAAAAATAAAAATAAAATAGATATATTTCAAACTCAAATATAAATAAAATATTTATCAAGTTAAATGTTACTGCACAAGGACGGATTTAATGCCCTATATTATTTAATAATTAAGGACTGACAGACTACCAGCAGTCCAAAAACAATGAAAAATCAAGTAGCGCAAATAATTCCTCACGTGGAAAATCGAAGACAAACAATGTGTGTGATCTTATTCTCATAAGTGTCAGTGCCACAGCTGATGTATAGATGTTCAAGACGAACTATTGGTGCATTTTGCGAGTGCCACACTACACGTTCACTGTACTCGAAACTTGTACCTAATAAAGAAGCTACAATTATTATATTGATATTATTCAAGTAAACTCAGTTATAAAGCATTTCTTAGAGGAAGACATACCACATCGTGATATGTACCAACTATTTACCTGCTGTGTTCGAACCAATTGTTGAGAGATCAACAATTGCATTTTACTTTTACAACAAAACAATAACACGATAACTTCTTCTTTTTTTTGTGGCGGTTTGATTAAATTCGCCAATGACGTATAGAGTAGAAAATGAAGGCTTATGAGTTTAATTAAAATAAGAGTCTGTGATAATACAAGGATTCAGTTTTCCTCCGAGAATTTTGACAAATCTATTTGTTGAGTTACCTAGAACAAATATGACAAACACAGGTGTTAGACTCTTACCCGTATGTTAAAAGTGACAAGGATTTAAAGTTTCATATTATTAGTATTAATAAAATCACATAAAATATACACAAAAGGAGTACTTGTATATGTTAAAAGAGAATTAAAATCTATAGGTCGAGGAATATAAGGAGGAAGGTAATCATAAAGGGAGGAGGGTAATTTGGGACAGTTGAAAAAAATATGGTTTGTGGAACCTTCATCTAAGCCACATTCACACAATGAGCTATCCCTTACTCTGATTTTTGCCAGATGTGCATGTGTACAGGCGTGTCCAATTCTTAATCTACAAATGATTGAAGTTGCATGTTTATTTGCTTTGTTAAATTTAAAGAACCAAGGCTTGGGAGAAATAACCTCTTGGATGGCAGCATAGTGCTTACCTTTAACATTTTTGGAAACTTCCCATAATTTATTCCAATTTTCATTCAGTTTCCTTTTAGCTAGCAAAATTAGGTCATGTGAGTAAATTAAATTTTGTAGAATGCCATTAGCAATTGCATTTTTAGCGAGTACATCAGCTGTTTCGTTACCATGGATACCACTGTGGCCTGGAATCCAGGCCACTGAAACATGGATTCCTTTAAGATGGTATCTGAATAGGGTATTTTTTATTTTAAGAATTAGTGGAAATTTATGTTTGTTATGGAATTGATTGGACAAAATAGCTAACAAACAACTTTTTGAATCTGTGAAAATAACTGTTTTATTAAGATTATGTGACTCTACATATAACAAAGCTTCACTGATTGCAGTTGCTTCACCGGTAAAAGTGGAGGATAGTGAGGGGCATTTAAAGTTAAGAATGATTTTGAACTTAGGAATCCAAACAGCAGCTCCAGTATAGTCTTCATCAGACTGTTTTGAAGCGTCTGTGTACATGACAAGCCAATCTTTAAAGGTGTTTTCTATAATTTCTTTTAATTTCAAATTTGCCATTGGAGAATCCTTTTCTATACCTAGATCTAGATGAATGTCGGGTTGGAAAACAATAGCCTCGTAAGGAACATCAAAGAGTGGATTTATTTTACATTGAAAGATTGGGTAAGGAAGCTGAAGAAAAATTACAAAACTTTTAAACAAGCAGGGAGAGTCCTTATGGGTCCAGTATCGGTCAGATGAGATATACTCTGAAAGAAGGTGCAATTTAGGAATTAGGGGATGATCTGAAAGCTGGCATATCTTAAATAAGAATCTGTCTGAAAGGTATTGCCTTCTTAATCTTAAAGGAGGATCTACGCACTCAACCTGAAGAACATTTATTGGTGAGGATTTCATTGCCCCTGTAATAATGCGAAGGCATTTCGATTGAATTTTGTCCATTACTTTTAGGGATGATTTATTGCAAGGCTCCAACAGAAAACATCCATAGTCAAGGTGGCTTCGTATTAAAGCATTGTACAGTAATTTCTGAGAAAAAGGATGGGACCCCCACCAAACACCTGACAAAGACCGAAGAATATTTATGTTTTTTTCGCATTTTTGTGTTATATATTCAATGTATGGACCAAAGGCCAATTTCGAATCAAGGATAACTCCCAAAAATTTAACATTGCCTCTAACTGGAAAAGGTTGCTTATCATATACAATGGATATATCGGGAATTCGCCTTTGGCGGGAAAAGATCACCACACTACTCTTGGCCACAGATAAAGAGAGGCCATGATTAGTTAACCATTCCTGTAAATAATCCATGGATGAGTTTAGACGGGAACATGCCACTGTGAAGTTGTTTGAGGAGATGTATAGAGCTAAATCGTCTGCATATTGAAGAACATTACAAAAAGAATTTACTGAAAGTTCTAAATCGTGAGTATATATAGAATAAAGGAGAGGACTAAGAACTGAGCCTTGTGAAAGTCCTTTCCATATAGTTTTTGGGGGAAGCAGGAGATTTTTAACATTTATAGATATTGATCTAGAAGAGAGAAAGTTAGAGACGTAATTGACTATCCTCACTGGAATGCTCAGATTAAGCATTTTCTGCCTGAGCACAGGAAGTAGCACATTATCATATGCAGAAGAAATATCCAAGAAAACTCCTATGAGAAATTCATGTTTTGAGAAAGCAATATGAATATCTGTGACCAAAGTACTTAGGCTATCCATGGTACTTAAACCTTTTCGGAAACCGAATTGGCTTTTAGGTAAGAGATTATTCCTTTCCAAAAACCACTCCAAGCGATTTTTTATTAAATGTTCCAAGATTTTTGCCAAAGTACAAGAAAGGGCAATAGGTCGGTAACTGGAAGGGTCATTGCTAGACTTACCTGGTTTGAGAATGGGCAAAATAATTTGGGTTTTCCATTCAGCAGGAGGATTACCAGTAATATAAATAAAATTTAAAATGGATAGTAAGACAGTTTTAGTGGTCTCACTACTATTAATTATAAATGAATAAGGAATCCCATCAATACCTGGTGAGGAGTCTTTAAGGCCATTGAGTACAGTAAACAATTCTTGAGAAGAAAAGGGGGAATCAAATTTATCATTTGTTTTTAAAAAAGCAGAATTAAAAACTAGGCATTCATCATAAGATGGGACTGTTTGTGGTGCAAGTTTATTAGAGAATTCATCTATCCACAGGGAAGGATCATTAGAAATTATATTTTCACTAGAAACTGCACAGCGATATATTTTAACATTTCTCCAGACCAAAGATGGGGGAGTCCTAGGTGACAGTGACTCACAGAATTTAAACCAACCAGTTTGCTTTTTGTCTGACAGTAATTTTAAGGTTTCTGCAGCAATTTTTTTATAGGAGATATAATTCTCTGCAGTCATAGAACGGGAGTATATTAATTCAGCCTCTTTTCTTCTCCTACAAGCTGCTGAACAATCTTGGTCCCACCAAGGAGGGGAAGGATACTTATTTTTGAAAGGTTTTTTTAAGGGGATTGACTTATTAGCAGCAGAAATAATTGCATTTCTGAACTCTATATATACAGGAGCAATATTATCATTGTTAATTGGGGGAAGATTTGAAACCTCTTGTTCCAAAACTGTAGAATATAATTGCCAATTAGCTTTGGATAGATTATACTTTAGTCTTGGGCAAAATGTAAAATTTATTCTAGGTGAAGTAGGAGGAGTGATGAATATAGGAAAATGGTCACTGCCATAGCTAGAAGGTAATATTTGCCACAAAAGAAGGGAAGCAATATCTGGGGAGCAGAGAGTTAGGTCAACGGCACTTCTAACATTTTGTAATGGGGATACTCGACGGGTAGGAGACCCGTCATTTAGAATACAGAGATTAAAATTATCAATAAGATCTAAAAATGAGGGAGCCAGTGAATCACACAGATGGGAGCCCCAAACAGTATGATGCATATTAAAATCTCCTAAAATAACCATAGGAGGTGACAGAGAAGAAATAAGTGTTGCAAGTTCTGTTAAAACATTTGCATCAGGATTAGGAATGTAAACAGAGAGAATAGAGACATCAAGGGCCTTAATAGCAACAGCATTAACTGCTGGACTATGAGAAGGGAGAGGAATTTGTGAAAATGTAACTGTTCTTGAAATTAAAATAGAGGTGCCAGCACGACCATCACTCCTATCATCCCGGAGGCATGCATAGCCTGAAACCCTAAAATGAGACTCAGGTCTAAGCCATGTCTCCTGGATGGCAAGAATGAAGGGATGAAATTTATTAATGAGGTAAATGAGTTCATTTTTTTTCTTTCTAATGCTCCGACAATTCCATTGAAGAATTGGCGGGACTGCGAATGGTACGGGCTAAGGAGGAAAGCTGAGTAAGTTTTTGGTGTAAGCTGAGAGGAAGTTCCGTGTCATTAAAACGGGAGATCATGTTAATTAGAATTGATATCATAAGTTCGCAGAAATTATCATTACTAGAGAAGTTGTTGTCATTTCCCAGTAGAGCACACCCATTAGGAAGGGAAGAATTAGGATTCTCAACAATTGCCTGATGGGCTGCCATATCATATCCAGAATTTAATGATTGGCTATAGGTACGTTGAGGGATAAAAATTGTTTTTTGTATGATGCAGTTTGTGAGAGCTGAGCCGAAGGGGTTGAAAGACTGTCAGTTATGGTATAAGGGGTCTGTTGAGAACAATTACGAGGCTGGATTCATGTTGTATCAGCAAAGGATCTTTTTGTCTGAGGGAATCTAGCTGAAGCTTCTAAATATGAGATATTTTCTTGTGACATAACAAGTTTAATAGATTTTTGCCTTAGATGTTCAGGACAAGTAGGGTCTTTTGCGGTGTGGGGACCTGAGCAGAATAGACAAGTAGGAGTTTGTCGAGAACAAGCTAAACCTTCATGATTCTGTGCACACACAAAGCAGCGAGGAGATGATCGGCACTGGGAAGTAACATGGCCAAATCTACAACATTTATGACACTGAATTAGTGGCAAAATATATTTTTCTACTGGCATTGAAGTGTAAAAACAGTAAATATGGGGAGGAAGTTTTTGTCCAGAAAAAGTTAGAACAACCGTCTGAGTTGGAACCCATGAAACGCTATTGCTGTCACTAACTGATCGTCTATTAAGTCGCCGTGCTTTAATTATAGAACCGTAGCCAGAGGGAATTTCTATAGCTGCTATTAATTCTTCTAGTGTCCACTCTATGGGAACTTGTCTAACTAGCCCCATACGAGTGATACTATATGAGGGGATGGTTGCTTCATATTTGGAAATTTGGAGAGCTGGGTGATCGATAAAGGTGTTTGTATCTGCAGCTGTTTTAAACTCCACTGATATTCTATTTCGTCCAACTTTTTTGACTCCATCATGGACTATATTTTTAATATTGTTATGATACAGAAAGTGACCAAATTTAATTGGTTTAAGAGTTACTCCAGACAGCTGATCATTTGAGATTTTACTTACGTGAACTAGAAAAGGAGCGGCATCATCTTGAGAGTACTTAACTTTTTTATTAATAAAATCAGGATGGATATATGAGGATTGTATTGAAGGAAACTGTTGTTTTGGATCAGTAATAACTATTTTTTGTGGATGGGCAGACTCGTTACTTACTTGGGCACGTTTACGGTTAATTAGTTCTACATTATCAATGTTAATGGGTAAGGAAAAGGAATCATTGCGACCCCTTCCGGGATCGGGAGGTTCGTCCTCCATTATATTACTACAACAAAAAATTACATAAAAACGGCACAACTACAAACACTTACTAATTTACAGGTATTAAAACCTCCACCAAGACAGAAAAATTTACTATAGTAACTCAACAACACTTAATAAAATAATAAATTTTAAGCAAAAAAGGCACGATACTTGTATCTCTCACTTCCTCCCCACGAGAAAAATTTTTGATGTCTAATTTTTATGTTATTTATTTAATTTATTATAATCTATTTGATATATTTTTCATTATTTATGAACCCTAGCGGTGAAGTACACATAAATAGTTTAATTATTTCAGAGTAATCGATTCTTAACCGATGTTCGTTAATAATCGATTACGTCTATTAACGGTAGCATAGTGGTATAAATAAATGAATAGTATGATTCCAATCTGTTTTAATAAATAAAATAACCCATTGTAACTAATATTTTTTGGAGACCCAGTCAAATCCTGCCCAAAACGAAAATTTACTCAGAAAAAGTTACTCAGTGTTTGGTGGACTAGCACCGGTATCGTTCACTACAGCTGTCTAAAATCTGACCAAACGATTACGGTAGATATCTATTGCCAGCAACTGCAAACCATGAAGGAAGAATCAGCTGCTAAGCAACCGAGATTAGTCCATCGCTCTTGGCCACTGCTGCTTCACAACAACGCAAGACCACACACTGCACAACAAACAACCACTAAGTTAGATGAGATACAATTGGAATATCTGCGACATCCACCGTACTCCCTGGACCTTGCTCCAACAGATTACCATTTTTCGGAATTCGGACATCTTCTTACAAGGAAAAAATGCTCAAAATGTCGGATCACGAACGACGCGGAAGCCGTTCGTCATAGTCGAGAACCGAGTAGGCGACGTAGTAGGTATCGGGACCGTACCCCGGACCGATATCTTAGGCGGGAAGTACAAATGATGCAAGCTCGTTTACAAGCGTTAGAAAATCAGACGACCATATCATCGGCACGTTCGAGACAGTCACCGGAGAGGCGAGATTCGCGTGGCTCTCCACGACGCGGGTGCTGCTCGCCGCCGCCGTTACCAACAGCGCGGCGCCAGGCGGACGCGCCAGTGCAGCGCCATGCGGACGCGTCGGAGCGGCGACGCGAGAGTTCTTGCTCTACCCTTTCAATTTATACAAAGGTACTCTGTGCTCTACCCGCGCAACGTCAGTTACTGCGGTCCGCGCAGACGCTGCGATCGCATACGCCGCCTTTGCCAACGATGACCTCCGAATCGGCCGCCAAATTTCGTGCCGGCCCCTCGGTGGAAACCTCGATGCAACAACCTGTGGCTGCCAGTGAGGTGTCGGTAATAGATCGCATTGTGGATGCTATTTGTTCCATCAGTAATCGGGTGAGATATGACCAAAATTATTTTATTTCTTATTTTGATTCTAGTTTACATAACATTAGTGACTGGTGTGAGGAAGTTGACCGTGCAAAATTGTCAAATAATTGGAGTGATCACGAGTATCTTGCGCGATTAGGAAATTGTTTGAAGGGTGATGCTCGTATGGGGTTTCGCGAGTGGGTTACGAGTGATCGTACGTGGAGTAATTTCAAAAAGGAATTTACACCGTTATGCCCGAAAACGCCAGATATTGCAAACATTTTGTATGAAGTTATGTCGACAAATTCAGATAATTATTCCACGTACGCTGACTACGCTCGACGCTCACTGCTTCGGCTAAGTGTTGTTCGTGGACCCAGTGACGAACTTATTTCGGCAATTGTGATACGCGGTATCACCGATTCCCACATTAAAGCGTCAGCCACTAATGCTAAATTATTGCCTCAGGATTTAGTCGGTTTTCTTTCGATTTATGTGAAACCTTCCACTTCTAGGACTCATCCTCAATCCACTTTGCATAATAATTCAGGAAAAGTAACTATTCGAATAATAATAAGAATAATTCAAGTCCGAGTACACAAAGTAGAAAACGAAAGTTGGAAGAGTGCAAGTGTTTTTCGTGTGGGCTTCGCGGACATAAACAGGCTTTTTGCAAGAAAATAAAAACAGATTCAAATGAGACCCCTAACCTTAACAGTTCCGGTGTTATTAAGCCTTCTACGTCATTTAAATCGGAACTTTGTTCATATTGCAAAAAACCTGGTCACAAAATGGATCAATGTTTTGCAAAGCAAAAATCTGAGGTACGAAACAAAAACAATGTCAATTTTTGCGTTGAAAATAAGGATACCCCGAAAAGCGACGTTGTTGTAGCCGTAATTCAGGGTGTTCCGGTGGACGTTTTGATCAATAGTGGGTCGACCATATCTCTTATATCGTCAGCATTATTGAAACATTTTGATTGTGCACATAAGCCTAGTTTTCGCATTTTACGCGGATTGGGTAGTCAGGAACTTGAGACTACCTCCCTACGTAACACTGCCAATAGAGTTTGACGGCTTAGCGCTCGAAGTAGATTTGTTCGTGGTGGAGTCCAAGTTCAAGAATACGCCTATTATTGTGGGAACTGACGTACTCAATAGGGTGGGTACTCATAGGTGTTCAATATGTTCGCACCCGAGATTCTCAATTGTTAACTAGGAAAGCGACTAATTACGAGAGAGTGATGGCTATTCAATGTGATAAGTCAATCTCATTCAACACGCCGTTAACTGGTGACCAGCTACAGCGTTTGCTTGATATAATATACAAGTTTTCTGAATATTTCATTTCTGGTACTGCGACATCAACTGTCAACGCGGGATGTATGACTATAAGACTGACTAGTGACACTCCCATTAGCTACAGGCCTTATCGGATGTCTCACAATGAGATACTTCGGGTACGTGAAATAGTTAGTGACCTTGTTTCAAAGGGGATCACACGTGAGTCGGAATCGGATTACTCGAGCCCTATTCTTTTAGTAAAAAAGAAAGATGAATCGGACAGAATGTGCGTGGATTTTCGCAAGTTAAATGAAGTGACTGTTAAAGACCGATTCCCACTCCCACGTATAGACGACTACATAGATCGATTAGGTCATAACAGGTACTTCACCAGTCTTGATATGGCTACTGGTTTCCATCAGATCCCAGTCAGCGAGGGGTCCATTGCACTCACGGCAGTTGTCACGCCGGAGGGGCATTTTGAATATCTAAAAATGCCTTAGGCCTAGCCAATGCTCCGGTTGTGTATCAGCGTATCATATCGAAAACTCTCCGAAAGTTTATTGATTCTGGTGATGTGCTTGTATATATCGACGATGTGCTGATTTTGAGTAGAACAATAGACCTGGGTTTTGACCTTTTGCACCAAGTTTTGACAGCCTTGACTGAGGCGGGGTTTTCGGTTAATTTAAAAAAGTGTTCTTTTCTAACAGAAGAAATTGAGTACCTAGGCCGTAAAATTAGCCAGGGTCAGGTACGACCGAGCCCTAGCAAAGTCAAAGCCTTGGTCGAGTCCCCAGAACCGAAAAATGTGAAACAGGTTCGCCTGTTCTTGGGCTTAGCCAGTTATTTTCGCAGATATATACCAAATTTTGCTCAAAGGTCTGCTTGTATAACAGCTCTAACTAAAAAGGGGGTTGAATTTAACTGGGGCAAGGAACAACAGACTGCGCATAATGACCTAATTGAATGCCTAACTGGCGAGCCTGTTCTCGCAGTATATGACCCGTCCTTGCCGATTGAAGTCCATACGGACGCAAGTTCCGTCGGATATGGGGCTATTTTGCTGCAAGTGCACGAGGGTGGCCACAGGCGAGTGGTTGCTTATTTCAGTAGGCTCACACAAGGGGCCGAGAATAGGTATCACTCGTATGAGCTTGAAACCCTTGCAGTTGTAAAAGCATTGCAGCATTTTCGACCTTATCTTGTGGGTGTGCGTTTTACTGTCGCTACGGATTGTAATGCGTTAAGGCTCACACAACGCAAGAGAAACCTGCTTCCAAGGGTGGTTCGTTGGTGGGTCTACCTACAGGACTTCGATTTCGCCTTAGATTACCGTAGAGGCACTCTTATGTCCCACGCCGATTATCTGAGTCGGAACCCTGTCAGTGTGTGTACAGTTCAGAAACCTCAGAATTGGGCACAGATTGCTCAGGCTGCCGACGAGGAAACTCGGTGTCTTCATACAAAAACTTAACGATGGGCAATTAGATGGCACACGGTATGTGGTCAAGAATGATGTCCTCTATGTGAAATATTCTCCTACTGGAGAACCTTCCCGTTTCCTCTGTTACATTCCTAAAGGACATCGACTCAGCCTTCGTCGTGTCTTTCACGATGAACATAATCATTTGGGGGTTGATAAAACGGTCAATTTAATAACCAAGCACTTTTGGTTCCCTGGGCTGCGATATTTCGCACAAAAGTATATTTCACATTGCCTAGTGTGCATCGCTCATAAGAAAATAGCGAAGGCCTCATCCCAGCCTATTAACTCTTGGGAAAAACCAAACCTCCCTTTTTAGACCATTCATATGGATTCCCTGGGTCCCTTGCCTGAAGCAGATGGGTATCGTTATGTCTTGATAGTTATCGATGCATTCTCCAAATTCTGTCTCCTTTACCCTATGTATCGTCAAGACGTTAGCGAACTGAAGAGACATTTCACCAACCTCATTTCTCTTTTCGGGGCGCCAAAACTAATAGTGGCTGACAGAGGGCGTATGTTCCAAAATGCAGAATTTCTTACCTGGGTTGAAACTATGGGCTGTAATACTCACTTTATAACGCCCGAGATGCACCGATCAAATGGTCAAGTGGAACGTTATTGCACAACGGTGTTAAATATGGTCAAGTGTAATGTGGAAAGTTCAGTTGGTGTTGAACATCACTAAACACCGAACCACGCAATACTCTGTCCTTAACTTACTGATTGGAATTGAGGCAGCCACGCCCCTCATAAGAAGCTTGGTACGCGATGTGGCTCTTGAGGGCAGCAATCCTAATAGAGAAACTCTGTGTGAAATGAGGCAGAGAGCATCTGAAAGACTTCAGCGGAACCAGCATGAACAAGATGCTTATGTAAATCGGGGAAGGCAGCCTCCCCGGGCTTTTAAACTAAACAGTTTGGTCTTTGTGAGAAAAAAGGCGCAAGCAGCTGGGAAGTTGGACTCGCATATGCGTGGATCGCTGGATGGATGCGTATATCGCGTCTTAAGGACGCTACCACAAGGGCGCTACGAACTTCGACTCCTGACCGGCTCCTACGAGAAGTCGACTCAAGCGGCGGCGGAGTACATGATACCTTGGCATGGAGAGTGGACTCCTGATGTATGTACTTCAGTGGTGAGTGCTTTGGGCCCTTGTTTGTTATGTATGAAGCTTCATATGTGTTATTCTTGTGTGTGGTCGGGACAAGCTTCACGTCGTGCCTCTATCCTGACCTGATATTAAGTTATGCTTCACGTCGTGCCTCTAACTTAATAAATGCTAAGATAAGCTTCACGTAGTGCCTCTTTCTTAGCTGAGATCATCTGCACACCAAATTATTGGAGATACGCTTCACGTAGTGCCTCTTTCTCGGTAATTTGGTGCGCGCTATTTATTTTAACGAAATGTTAATAAAAGCTAAGATAAGCTTCACGTAGTGCCTCTTTCTTAGCTGCAATCATCTGCGCACTAAATTTTTGGAGATAAGCTTCACGTCGTGCCTCTTTCTCAGTAATTTAGTGCGCGCTATTTATTTTGGATTTTAGTTGTGAGTCACGTAGACTCAGGTGGTATTTGTTGAATGTTTGTGCAGATTCAGACCACGAAAACGAGGAGTCAACTCTCGCTTCTGCCGGGGTTCTCTCGCCAGCCAGCCAGCCTGCCTCCGAGCCACAGCCTAGTACATCTGGGGTGCAGCAGCCGAGGAGTGCTGCTGTTGATGCATCAGAGCTTCACGTCAAGCCTGTGACGTCACCGCCTCACGTCGAGCCAGAGACGTCATCACTTCACGTCGAGCCTGAGATATTGCCGCCCCACGTTCCTATGCCAGCAGGACCAGGACTTTCCATGCCTCTGCTGGAATGAATAAAGGATCAAAGGAGCCCGGGACGGTCTCCTGTCAGGAGAGGCCGTATTGGAGGAGAAGATATGAAGACAAATCTGCCCCTATAAAAGGCAGCGCCACCCAGCAACATGCCCATTTGACCCGCGGGCCGTCGACGCGTACACATCGTGTTGATAGTGATTGATTGCGTGACCGACATTTTTCATTTTATTTTTAAATTTGCATTTAATTATTAGAAAATAGCCTATGCTCAGTTTTGTTTTGAAATTACTTGATTAAAAGTTAGTTTGTGATAATTGTTATTTTTTTAATTAAATCGTTATTTCATTTACAAATATATATATATATATATATATATATATATATATATATATATATATATATATATATATATATATATATATATATATATATATATATATGCACAATCCCATACAAAAGTTCTCTAAAAACTGTCGCCAATTGTTGTGACGTAATTCTAGTTGAAATAAATATATATTTATGTAAATTCAACCTTAAGTACATTGCCTATAGTTAGAATATGTACTAAAAGCAATAAATTTTTATGACTGATACTGGCTGGTCAACCTGTATCAAAATATAAAAAGTATGTACAGAAAGTTGTAATTCGTAGTCACATATTCATCACTTTCTAAAACATGCTTCGAACATACGATTCCTTGGGTCGGCTTGAAGAATTCTTTGGACCTTTGACATGCTATGACTGATATCCATTCCGCACACCTAACTGGATCTCGAGGAAAGCTGAAAAATTAAAAATAAAATCTCACATCCTTAATTTTACAAAATTAAGTCAATAAAATGTTACTATAATATATAGAGAAACTATAAAGAAGTGTCATTAAACAAAAAAAAACAATCATACCACTATCATACTAGAATTTTAAAATAACAATTTTGACAACTTGGCGCCTAGAAAACGATTTCCCCTAGCTTAAATCCAGCCTCTGCAAATAGCTGCTCACGGAATACCGAAGTCGCTACGATAGGCAAATAGATCTCAGCTAAGCTATGGACCCTGGGAAATAACCCTTTCATGCCATCCCACATATCCAACGCACGTAATATATGAAACTCTTCTTCTGCTTTAGTTTTATTTCTTATGTTGTCGTGCTTTACTTCTTTATGGTAGTTCCATATGTCACCTTCAGTATTATTGCATTTTCTGAATACGTCTACTAAATTATACCGAAACATAAACAGCTGAATAACCGTATAAGAATAATCAAAATCAATATTTCAGAGAAGTGATTGTAACGAAATACGAAGTACCGTAAGCCGATAAAATAATTTCCATTACAAAATGACTATTACCTTATAAGACTGTACTTAAACTATTGATTAAATTAAAGCTCAAAGAATATAATTAATAATAAACAATGAATAAATCAATTCCAATCCATTTTCAATATGTATAAACTTATGTTAATTCATTACCACAATAAAAATTTACAACAATTTTACATCGGAAGTGAAATTACCGATTGAAGACAATTGCACTTTTGAAATTTGAGTATATTTATTTTCGGCTGAAAGACCATTCGCCTGTTTGTTGATTAGTGGATAAAATTTTTGGGATTGAGTTATTTCTACTAAATAAACCTTCTAACTCTAAAAATTTAGACGTTATCTAACATTTTTTTCTAGTATTTATTTTTCGGTGACATAAAATTCATGATAAGCATCGTCCACAACTTTTAAAATACGGGATTTTACACCTTCGAATAGTTAGTTATTTCGTAACCTTTGACGGCAAGGCAAAACATCTAAATATCGCTCATGAAGACCATGTTTATGAACGATATATCGATGTTTGAATGAATTGAAGTATAGTTTTCATCCCTAGTCGCGCGTCGAATAAGTGCCCTAGATAACTGCCCTATAGTTCATAAAAGATAGCTTGATCTCTGCGACAGCTGTCAGTAAAAATCACGCCTATGATCGGCATGCCCATAAAGTATGACATTGACAGGTACTGTCTGTACTACTAAGAAATACAGGACATGACAGCTGTCGCAGAGATCAAGCTATCTTTTATGAACTGTAGGTGTTATTAGCCAGAGATCGGAATAGGGTGTGTGAAAATTCCTAAAGTTTGCAACGGGACATAGCACGGAGCTGTCACAACCATTTAATTTGAACCGGTTTTGAATGTTACCGGTTCAGTTTCTTTTTTTTTTTTTGTTTGTTTTACATATTCTTTAACTTTGAAGCACGGAACTATAAACATTTGCAAGCTGCTAATACAGTTTTTAATTTACAGTACAGTACAGTTAGAAATACTGAAGTTTCCACATCTGGCGTGTGTAAATTTCGGTGCTTCAGAGATACAAAACAAGTAGAACCAAAAAAACCAAATTTGAATCGAAAAGTTCAAAACAAAAATTAATTTAAAACTATATTTGCAGCTTGCAAATGTTTATAGTTCAGTGTTCTTAAAAAGGTGGTTGATGCCCGAGATTACGGGTCCTACGTTTAGTCCCGGTCTAGACATCAAAAATGTGGACTGTATAATAATTTCACTTTGCCTAACTTATAGGGTCGACACTGGGAATAAAACAGCAACTTACTTGAAAATCTTGAGAAATGTGATAACTGTTGCTTAACCGTTGAACCGGAGAAATATCGAACTGATCCGTTGGAGATGTCGAACAAATTGCGAGCGGACGATGTCTTCTACGTGGGCTTTCTGTCAGCGGGTCTCGGGCCTCGAGGCGTTCACCATTACCCGGGCAATCATCACGGCCCACTACTATGGGCCGGTCCTGGGAGCCGTTCAGGAACGGCATTGTTGGCTTTCTTCTTGGTTGGCAAATTTCGCGCCCCTAGTTAGGTGCTACCGAAGGGTCAGCAGTCTCGAAGCCCCTTGGAGTCTCGCAGAGGACGGGTCTCGATGTTGGGCCAATTTCGCTGACTGGTGTGCGCTCCTGAGTAGTAGCACTTCGGACCTCAGGTGCTCCTTCCTAGTTGTAGGTGATGGCTTGGTACCTAGACATTCATGGCGTATCTCGCGCCTCTGGCAACGGATCTGCCGAAGGGTCAGCGACTTCAAGTTTCCACGGAGACGGATCTCGACGCGGAGCCAATTTCACCAACAGGCGTGCGCTCTCCTGACAGCAGCACGCCAGGCCTTCGGAGCTCATTTGCTGTTGGTGTTATCAAGGCTGTTAACTTCAAGGAAGCTGGTGGTGGTAGGTCACCAAAGCTGCTGAGAAGGCCACTAAGGGCAAAAAGTAGCTAGCGTTGTCTACAACGCAATTCTTTACACAGCTGCGATACTTCATACACCGAAAGGTGTTTCGAAGGAAAAAAGGGCTACAAACTCATTCCTTTTCTATATTTTTTACAAGACTTATAAGTAACATATTATAATTTATAAGGTTATACATATATCTGAAATATTTTGTTATGACTGCAACTGATGTAAATTCATAGAAAAGTAGAGCTTCCTCAACGCTCTCTTGCGTCTGATCTGCACGCTGATCTCCCGCGGCAGATCATCCCTTTTTGTTGAAAGCGGGACGATCGTAGAGGTCGGATGGAGGGCTTCCTGGATGGTCTTGGTTATTCTCGTTGCAGCGGCCTCTACGTCGTCCGCTGTACTTATGGGTGTATGGACTGGAGGTCTCTCCTGCAGGTGTTGTTGGTAGAGCCTCCAGCCAACTCGTGTCTTGAAGGATCTGGGCGGCGTAGTCACCGCCTTAAGGCCAAGGGTAATCAGAATCGGGAGGTGCTGTGTGTGCAGGTCGTACAGCACCTCTACCACTATCGGGTAGTTGACGTTCCTAGAGAGCACGATGTCCAATACTTCCGGACGTCTCCGTGGGTCTGTCGGAACGTGGGTAGGCTCTTCGGGACCTAAGACGTCGTAGTTATGCCTCTCCGCATCTTCATAAAGTTCATGACCCGCGGGTTGATTACTTTGGACACCCACGCCGGTTGTTTAGCGTTTAGGTCCTCGGCGATGATGGTTGGTGTTTCGCCTTCTATTTCCGTCCGGACGTCTGAGGAGCAAAATGGGGGCCCTGGCGGGTGGTATGCTGCATCGATCCTTAGTCCCTCGCCCGCCGCCTCCATTTTTATGCCGATAGAGCGCATCGTTTGGTATTCTGGCAGATCAAGTTCTTGATGTACGATGTCCCTCCTCACTAGAACCGCCGTCACCTTGGCACCGTCCCGTAGGCGGCCCCTTGAGGATTGACCTCGTCCCTTTTGTACGTAAAATAGTTAGGCTTCAGATGTGTTTTAGGGTTCAACTTAGTCTCTCCCAGCAAGATCACTTGAATTTCCTGTTGTAGAGCGGCTGTGCGGAGTTCATGCAGCTTTTGCTGTATTCTCTCATGTAGAGGAGCTCGTCGGTCTTATACAGTTCCTGGAGCTGCTCCAGGCTCAGGTGCTCCAGTTGTGTGAAGTAGCGGAATGCAGGTCTGCCCCTACGTGGTTGTATAGCTTTCACATATTTAATAGGGAAGCCCTTTGCCCTGATAGCCTCCTCTATTGCTTGGATATCCGTGCCCATTGGTAGCCCCCGGATGCCCACTTTAGGGAGCTTATCCTCCTCCGGAATATAACAATACCACGACATCGATGGTAATTCCTTTGAGAGCTCGACCTTGTACCGTTGAATGGTACGGAACTCATCGAAACTCTGCGGGGTGAATCGTACTCTTTTCCCGAACGGACGGGCATTTGGAGGGTGGCTTAACTTTCTGTTAAGCTCCTTGAAATGCCTCGTCCAGTTCGGGAGGCATGCAGCCACTATGGGCGGGTATCTTGCCTTTTCCTGGTCTGCAGATTTTGCAGCAGGCTCTTCCGCCGCTTGCGGTCGTGGCACTGCTGGTGCTGCTACCATATGGGCATAGCCGGTTGAGGGCCGGTGTCCATCATCCTGTGGTAGCCCGGACGGGTTGGTGATCCGCACCGGCGATGTTCGGCCGGCGGATGCTGCTAGGGTCGCATATGTGGTGGACCCCCAGCTATATGATTCCTCACCTCCCTGCTCGTATTGGGCCGAGTCGTGACTACGCCGGTCCGGCGATATGGAGCGGGGAGGTTGTGGTGGCAATGGCAATTTCGGTAGTGAATTATGCACCCTCTTCGTTGTCGCCGGTTGATGCTCTTCGTCCTCAGAGGATGATGTTGGTGCTTCTGAAGATGAGAGGTTGGATCAAACAAATTGCGAGAGAGAATGTAATCTCCTTGCGGAGGTTTTCGGGTTCGAGGAGGCCCTCTTTTCCCGGGTGTCGTCGCGGGGGACACGGCTCGCCCGGTTTTGGGTGCTGCCACGCAGCTTGTAGGTTAGAGTGTTGCGCACTTCACGCCATCAGGCCAGGTTTCGGGCATACTCACTCGTCCCCAGCGGCTCCCTCGCCGGGCGGTGAGCATAAGAGTTCACGTGGGAGAGGCCACCCATCAGATGGGCGTGCATGTAAGGGTGCCAGGTTGTGCAGGTGTGGATGTGGCCCGTTGTCTGCGCGGTCGAACAACCGTCTCGCAGTGCGGGCCACAAATTCATGTATGGGCTCAATTTTAAGGTCCCTGGCTATGAGGTCATTTCTCACATAGCAGCCTGCTCTCACGATCGTCCGGAGTGCAAAATTTTGCTGGGCCTGCAGCCTCTTGCGCTGTGTGGTTGATGTTAGCGTGTACCAGGCTGGCGCTGCGTAGGTCAGCCGTGAGCGGACGTAGGTCTTGTAGATGGATAGTTTCGTTTTTAACCGGGCTTGTGAGTGTGGATACCAGTATGGGATAGAGTTTTGCTCGTGCGACTCTGGCCTGAACCACAACGTGGTTGACCATTGGAGTTCTTTGCAACGAGCGATCTATCTGGCATCCTAGGTAGGTGGTAGTACCTTTCCAACCTACGTCCTAGCCACGGAGTCGCAAGGTCGGTAGGGTGTGTCTCAGCCTGGTCGCGATGGCGGCGGTCTTCCCGACATTGACCGCCATCCTCCATCTGTCCAGACAATCAGGCAACAAGTCCAGCAGTCTCTGCAGCTTCCTAGCCGCGGGTTCTACCCGACAAGATGACGTGAAGTACGCACTGTCGTCTGCGTATAACGCGAGCACAACATCGTCTTCCCACTCCTCCAGGTGGCCTTGGAGTGTGGGGATATCATTGGTATACACCGCGTACAGGTGAGGTGATCGGCAGCTGCCCTGCGGCACTCCCGCTTCAATCGGTCGTGCTACCGAGACAGCCTCCTCGATGCTAACATAGAAGCTCCACCCCTCCAGGAAAGACGCTATTAGCCGCACAAGCATTAGCGGCAAGGTGATGTTCTCGATTAACTTGTGAAGTAGCCCTGCGTGCCACACTCTGTCGAAGGCCTTCTCCATATCTAAGAAGACCCCCACACAGATGCGGCCGCGGTTGTGCTCGGCCGCAAGATAGTGCAGCACGCGGGCCAGTTGGGCTGTGGTGGAGTGTGCTCTGTGGAAGCCAAATTGTTCCTCCCACACAGCAACGTGTGGTAAAATGCGATGGAGGGTAATTTTTTCAAAAAGTTTGGCTATATGCGGTAATATGTACGTTATGGGGCGGTAGCTAGCCGGGTACCTCCTGTCCTTACCCGGCTTTGGTAGCACGACAATCTTGCCACGTTTCCAGTTTGTCGGGAAGTGCCCAGTTCTTAACACGCCGTTGAAAAGTCTGGCCACCTCCACAACTCCCCTTCTGGGCAGCTGCTTCAAGGCCATGGCGGTAATGCCGTCGCAACCTGGTGCTTTGCAGTTAGGTAGGCGCATGATGGCGCGCCTTACTTCCGCTTTCGAGATAAGGTTCTCGCTTCACAGTGGTGGTGCCGGTTGCGACCGGTATTCCCGTACGCAGTTCTCCACCCTCTCGGTGTGCTCCACGTACCCCTCTGCAATGGAGTTCGGTGTGAATTGAATTTGGGGATTCTGTTCCATCATTTCCGCCCTCTACTGGGCATCATAGATTCTTTTTCCCGTGTTGTCCACAAGTGGGCAAACAGGAGGTGGTGTATTGGTGAGCTGGCGATTGAGGAGATGCAGGGAGGCGGGTGTCTTCGAGGCTTCGTCGACTCGCCTCTCCCATGCCTCTCTCCTGTGCGCTCTAATCGCCACCGACAGCTCTTCTGTGATTTTGTTCAGTTTGGTTTTGATTTGTGGGCACCGTGTTTGTGCCCACAGCTTTTTCAGCTTTCTTTTCTTAGAGAGCTGAAGTTGTAGTTTGTGAGGGAGTTCCTCCCCTCGGCGCTCAGGGTAGTGAGGAGAGTTCCAATTGTTTATTTAGAGTGGTGTGAAGAAGCAATGCCACTGTCTCCACGTCTTCTTGGGTGGTAATGGAGGCGCCGAGTCGGAGGTCCTCTAGTGCTTTTCGGAAGCGTGCTCAGTTCGTCCGCATTTTTGGACCTCTGGGCACTACGGCGTCCGCAGTGGCTATGGTGAACAACACGGGGAGCACGGGGAGCACATACAGCACCTCTAGCCGTATTCTGAACGGCATTTGATGCCACAACACAATGTCCAGGACATCGGGTTGATGTGTGGGATTGGAGGGGATGTGGTTGGGCTCACCCAGTACCTCATATCCCCACTCTTCAGCGTATTCGAAGAGTTTCCTACCAGGAGGTGTGATTATAGCGGAGCCCCAAGCAGGATGTTTTGCATTGAGGTCTCCGGCGATAATTGCAGGTGTTGTTGCATTAAATATAGTACTTATATCCTGGGGGCTAGTGAGGTACTGGGAGGTCGGTAAGCGGCGAAGAACCTCATATCCGTGGTTCCCACCCTCATCCTCATACCCTTGGTCCTCACGGACTCGAAGTTGTGTATAGTGTCAACTTCTTCGTGCATGACGTCCCTCCTCACAAGGGCCGCAGTACCTCTGTACGCGACACCTTCCGAGGAGATCTCATCGTGGCGATACGCGAAGAAGTTGTGGAGCTTTATTTGTGCAGAGGGGTGCAGTTTGGTTTCTCCCAGCAGTACAACCTGGACTTTGTACTGCTGGCCCAACGTGCGCAGTTCGGCGACCTTCCCAGTAAAGCCGCCGGGGTTCCAGTAGCATATCTTAATTTGCTTGCCCTCTGTTAACACTGGATAGTTGGGGAAGGGCGTTTAATATCGCCGCTAAGGGGTTGGTACTAGTGGTCATTGCGGATAGTACTTCTCCCAGAATCTTTATGACGACTCCCACCAATTGTGCAAGAGCTTCTTCCACATTTGACGGGATTTGGTTCTGGGGTTGTTGTTGGTGTCTGTTTTCTATTCTTCTTTGGGATGGTTCTCGGGGTTGGCGAGTAGTTGTTTCAACTCTCTGGATATTTTTGGGAGCAGGGAAAGTCGTATAGCACTGCTGTTTTGGCTGCTGCTGCGTGGTAGCAATGGGGGGAGGAAGTGGAGTAGACGTGCCTACTGCTACGTTCAGTTTGGCCGTCTTCTTCTTCTTCTTCCCCCTCCTCTTTCTCTTCGGGCGTTATGTGTGCTCGATGAAATCGCCCCGGTTACGGCGACCATTGGCGCCGGTACTGGTGTAGGCTGTGGTTGTGGCTGCGACTGCTGCGTCCGTTGCAGTTGTGTTTGTGGTGGTCGTATTTGAGGAGCCCATGCTGCCTGCGTGGGCATAGGAGGTTGTAAGGTAATGCCTCTTTTGCGCGCAATGCGCTGCAGCACTGAGCATCGCCTGTCGTTAGCCGCGTGAGCCTTGGCGCAGTTCGTGCACTTTCGTCACGCGGCTTGGGACACTCTGCTGCGGCATGGTCGCCCGCGAAGCGGACACATTTTATGGGTCTGTAGCAGTTGTACGAGGCATGCCCGAACCCCTGGCACCTATGGCATTGGGGAGGGCCAGCTCTGCCTTGCCAGCCCTCAATGGAGACGCCGGGCATGTATATGAGCTCGTCCATTGCGTACAGACGCTTAAGTTTTTCGGGTGTGAAGTGCTTCATCTTCACGTGGAAGAGACAGCCAGGTCTGTCTCTTTGGGGGGGAATCGAGCGCACGAACGTCACCGAGAATCCATAATAAGAGAATCCATAATGTTACATACAAAAATTTTGTTTTCCCAAGAAGAACACACAAGATTACATAATAAAAACAATAAAACACATACATTTTACATGACATAATAAAATACAAAGCATTATTACGTTATTTACATCTAATTATACATGCTGTACACCGTAAAATCCTAAATATTAAACTTTATTATAACTTATAGTAACAAATATTGTTCAATATACTATCTACTACTGTCTGTCTTATCATAATTAACATTTGTCTTAAACAATTAGACAGATAATACAGAAAATAAAGCTTAAATCGCATCTTTTAAACAAAGTTTTAAGCAAATTATCTACAGGATACGACGTCAATTAATAAGAGGTTCTCATCCTTTCGCTCTATCAATGGCTATCCTTGTTTTTCTTAAGATATATCTCTACTACTCTAACATTATATTATCTCTTTCCTTTGAAAGCGGTGGAAATCTGTTGGAACCTATAATAAATAATATTATTTAATTATTTTGAATTATTTTTAGTAAAAATTTTTTTAATCATTTAACATTTCGATTCGTGTTCCGTAATTGATTGTTACGTAACACATGATTCTAAATTAAATAAAAATTCGTTCATTCTTCGCTACATTCACATATTCGCACATTCACACACTGTCTCAAGCGTAGACAGAGAAACCAATAGACTAACGATTAGCGTGGCCTTGAGTGAGAAAGGACGATAACGTAGTTTTAGGTTCTACAATAATCTTTATCACTTTTAAACATATTTGGATAAAATTTAAACGTATATTCATATAGTTCTGTAACTAAATTAAAAAAAACAATTGAATCTTATGCGTAATACCAGATAAAATGTACTATACTTACTAGTGAAATTATATACCGGTGAGTTTACGTTCACTATCACTTTTACATCGTAAAACACTACATCTAACCATTTTTAAATTTTTTAATTGTTATAAGAACTGAACTGAACAAGATTAACCAATCTCAAGCTCACAAAAAACTTTTTTTCTCACTTAAACCAACTTGTAAACTCTTTAGATCGCCACGAACTGTCAAAGTTTGTTTCGCAAAGTGTAGTTTGCTAAACAAAAAAAACCGGCACGGAGAAAGGGACAAACTATCACACCGCTCTGTCTCATTTCTATGCATGAAGTGTACATACATCTATCTTTTTCGTGTGCGAATGTGAAAGAAGGCGTCAATTTGTCTATAGGTTTCTCTGTCTACGGTCTCAAGGTTTAGAGATTAGCTTTTCTACATAATCAATGATTTAATGCCAATTTTAGTTTGCAACGCTAACAGCGTGTGTGAACTATTATTACAGAAAACGACGAAACAAGTGCTTTGATGTTGATATTAACCTCAAGTTTTTTTTGATCGCTTGGACACCTTATAAACTTGAGTGCTGTTGTCATCAACTGTCTGCTGGGTTAAGCTATCGTCAAAATATCCCAAAACCTTCGCAATGTGACGCATCAGCATATTATGAAGAAAAAATATATAAAAATGAAGATTCCGAAATAAATGATAGGCTCAGAAGGGCTAGAACCCAGGACCGTAAAGCCAGTTAAATAAATAAAAAAATATGAGTATGAGTGTGTTTTATGTAAAATGTTTAATAAATTAAAACATTTTCTGTTATTATTGTAATAAATTGAAGAAAAAACATAAAAACAAATACAAACATTTAAATCTATTGATTTTATTAACTAATGAATACTAAGTTCAATAGACAAAGATATGGCTGGACCTTTACTTAGTTCTACAGAAAAATTATTTATCCTGCACGGTGTTCAAGTAAGTTTAAAAATATTTTCATAATTAAAAAAACTTAAAGTTTAGAAAAATCATTTATACTTTACTTTAAATGAAGTAGAACTAGAGTATACAATGCTAATAGGTTATGTGTTTTTTCAGCTTATTTTGTTTGGTGGATTGAAACTGGTTCCAATTTCATTTCAATCTTAATCGTAATTTATAAATATTTTGGTTGGTATCAGAAATCGCATATTTCTTTTACCAAAAAAATATTATTTATAAATGTTCAAATTACTGAAGCTTGTCAAATCTTATAAATGAAATGTGTAAGATTGGGTGCGTTTGGCAGAAAAAAGCGCTAGCAAGCGCTTGTAAGCAAAATGGCGATCGTAAGTGGTAAGCGCTGTCAAATCGTAAGTAGCTATTTTCCTCCAGGACACGATGTTAGTTTTAACCAGGAAACCTTACCTAATTTAAATATATGTTTGTAAAGTATTCATATTAAAAACTTACCAATCATGAATTTTTATAACGTGTATATGTCTATTCATGTCATTATATTACTTAAAACTAATATTGCACAAAACAACTTATAATTTCTACTTCAAAACAAATAAATTAAATAAGCAAAATGGCGGATTGTGTCAGCGCTACTGAAGTAGCATTCATGTCCTGGCCGAAAACTATTTTAGCGATTGTAAGCTCTTGCTAGCGCTTTTTTCTGCCAAACGCGCCCATTGAGTAGTGTTAATAAGTAACATTTTACAAGAAGACAGACCGATACTATGGGTCAATCATCTAGACCCAATTTTAATGCAAAATGCATGTCTCATTCAAGTTCATGTGCATGGGTAATTACCCTCGATCTCATACCCTCAGAGGCATTAAAATAGGGTCTAAAGGATCGATCCTTGGATCTGTCTGCCTTAATGTAAAACATTTTAAAATAGTTGCCTGCCTAACATTTATAAAAATGGAGCTTCAGAATGTAAGCGAAATTAAGTAATTTTTTTGAGAGCTTTAAAACTTCTGCAAACAATACTGCCGACAGAAAGTGTATGTGTGTATTGATGGCCGATTATTAATGATATTATCTAACATATGCCTAAAAATCAGCTGGGAAAATTAACACATGAGTAATGTTTTACGTACCTTGATTACCTGATATCTGGAAAACGGCTGTCTGACCAAGCAAGCCGGTGGCCATGCAGTCATAGTAATACTAACACTACTCAATCTTACATATCTATTTTGTCAGAAAATGAGTAAAGTCTTGTATCCCTAGGATCTTGGGCTATTAAGGTTAACGATTTTCATTCCATTCTTTCAGAATGACTACAGATCAGATGGTAGATCTAATATTGATTATAGACCAATGGAATTGGAAACTGATGTAGTCAGTCATGCAAGTGGCTCTGCAAGATTACGGCTAGCTAACACAGATATCTTGGTTGGTATTAAAACAGAAATTGATGTACCAAAACCAGATAAACCTGGCATGGGCAAAATAGAATTCTTTGTTGACTGGTTAGTCCTCTTAGTATTACTATTATACTGATTTCTATATTACTTAAATGTCTTAATTGCATCTCAGGTCACTGTTAAATCTGGATTCTACTGATAATGGTGAACAGTACCCAAGTTTTTTAGCATTGAAAACATCTTAACTTAAGAGGATGCTTTTTTCCAATGTCTACATTCTATCAATCTGATTTTGTTTATTTTTCACTATTTTTATAAAATATTTTAAATATTGTATGGAATACAAATAATGTTTTCAGTTCTGCTAATGCCACACCTGAGTTTGAAGGGAGAGGAGGAGAGCAGTTAGCAAATAGTATATCCAACATGATGCAGCGAGCTTATCACACTTCACAGGCTTTTAATTTGAAACAACTTTGTATATTTGAAGGCAAACAGTGTTGGAAATTATATGTTGATATTTTAGTAAGTTATACTGTTTTCCATTCCAGCATGCTCTGCATTCTTAATATTTTCATTCAGACCAAATTTCGGTCACTGTGACAAGTCTCACAATGAACAAGATGTGTACAAGCACAGATTCACTCTCTATCTTCCTTTCCATAGTCCAATGGGACAGTTATCTGACATAACTGGGGAGAGATCAGGCACAAGACTAACAGCTTTATATGATTTCCAAGGCAAATGGGGTAAAACGCTGCAACTTCCTGACTACGGGCTGTTACTGAGAAAGACAGAGACTTGACAGAAAAATACATCAGTTATGTGATTTCTTGCTCCCAACCCTAGATACTAACCTGAAACCTAATGTACAGTAAACAATATACTTAAGTATATTATTATAATATGTCTCCATACCTAATGTACAATCAAGTCAATTTTCCTCAAGTTAAACCTCTCAAACCCCTAGCGGGCTCATGAGCCCGCAGCTATATTCCGTCAAATCCCTAGCGGTCTCATGAGACCGCACCCACCCACAGCATTTTAACCCATAAAAACTTATATTTATAGACTACTTTTCTATGAAGAAATTTGGCATTATAGGCTAAATGTGAAATTTCTACGTTCATTTCATATACCTATTTCGTGTGGCGTGTTATTGTGTTGATTTTTCTAATGTAATAAAACACTAATAAAGTGTTTTATTATAAAATTGTTATAAAAGTTTGTGAGTGCATATAATTTAACTTTTTACGTAAATAATTTCGAGTAATACATAGAAATAATTGTGATATTCAAGCTGCTGTCCTGTGCTGGGTACGTACATTTTTAACTATAAAAATACAATTAAAATCTATTTGTAATGAAGTAAAAGCACTAAAACAGGTAATATAATAAGTAAACAGAAACAAGTATTATATTGAAAATTCAAGGTTAGGTTATTTTTAGCGACGCCGCGTCACATGAAACGAGCGAGCGATATCAATCATTTTAGCTGGCGGCTGAGGGGTTAAGTTAAATTCATAAGTCTACTTTTATACATAGGTCTTCCCCATAGATTGCCACAAACCGTTTATCCTCTATCCATCCATCCATTGACTCCCTACATGTTGCATCAGGTTGTCATTTCTTGTTATTTAAGGGGGTCACTCGAAACTGCCACAAAGAAAAAAGGTTCTCCACATTTGTTCCCCATAGTTCTTTGAGCTGTATGTCCCATTGCCACTTTATAATCTAAACATATACAGCATGACTGTTGATTCGTCGGACATATTGAAGGTAATTTTAAACATGATTACAAAATAATTAACAAACAAACATACAAAAAACTTGAGCAGAACCATGAATTCTGTCGGAGTCAAATTCTAAAGTTATGTTTCTTTAGATCAAATCTTGCAGCTGCATTTTAAAAGTGTTATGCCCAAGCGATTGAGTTAAAATTTTGCATACACATTTTTTTTTTCTTTTTTTTTTGTTTGGATGACTATGCATGGTTAGCTAAGTGACGTTATTCTAAATCCAATGGCGGACTCCCAATGATAGTGGACTAGTTATTTTTTATGCACCTTGATGATATGGATATCAATTTAAAGGATTTGCTGAGAAGAATAATAAGGAAGCTTCAACAACACACATATACACCAAAAAAACTGCAAAGGATGGCAGAATTTGATGTTTGTCGAATAGTATATTTATGATCAGATTTTAGACATTATTGTTGTATCTACAAAGAGAACAGATGTTGGACGCACAGGAAAAACATTGGGTTTTACTAGGAAGGAGCTGAAGGTATATTTGGGGATAGTAATGATAATGTCGGCTTTACAATATCTAAAGATTGATATATATTGGATGCAAAGATGGAGAGTTCCAGTTTCACATTGATTGAAGAAAATCAAGAAAGTAGTGACAGTGAAAGCGATCCTGATGAAGTGGAAGAACTCATGCCAAAACATAAAAAACGCAAGGTTGCGATTCTTCCTTTGCCTACAAAGAGAAGATGACAGCAAAAAGCTGCCCATCTTCCCAAATATGCGACCAAACAGTCGCGATGCAGAAATCCTGGCTGCCACAAAAAGACCATGGTTGTTTGCAAGTGTAATATTTTTATGCATCATACCAAACAGGAACTGTTTTCCTTATTTTCATGAGACTGATTAAATGACTAGATTTGCTTATGATTACTATTTTTTTTTACTTATGTTTCTAAGAATTTGTATTGGTTTCTAAGAACTTTTAAGAATGATAACTATATAGATAAACATTGATCTTTATTGAATCTTAGTTTTTAGAATTTATTTTTGACTAAAAATGTCAATTCTAGGTTGAACAAAGTTGTCTGTTGATTTTGGTACCAAATTTAGATTTGTAAGAGAATTTAGACAGTTTTGTATAAACGTTAATTTCTATTGAATCTCATAGTAAGAGGTTTGTAAGAATTTATTTTGATTACAATTTATTTTTGACTGAAAATGTTTACTCTAGATTGAACATAGTTGATTTTGATACAATTTTTTTTAGAAATAGGTGAGACTGCTATTTTATTACTACATTATTATAGTAATTAAAATGTTTTATTTTTCTCTTGAAAACTAAATAAGTTTTAATTGAGTAATGAACATAAATAAATTAATATTCTTTTATGTCCTATGTGTATGTAACAATTTACTGCATTTGTCTTATGCAATGAACGTAGTGAAAATCCAAATGTTCTCGATAAAAAAAATTCTCCAATTTTCCATATTATATTCTTGGACACTAAATAGCAATCAGTAATGATTTCTTATATTTACGCGAACACTACACATGATTAAAATACTTTTACGGATTTTATCGCGTTTATTTTTACTTTTTATTTTTAATTCCCGACGTTTCGGGTGCTTTCCAGCACCCATGGTCACGGGGGACTGAGATGACTGACGTCCCGATGTCATTGTTAAACCCGGAGTACCTTCAGCTTTTTTAATTATTGTTTATGGTCCGATCTATGCAAAATGAACTATGTCCTGAGGTCTTGCAGTGGTATGCTTGGGTTTAGTTTTAATTTTATTGATTATAGGATCCCAAGCAGGTGGTAGTACCCAGCCTCCTTCTCTATTGAAATTAGGATGTTTTTTAATTTCAATAGCCTCACGTATCATCCTTGGTAGGAATCGGTGTTCTTTCGCGAGGATTTGTGGTCTATCAAATCTGATGTAATGGTTGGGGCCGTCTAGGATATGATCACAAACTGCAGAACAATTCAATCATCTTAATTCCATAAACTCTAAAATTCAATTTACTATGGAGTTAGAGGCAAATAATTCCTTACCTTTCCTAGATGTGTTAGTCATCCGAAATCCTAATAACACCATTGGTCACACTGTGTATAGGAAAAAGACCCATACAAACCGATATTTAAACGGTGAATCTTACCACCATCCTTCACAGTTAGCTACCGTGGGCAAATCTTTGTTACAGAGAGCACGAGGGATCTGTGACAGCAAACACCTGGCCGCCGAGCTTCAGCACGTCAAGCAAGTTCTGCACGACAACAAGCTTCGGGTCCCGCGCCTACGTCACAGTGACCGAGTGAAGCCGGCCACAGTCGAGCGTGTGCCTGCTGTACTACCATATGTCAGAGGTGTCACAGACAAGATTGGCTATATCTTGAAGCGAGCTTCTATTAGAACATTCTACAAGCCGCCGAAGAAGATTAGTCAGTTCCTACCATCCGTCAAGTGTCATATTCCTCTACAAGATGCAGGAGTGTACAAGCTTGATTGTGAATGTGGTCTCTCTTATATAGGACAAACTAAAAGATCAATTAGGACCCGCGTAAAAGAACATATAGCTGATGTGAAGCATCAACGTTCCGGGAAGTCTGCAGTTTGTGATCATATCCTAGACGGCCCCAACCATTACATCAGATTTGATAGACCACAAATCCTCGCGAAAGAACACCGATTCCTACCAAGGATGATACGTGAGGCTATTGAAATTAAAAAAAATCCTAATTACAATAGAGAAGGAGGCTGGGTACTACCACCTGCTTGGGATCCTATAATCAATAAAATTAAAACTAAACCCAAGCATACCACTGCAAGACCTCAGGACATAGTTCATTTTGCATAGATCGGACCATAAACAATAATTAAAAAAGCTGAAGGTACTCCGGGTTTAACAATGACATCGGGACGTCAGTCATCTCAGTCCCCCGTGACCATGGGTGCTGGAAAGCGCCCGAAACGTCGGGAATTAAAAATAAAAAGTAAAAATAAACGCGATAAAATCCGTAAAAGTAGTTTTAATCATAGCAATCAGTAAAAAAAATTATAAAGAAATTCACAAATCTAACTTTCTGTAGTCCGGAGGTTAATAATAAAAACACGTATTTAAAAACAAGCTTTTATTTAAATGGTCCAGAGAGAAAAATTTACTAACCCTTTTCCTGTCCTATAAAACATATATGAACATTATAATTGTTTAACTATTATGTCTATTTCGCGAACAGGGATGCTGTTAAATGAAATATAACCCATCAAGCTTTTTGTGAGATTTAACTTGATCTTGACACAAGTAATTCCAATAAAAAAATACGCATTTAAAATAAATATCAATATTTAATCTTTTACATCTTCATTTACCTTACACAGGTAAATGTGATAAAATTTTGATATGAGTCAGTATTTGCTGCTTCTCACCAAGTCTCCTGCCGTAGTGACCGGATGAAGCGATGGATAGGTTATGGCTTTTAATAAGTGCTTTGTAATAGCCAAGTTTAGATATAAATATCTTGAATTTGACTTTAAGATAAAATTGTAAATATGTCAATTGATATTATACATATAACTAATCTCATGTTGTTTTAGATTTTAGAATGCGGAGGTAATTTGTGCGATGCAGTATCCCTTGCAGTGAAGGCCGCATTATTTAACACCAGATTACCTTTCGTTAAAGCAGCACTTATGGATGGAGGCAATGTTGACTTACAATTGTCTGATGACCCATATGACAGTAAACAATTGGATATTGGGTGTGCTCCACTTCTGGTAAAGTATGAATTTTATACAAATAGCAACATATTTATAACAACATGAATAACAAATGACTATGAAAAGTTTATGACCACTTAACATCAACTATGTTATGACCTAATGATAGTTTAAATCTGTGATCGTCATACTGCCCTTGCTGCCTGCTTGCGGCCCGCCGACAATATTTATGTGGCCCCCAACAAAGCAAACAATTTTAGGAAATAATATCAAAATATTATCTACTAAACACATCAAGTAAACTTAAATAGAAGTATGCGGGTGGGTATAAACTCCCTCCTGCAACTTGCTTGCTCTAAGTGAGCGGGATGCAGGAGGCTTCCCTCTCCCGCAACCCGCTCACTTAGAGCAAACACTAATATTTGTTTTCTGTGTTCTTTTTGTCTGTTCAATGTGCTAGTTAGTTCTTTGAGTTGGCTAATGAAGACTTCACATTAGTCACAGGTATCAGTTGCCATAAAAATCTAGGGGGCAATTGGGTTGACAGCTCACAAAAAATATGTCAATTGATTGGGTGGCATTAACTAAACAATCCAAGAATGTGCGGCCCACTGTGATACCTATATTCTCCTGTTTGACCCTTGACCAGATAAGTGTGACGACCACTGCTGTAAACTAATCTCAATAGCTTACTTTTAGAAATAATTATCAAAACTATTTAAATAAAAGGGAATATTAACCAGTACACAGAGCACAGAATAGCCGCACGGTTGGCTAATGTGGCTTTTCCGTACTCTCATATACAAGACAACACTAACACAGATGAAGTATGCAAATTAGCAGCAGCACTGCCTATCACTGGACGACTACAGGGCAACCTCTTTGTAATAACCTTAAATTAAGTTCTTAATTTGTAAAAATAATTACCATAATAGAGTACAGAATACAATACAAAGACTCGTATAATACCTGATCCAAGCTGTTGCCTCTGCTATATTTTATTCAGCACGAAGTAGTAGGGTTTCGAGATCTACCCTCACTTCGTTGTATTTCTTTTATTTTCTAATCTTATAACAATACATATATTATGATACTTAGTGCCAAGACATGATTAATTGATTAATAAAATTTTCTATTTATTACAATTCACTGCTGAACATGGGCCTCTCGTACAGTGGAGAAGTTATGGCATAGTCGCCACAATTGGCAGGTGGATTGGCCATCGGAGTACCAAACGTCTTCGCACCTTTGACACTGTTGTACGTTGACGCTGTATTTTACGTCTGGCGTAAACGGAATGATAAGATGCTGAATTTATGTTTTAGAGCAGCTAAATAGAGAGCTAGAACAAAATGTATCAGCAAAACATTTTATTCTGAATTCACCCAATATTTGCATACAACTTTTTTTTTAAATTATACAGTGATATGGTTACTTGCTTGTAAACTCCAAAACTATACAAACTATAGACTTCAAAACAAGAGGTAAAATTAAAAATTTTGTTTAACCGACTTCAATATAAACAAAATGATAATATCATCAATGTAGTTGTAATCAATTAAATACGCATGGAAACTCAAAAACTACTAGTGAAAAGGAACCCTGCTCGCAAGGACCAATTGTAAAGGAACCCGGGCAGGCTTAAACGTTCAACTAAGAAACAGAAGGGAGGAATCGAGGTTTCTCTCGATCCGGCCTCCTATCACGCCTACGTTGGGTTCGGGAACAACGTATGTGATCTCCGCAACGGAGTAACACACAAGGGCGATAACCTCTTCCTTTTCAGAAAATAGGTTCAGGCGGGGATTACGGGTCTTCCGAAGTCGTCCCGGTCCCAACGCCTTAATTCTTCGATGTGGACTGTATAATTTTGAGGGATGAATTTCTTGGGAATAAAACAGCAATTATCTTCAAACCGTTCCGTGAGAGAGTAATCACTTTTCCCTATCACTTTCCTACACTTTTTCTTCTTATTGACTGCTGGTCTTGCACTTTTTCCTGAAATAATCCTGAAGGATTCCCGAACGAATTGCAAGTTTTTTTTTTGCGCCCGAAGCAAATATGGGCAACCCTCCGGAAAGCGGGGGAGGGAGGTTGGGAATGCTCATAGCATACCACGCAGCCGGCTGCGTGGTTATGTGGAGACTTTTACCCACTAAACCCAACCTTTTAGGGACCGGCTTAACAATCTAACTAGAGATTTTTAAGCCTTATCGAACGCGACCCTCCGTGGGTGAAAGGAGGGCGCTAGCGGCGAGTAGCCGCTGGGAAGAGTTGCTGCCTAAGCAGCTTAAGAATGGGATGACTACTTATATTGAGTTTAAAAAGTGTTGGTGCTCGGTAAGCGCGAGCAGACGGTCTTGAGGGGACTGAGAAGCGCGCAGTTTGCGTGCTAAAATTGCGAGCTCTCTTACGTCGATATTGCGGATAGCAGTGTATACTGTATCAACGTTATCGGCATAGGAGGGTTCCGCCTGAAGTCGGGGCCCTGGTGGGCGAGGGTGAGGAGGCCTGTAGGGTCCCTGAGGGGGCTGATATAGGTCCCGCGGTAACTGAGAGTTGCCCTGAAGGGGAATTTTGGATGGGAGAGCCGGGAATGTACGGTCATTTACCGGTGGCGGAGCTTTTTTGGCAGCTTTGTTGCCGAAATTAGGGCGAGGAGCGCGAGGGCAGCCTCTGAAGTTGGCCGTATGGCCGGACTGTCCGCACAGGACGCAAGCGGGTGGGTACTCGGTATCACGTGGCCGAGGACACTCTTTCGAGCTGTGTGGGTCTAGGCACTTAACGCACGGGGGGTAAGCTCAATGGCAAAGTTGTCAAGGCCTACGCCTTGGGATTTTAAGGATTGGTGGAAAAGAGCCAAAATTTGGCTAGTATCCATGGCAGACATGTTGGGCGGACGGGGGGAGGGGGGCGACGATTTTTTTTCTATGAAACTAGAGGTCCCTGTTCTGAGAAGAACAGGGCCTTGGGGGCAGATGGGGAGGACTGACGTTCTATTCCAAGAAGCTGGGGTCCCTATGTTCTGAAAAGAACAAGAGCTCGCTCTGAGAAGAGCAAGAGACGATCTTCTAAGAACAGTATATGCAACAAGTAACAGTATAACAAAAACAATAACAGAAAAATTAAAAATAAAACAAAACAAAGCAAAGCGCGCTCAAGCCTCCCCGCCGGAGCAAGGGGGCAAGAACGATACGAAAATAAAGTGACTTACCAACGGCATCTGCTCGGCCGGTGTTAGCCGGGGAGAGCGGGGCGCGCGGGCGAGCGGTTGCGCTACCGAAGGGTCGGGGCGCGAAAGAACTGTGTGCACGACCACTCGGGGGCGGCGCGCAAACGGAACTGGTGGCGAATTGCAACCAGTTTGTCGTCTGATTGCACCGAGATGCAATACAGGTATCGGGCCTCGGGGTATACCCCATTACCCGGACTTTCCTCATGCCCCATTACTATGGGGCAGTCATTTTCTTCACCTATTTGTTATAGGTGGCTTTTTTTCTATAACCGGAGTGTCCGTATGTGGTTAATATTTTTTTCCATAGTCATTTGCCCGACTATGGAAAAATAGGAGGTTGTCTTTTTAGTTTTTCCGTAGTTATCCTACGACGGAAAAAGGAGAGGTTATCTGGTTGAAAGTCAAAGATGGCCTTTCAGCGGCATTGTGGCTTGTTTCTCGACTCTCTAATCACATATAGAGAGGAGTTCTCTTGGAAGAGGTCGCCCGTCCGGTGGCCGAGTGTGCAACGGCGCAAAGCCGTTGAGGTGTTCGTGTGGCCCGTTGTCGGCACGGTCAAATATGCCGCGCGCCATCCGGGCCACGAAGTCTGTGATGCTCTCGACTTTTAAGTCGGCCGCTATTACGTCGTTCCGGACGTAACGACCTGCTCCGACAATCGTCCTTAATGTCAGATTCTGCTGGGCCTGCAGTCGCCGCCTCTGGGTTATGCTCAGTAGCGCGTACCAGGCCGGAGCAGCGTAGGTGGTAATAGTCCGGATATAACTCTTGTATATCCGGATCTTAGTCTTCAGTGGTAATTTGGATGCCAGGACCGGACGGAGCTTCGCCCGCGCACATCTGGCTTTGCGGACGACGAAGTCGACGTGCGCAGTCATGCGCAGCGCCCGGTCGATCCGGCACCCAAGGTAAGTCACGGCCTTCTAATACGCTATCTCCTGGCCGTTGAGAGTCAATGATGGTGGTAAGTTCCTGAGGCGACGAGTGAGCAGAGCGGTTGTCTTACCAACGTTGACAACCATCCTCCACTCATTTAGCCATGGTGGCAGCAGGTCCAGCAGACGCTGCATTTTGGCAGTGGCTATATGGGCTCTTCTGGACGAGGTGAAATAGGCGCTATCGTCCGCATATAGCGCCAGCTCAACGTCGTCCTCCCATTCTTGCTGCCTGCCTGCCAATGTTTTGATGTCATTCGTATATGCCGCGTACAGGACTGGAGACAGACAACTGCCCTGTGGGACGCCGGCACTGATGGTTCTTGTTGCGGACTCGGCGTCCTCTACGCAGACGTAGAACTTCCTGTCTTCCAGGAAAGACGCCATTAACCGCAACATAGCAGGGGGGACACTGGTCTGTTCGTAACTTATATAGTAATCCTGAGTGCCACACCCGGTCGAACGCCTTCTCGATATCGAGAAAGACGCCCAACGATACGCGGCCACGATTGTACTCTGCCGCAAGCAGGTGCAGCACTCTAGTCAGCTGTGTGACTGTGGAGTGACCCCTCCTGAATCCGTGCTGCTCCGCCCGAAGTTGGATGCACGGACGGAGACGTCTTAGCAGCAATCTTTCAAACAGTTTAGCTATGTGTGGTAGTAGCGTAATCGGCCTGTAGCTGGAAGCTTTACGCCTGTCCTTCCCGGGTTTCGGCAAGACGATAATTTTGACTTTTTTCCATTCCACCGGGAAGTGGGATGTCCGCAATATCCCATTGTAGAGTCGACCAATCTCTACTAGGACTCTATTGGGCAGCTGTCGGAGTGCAGCGTTGGTAATCCTATCGTGCCCAGGCGCCTTCCTCGGTTGCAGGCGGGTTACTGTCCTCCGCAGTTCAGCGGGGGAGATGAACCACTCTCCTGCAAGAGGTGGCGCGGGCGACGACAGGAACTCCTGTACGCGACTCTCCTTCCGGGCATGAAGCTCCATGAACTCCGCACTCGCTGGGTTCGGCATAAATTGCCCCTCGAAGTGCTCTCCCAGGATATCCGCTCTGCCCTTGGCATCATAGCAACGTTCGCCCACACTGTTGGTCAGTGGGCAAACGGGAGGTCTAGTTTTTGTCAGCTGTCGGTTCAGTTTATAGAGCGACGCATCATGCTCATCCGCCTTCCATATGCGCCGCTCCCAGGCCTCCCCTCTGTAGGCCCGGACTGCCACCGACAGCTCCTCCGATACGGTGTTTATTTGCGTTTTTAATCTAGGGCAGCGAGTACGCGCCCAGAGCTTTCTCAGCGCTCTTTTGCGCTTGATCTGCACGCTTATCTCACGCGGCAGATCGTCACACCTTGCTGTTATCGGGACGATCGTAGAGGCCGCGTTGAGGGCCTCTTGGATGTTTTTGGTTATTCTAGTAGCAGCGGCCTCTACGTCGTCCGCTGTGCTTATAGGCATGTGTGCTGGAGGTCTCGCTTGCAGGTGTTGTGCATAGCGCCTCCAGTCGACACGTGTCTTGGTTGCTCTGGGCGGCGTAGTCACCGCCTTTGTGCCAAGGGTTATCAGAATCGGGAGGTGCTGTGAGCTCAGGTCGTATAGCACCTCTACCACTACTGGGTAGTTGATGTTCCTGGAGAGCACGATGTCCAATACATCCGGATACTTCCGTGGGTTGGACGGGATGTGCGTTGGCTCCTCGGGACCCAAAACGTCATAGTTGTTGTATTCTGCATCTTCATAAAGTTCACGACCTGGCGGGGTGATCACTCTGGACCCCCACGCCGGGTGTTTGGCGTTTAGGTCCCCGGCGACGATAGTGGGCGTGTCGCCTTCCATTATTGTCCGGATGTCTGAGGGGCAAAATGGAGTCCCTGGCGGGCGGTATGCTGCGTAGATCCTAAGTTCCTCGCCCGCCGCCTCCATTTTTATGCCGATAGAACGCATTGACTGGTATGATGGTAATTCCAGTTCCTGATGGACGATGTCCCTCCTCACCAGAACTGCCGTCCCTCTATAGGCAGTCCCTTGAGCGGTGACCTCGTCCCTTCTGTACAGGTGGTAGTTGGGCAGCTTTATGTGCGTCCTTGGATTGAGCTTCGTCTCTCCCAGCAAGATGACGTGCAGATCCTGTTGCTGAGCAACAGTGCGGAGTTCATGTAGCTTATGCTGTATACCGTCCGGGTTCCAGTATAGGAGGCGCAGGTTACTCTCCTCCATAGTGCCGGGCTAGGAGGTTTGCCAGCGCCTTCATGATGGCTGTGATTGGGTCTGTCCCAGTCCTGATGTCTGTCAGGACTTGCATGCCGACCTCGATGGCAATACCAACCAGACGTTGGATTGCGTCTACTGTTTCGAGGCCGGTGGTAGGTGTTTTCCTATAGGAAGGCGTTGGCAGTTGTCTCGGGAGTTGGGTGTCCTGGGTTTGCTCATTCTGTGTTTGGGTAGGGCGCGCTCTTCCAGTAGAGCGGGCTCTGTGTTCAGCCTTTTCTGGCACTCTACCCATACTCCTGGTTCTCTCCCTAGTAACCTGCGCCTGTGAGGCTACTGGTGCAGTTGGTGTTGGGGTAGAGGTGACAGCCTGAGGAGGCTGCGACTTCTTCCTGCTCCTCTCCCGCCTCCTCTTTTTGGAGGGTTGCCGTTCTGTGGCAGGATTGGCGGGGGGCTGTAGTCGCCCCGGTGGTTGCCCTTATTTCTGTGGGTTCCACCGTTTCTTTAGGTGTTACGGGTGGGGGGGGCTGGTTGTCTGCCCTTCCCAGTGATGGTAGCCCACCCGTCTTGCTGAATGGTTACAGCCTTCGGGCGACTCTGGGGGGTCTTTTTAGGGGCCTCCGGGAGTAGCCCCGGCAAAGTTATCCCCTGCCTCCTTGCAGTCCTTCTGAGGACTGGACAGCGGCGGTCATTTGCCGTGTGGTTTTTACCACAGTTGGCACATGTAGGTTGTTCCTCTCTACCCCGAGGGCAAAGGCTTGCAATGTGCTCCCCGGCACAGCGCACGCATCTCACTGGCCTGAAGCAGTTTGCGGATGCATGTCCGAAGGCCTGGCAGCGGTGGCATTGAGCCGGTCCTGCTTTCCTTTGCCAGGCCTCGATGACTACTCCTCTCATAAAGAGGAGTTCGTCGATTTTGTAGAGTTCTTGGAGCTGCTCCAGGCTCAGGTGGTCAAACTGGGCAAAGTAGATGCAGCCAGGTCTGCTTCTACGCGGTGGGATTGCTTTCACATATTTGACGGGGAAGCCTTTTGCCCTAATAGCCTCCTCTATGTCTTTGGTGTCCGTGCCCATTGGTAGACCCCGGATGCCCACTTTAGTGGGCTTGTCCTCCTCCGGGGTATAGCAATACCACGACAATGTTGGTACTTCTTTAGTCAGCTCGATCATGTAGCGTTGGACTGTCCTGAACTCGTTCGCGCTTTGTGGAGTGAACCTCACGCCTTTCCCGAATGGACGGGCATTCAAGGGGTGGCCCAACATTCTGTTGAGCTCCTTAAAATGCCTCGTCCAATCCGGTAGGCATTCAGCCACTATGGGCGGGTAGCGGGTCTTGTCTTGGTCGGCAGGCTTCTCAGTAGGCACTGCCGCCGGAGGTGGTCGCGGTACTGCTGGTGCAGCTACCATATGGGCATAACTGGTAGATGGCCGTTGGCCATCGTCCTGTGGAAGCCCGAACGGGTTGGTCGTTGCCGCCGGAGTGGACCGGCCGGCGGATGCAGCGAGGGTGGCATATGTGGTGGACCCCCAACTGTATGATTCTTCACCCCCCTGCTCATACAGGGCCAAGTCTCGGCTTCGTCGGTCCGGATATATGGAGCGGGGGGGGGAGTTGCGGTGGGGATGGTGATTTGGGTGGTGATCTTAACACCATCTTCAGCGTCGCCCGATGGTGATAGTCGTCATCCTCCTCCGATGTAGACGGTGCTTCGTCGGAGGACAGTTGGGAGCCAATCCTTAGCCTCTTTTCAAATAAAGAGGCTTCAGTCTCCGGAGGTGTATGGCGTCTAGCCGTTTTCACTGCGCGCTGCTGCAAGGGCGATGGTTCTTGCCTGGCCGTATGCTCAGATACGGCCGGCGTGAGCGCAACGCCCGGTGCGGGCTCTTTCCGTGGCGAGACGGGTTTTCGTTGGGGGATCTGTGAAAAGGAGGACACGACCCTCGTGCGTTCCGGGTTCGACAGATCCCTCACAACCAGTGGTCGATCCAACACACCTTTTCTTTTGTCTGGTGGTTTTCTTATTGAAGGGGGTGGCTCCCCCTTATCCCTACCTGACATGTTACTACTCCTAACAACGTCAGTCGAACTCTAAAAGGCCCTATCTATAATATGGTGATAAAGTTTATGGCTATCAACACTTTGGGCACTGCCTACCCCTTTTGTACACCAAAAGGGTTGGGGGAAGTGCAACGGTGGCACTTTACACGCGACTAGGCACAGGATGCACGAAACGCATAAAGTGCCAAGATTCACCTAGGGGCCGGTGACCTCGACGCCTCACGGAATCACGGGACTCAACGTTCGGCGGAGTATGTCGTACCGGCGGTCATTTGCAGCCACTGTATAACTGCAAGCGACGCACACCTAGGAGATCCTTGGCAAATTGCAAGAAAACTCGTTTACTGAGCTACCCCTGAGCTATACGCGAAAGTGAGCCGCGCCATTTGCGCGCCTGCGCAACTTAATTATATCAATTTGTACTATCACTCTCTCACGGTTTTCTCAATAATTTATTTTGTATAAGACATACATTTATACAATTTACTTATAAAGATAGCACAAAAAAAAATATCTTTACTACGATATACGTTACATTTTCATATCACGAAAAACCTTTTATTTATTTAACAAAATATGCCCATTTTACTCACATGTTCGAAGTTGAAATATCTTAAATATTTAACATAGAAAGTCAAAATAATGTTTCCCACATGAAATTATACATATCTTAACCAACACAACAGTTTAATTTACATTTTCTCTATACATTTCACTATTAAAACACTTTTAAATTTCTTATACAAAACTATCATTATTTCACTTATTCACAGGAATTTTCACATAAAAATAACACAGAATTCACCTCTTTTACACATACAATCAATCTAAAATGTTTTACAAGTCATTTTTACATAAATTGCTGAAAATGCAAATATCTAAATTTCTACATATTTGGCCTCCTAAGTACGTGGCTAGCGTGCGTCTATGATCTCACACTATTTGAACAACTAACTTTTGCACGGCTATCGACTATCAGTAAAAATGGAAAGTCTAATATCAACAATAATAGGTGAATAAATGCTTCTACTCAATTCTCAAACTGTAGGAAACTATTTCTATCAGATTCTTATCAGTTATCATATCTCTTATCAGATAACATAGACAAAATATTTCATGAATCAATACATTGAAAATAGGCATTTGTTTTCATACAAAACATATCAAACTTGTATAAGACAATACTTATGCAATTAATTTCCATTGATTCTACTTATGCACAGCGATCATCTCGACCGGGGAACAAATCCGGTCTCTAATTTTATTTTAATATTTCTTCAAATTTACATCATTGGAAAGATGATTTCAACCGGGGAACAAATCCGTTAACATAATTTATATCTTAAAAATTCCCTATATGAATTTATTAAGAGATATTACTAAGAAAACGATAAACTGTTCCGGCCTGGGAGTCGAACCCAAGACCTTCATATCATGAATTCGATATTTCTTTAAGATTCAACTAAGCATTTTCTTATCGGAATACTGTTGCTTGATAATTTGCCTTTTAGAAGCTATTCGTAATCGGTTAACTAATAAATTGAAATATTCTTATAGGCGCGTCGCCAACAACTAGTCAGATTTTGATCAAATTTATATGGGGCCGTAGAGAAGCACCAGCTTTCAAATAAAATAAAGAACTATCAAAATCGGTTCACCTAGAAATGTTCTGTTGTGTGTTTGTGTGTTCGTAACACACTTTTTAAAACATATGAATTGATTACATCACCCTTTTTGAAGTCGGTTAAAAAAGGAACTGGTTTGTCTCAATTCTACTGTACTAGTCGTTCACTTCAAGAATGCCGTTACCTCCCGCCGCGCCCCCTCATTCCGCGCCTCAAGCGTCGCCCTTTTAGTACCGATAGCAACGTCGAAGTGTACTAACGTCCGTTTATTATGCTCCCGTACGTTCTCTAGTTTGTTACTGTTTTTGCTGTTGTTTTTGTTACTGTTGATTTTTTGTTTTTGTTTATGTTGATATTCGTTAATTTGTTCTGTTACAATGAGTAAAAGAGGAAAGGTCTTGCGAAAATCTTTAATTTGATATATTTAAAATGTAAAATAAAACTATATAAAAATATTTTATTTTATCGAACACGTTATTATTTCATCATTATCATCATTCAAAAAATATTTTATTTCATCGAACACGTTATTATTTAACTTTATTGAAAATATGAATACTAAAAAACATAAACATGATGACTTTTTTCGTCTACGGTACCGTCAGCTGTGACGTCGTAACGGTCTACGACGGCAAACTCGAAATGAACGCGTAGTATATATATATATATATATATATATATATATATATATATATATATATATATATATATATAGAGCAAATATTATGAAGTCCGCCAACATTATTTCATAACCCATCTCATCTCAGAAATGACCACTATACGGTCCACAAATGGTTCATAAAGTCTGTAACAACCTTAATTATATACAATTCAGCACCCAAGAAATGATTAACTTCTATTATTATATAAGACCGCCTTTGTAAATAAATTTGTTGCAGGTCACTTTATGTAAAATAGGGGACAAATGTGTTGTAGATCCCTCTGCCGAAGAAGAAAGTTGTAGCGTTATATCTCTCGTTGTTGGTGTAACGGGAAATCCTAAATTCTACTGCACTGAAGACACAACCAACATATTTGATGTTGAATGTAAATGTAGTACAATTGGTATGAACGGTCCCGGTAGTGTTGCGCCTAAAACACTAAAAGATGCCATCAATCAGGGCATGTAAGTATTTAACATTCTACAATTATTAGAATTACAGATTTGATATCCCTATTCCACCTGTGGTGTGGTGACAATGCAACTGTAACCATCTTTTTAAAATTGTTTGCAGATTTTCTTAGGCTGCAGTACCCACTTCATCACTTACATCACATTCATCAATCACACAGAACCTAAAATATCATAGTGACAAACCACCACTAGATATTTTAGGTTCTGTGGCCCGCCCGCACGACACACGACACTACCTAGTGTGAGGAGAGGACTACAGAACTATACACCCTAGTTTATACACTCTAGCTTAGTTGATGTGAAGAGATCGTAGTTTGTAACTATTTATTAGAGAAGTAAAACTACTGTACTTCCAATAAACATTTTTTGTTTTTCATCTTAGCCTTAAGACCTTACTTGAAGAAAAGTAATATCGCAATTAAGGCCAGGTTGGACAAAAATATCTTATTGTAGACACGATGTTGACGCTCGAGAATTGATACATCTGTAAATAGCATATTATACTCAGGAATAAAATTACGCATACATGAAATACGCAATTTAATTCTTAATTGATGGATTTTGAAATACATATAGATCGAGATAAAAAAAACATACTTAAATCGCCCAAAAAAAAAAGCTATATTCCACCCTTTGTAACCCCGTTTATGTAAGGTGTTTTCATTATAGGATAAATAAAACATGCAGTCGAATTGTAAAGCTCCTTACTATTTTAACAGCCTGGCCACGGGACATTCGCCGTCGCGAACTAAAACAAATGTATAGAAATGTACGGAGCAAGCCACGCGTAGCGGCGAGTGGCGACGCGACCGGCGAAATTTACCGGGCGAATCGCGCGGGCGGCTGGCGGCGCGGCGGGCGAATGAAACAATTAATGAATCAGTACGGTGCAAGCCACGGAGTCGGGCGGCAGACGCGGCGAATAGTATAAGGAACAAAATATTTTAGTTGTTTTCGCCGCGAAAATGCCGGGCCGACAAAATCAACTTAAAATTCTATCCGCATTGACTTTTATCTCCAATTCTGGTTGAATATTAAAAAGAATATAATCGCAGGTTTCTACACTCATTCTGTTATTCTCTCGAATTTTTTTTCTAGAATCATTCTATTTGATGTGGAATTCTCCATTTATAACCCGATTCCTATTCAAATCATGTACTCCACAATATTTTCCAAATATGTCTTGAATCAAAAAACAATTACTTTCTAAGCAATATCGAGATAACTTTGATAGGCATTTCATTCTCGGATTATCTGGTCGCGGCGGCAAACGTGACTTCCCGTGGCCCTCAAATCGCGCCGCGCGAATTTTCGCCCCGCCTGTCGCTTCGCCGTTCCCCGTGGCCAGGCCGTAAGTCTGCCAAAAAGAGTAAGCCCAGGCAAAGAATATATACACTACGCGAAAAGAAACGACACTTAAGCATGTGTGCACGTAAAATCGCTTGCGGCTATGTGTGGGTGTCTGGATGTGTGCGGGGGCCTTGAGAGGCGCGCGGAGCGTGGAACGGGCAGTCGCCGACTGCCCTGGCCGAGGGCTAGTAGTAATACCGATATTTGTCAGTATTAGTTAATATGAATATATTCGTCAAGTGATATAATATTTCAATTAATATATGAATATTACTGATATCTTAATGTACTACTGATATCTAATGACTTACTAGTCTATTCATGTAGGTATTAAGTTTATATTACCAAGTAACGTTATTAGTTTTTATAGCCGTGTATGCTAGGTTTGTATGCTTTGATAAATATTAATGTTATTATTAAATAAATGATATTATAGTATACGTAAAAGTATTACTGAAAGTGATTTTAATTAATGAGAAATAAAATAAATTCCACTGCACAAAACAAGGGCCCTTGTTTTGTTAGTTTCATTTTTAATAATGTTTTATGATACCTAAACATACGTGAACTTATTTAATGAAAGTCGATATGATCTTAACAAGAATTATGGGGAAATACCATGACAATAAAACTAACATATCGCCAATAATTTTATTATATTACATTAACTGAAATATACACTATTAAAAATACCACTAGAGAGTCAAGAAATTTTAGATATCTATAAAGAGTTTTTGTATTTGTTCATTGTTGTATTTATGGATTATTTCATTAGAAATAGAAATGACTTATCTCATCAGCACATAGGGAACAATTTGTTGGCCGCCATGTCCCAGGAAAGCTGCATAACTTTGGATTTTCTAAAAAAGTAGATTATTTTTAAAGGATAGTAGGTAATACTGATTATTGCGTACTGAAATACTAAGTGTTGGTTAATTATTTAAGATTACCATGAACTGTCGTGCATATTTGGTTTTGTCGGAAGTTTTAATATTCCTCATTTAATAAAAGTTGAACGTATCTTTCACTACCCAAATACATAAGTTTACATAATATATAACACATACCTATTGTGTATCTTCTTTGGTACAAGTCTATAATATTCCATTTCGGTTTGATATCAACCCTAGCGTTACACGCTTCGACTCAAGGTCACCGACGCTTAAGCTCTCACGTACAGGGAGTGTCACCGCTGTGGCCCAGGTGTGTTCTGTAAGGGATCTTGACAGAAACCACCACAAATCTGCTCTCTCATTAATAAAGTATTGAAATAGAACTACACTACAATTTCTTAAATTATCCTTTAAGATCTCTTATAAGATTTTTTAATGCATTGTAAATATTATCAGTGGTTAGTTTATTTGCAACAGTTAAATTTCTATAACTTTCATGGTTAAAGTGCATATTTTTTTGTATTAAAATCTATCAGCATTTGTATATTAGCTTTATAACCACCAGTTGACAGCAATTATGCTATGAAGTTAAGAAGGGGATTGTTAGGATAATAATATAGTCAAATCACCGATATTTCATATGAGAAAACTAGGTTATGAACAAATCATTTAATTAAAATTTTGTTTCAGAATTGCAGCAAAATGCCTGGATGAAGCTCTTGGCAAAGCTCTTTTAAGAGAAAGACAGGAAACTATTGTTATGAAAAAACACTCGTATGGCTTTCTAAAATAAAAATTAATAAATCAAAGAGATTTTTTATTCCCATATCTTTTATTTTTATTATAAGAGATTATATAGGTACATATGATCACACTAGAATACAATAAAGTTTTAAGTAATGACGGAATGTATCTTAAAAAGAAACTGATGTAATATAGAAATAGGATGTCCCTAAATTAAATATAATTATTATCTCCATCACCTTAATAAGTATACAATGTAACTTACATTAAGGAACGTCAACTACAATGTCAAAGTACTGAAAGTTTTTTATATGTTTTATCACCAATTAATAATTTTTAAACCCAATTTCTATGTTATTTCAAAATTCACTTTAAAATACTAGCGCTACTAATAGATCATAGTATATGTTAGAAAACATTTATTTCTTCGGAGTAACCGGAGTCAAAAGATCAAGTACAGCAGCAATGTTGCCATCTTTGCTTTCAAGCAGACGAGTCAGCCAACTGCCGTCATTAGTGAAACCCATAGCCAGCATATGTTTTATTGCAGCATCTATGTGAGGTTCTGTTGAAAACAATAGATAATTTAAAATAATCAACTCTCTAAAAAAGGACATTAGTAATAGATTAAGGTACAGATCCAAGAAAATAAAGCAGTTGAAACAAATGGAACTTAAATGCTCCTGTTGGACCATATTTAATTTAAAATAATTGGCGGTAATGAAAACAACAACAGCAGAATAATAGATTGGTCATGAATATCATTTGAATTTTTTAGAAGAAGATGTCACCACGGCATACTGGTTTCGCAATTAATTTAATTAGAACTACAGTAGTTAGTGCAATTAAATAGAATAACCATTACTAAAGCTTTAACATTTTTAATCCTAGCCGCCAAATTTCATGAACGCACTACGCGGCAAACCTCCCGATACCGTCCACACCAACTGGATGCTTGGCGGTCCACCACCGTATGTTTCACTAGAAGCTCTCTGTGGAATAATTTACCATCGTCGATTTTTCCGGACCGATACGACCTTCAATAAAAGAGCTTACTCCTTTCTAAAGTGCCGGCAACGCACCTGCAATTCCCCTGGTGTTGCGGTTGATCATGGGCGGCGGTAGTCACTCACCATCAGGTGAACCGTATGCTCGTTTGCCCCCTCTTCTATATAAAAAAAAACATCTTATGGCATTGTACTTACTAGCATGATAGCATGGTATTGGCTGAGATGGCTGTGATGCTTGTGGTTGTGTCTTGGGCTGGCTGGAAGATTGTTGTGCAGTAGAGATCTTCTGCTTTGTGGTCTCAGGCTTGTGTGGCTTAACTGGTTCTTGCGATGCAATAGGACGCTCAGGCTCTTTAGGATTCAACACTAAATTTTATAAGTTGTATCAATGGTAATGAAAAATGATATCCCATACATAAAAATATGGAATTGATGAATAATGGCTATGTAGAAAGTAATGTACATTAATAATCTCCTCATTTTAAAATACATATTTTGTATATGACAGCTTTTTTATTATAAGCACACGATACAGTGGTGGGAAGTGAATGTGCAATGGCCTATACACACCTACATCTATCATAAATTAATAAAATTAGACCAACAAAAAATGTCTCATAAGTTAGTTAAATGGGGTCTACAACTATTTCTATTCACCATACGAAACAGCAGCATTATATTGCTATTTTACACTGGTATTACATGAGAATATAGGTGGCTCAAGACTGTGCTTTGTGGCATACCTTGGGGGAGGTCTATGTTCAGCAGTGGACTTGTGAAGGGCTGTAATAATGATTAAGATGATGTGATGTAACATAATTTACGTCGTTTTATGAAGAAAGAAATGTTTTACAGCACTTCATTTCAATAATATTTTATTGAAGTAGGTACATATTTAAATTAAATAAATATGTTGTTAGTTATATAAACACAGTATTGGAAATAGACAAGTTTTAAAATATCTTTTATTGAGAGACAAAGTTTTACAGCATATATAATATACAATGACGAAATGCTGACTCAATAATGAAATTAGTTTTGGTCCTGGACATATTGCAGAATATATAAATTACTTATTATTATTTAAAACAAGGAAGTTTAAATTGAATACATAATATGATTTTTTTTAAGTTTGTAGTTCAGTATCATCATTACAGCCCTCAAGTCCACTGCTCAACATAGGCCTATGTAGTTTGTGGTTATTAAAAATTACTCAATATGTTAAAGTATGAATATATTTTCTGTTGAACTGTACTTGGAGTGCAAAGGCGAAACAACAATCAAAAAGTGAATTCCGATTATCCAACCCATCCAGGGTGGGTAAACGGAATAACTCAAATTAAGGAGCATGCACCCATCAAAATGTTTTTCCAAGAAAGACAATAATCGAAAGCTTTTGACTTGTAAGCATGTGCAGCAATGTCCATTATTATTAATTTAAAAATTCTAGCCTAGTACTCAAAGTATAAATAAGATTTTTGATTGACAACTTCTCATGTTATTTGTGGTTGACGACTTCACATGTAATATACAATATGTCAAAAACACTTGCCCTGCTTTTAGGTATCGCGTCATAATTCTGTTTTATGTAATACTTTTCAAAAAAATAAAAACCTAGCAAAAAAGGTGCCTAAATGGGGAAACTAACACGGCAATACACGAGGCGGCCGTAGGCTAACAATCCCAACAAGTCGAGACACACTTCCAAAGATACCGTCGCCGACGTCGATATTACCGGATTTTAAAAATTTGCAAGTATTTTAAAAATAATAACATTTTTTCATACCATAATAATGAAAATTTTTTTTTTTAATTTTGATATACATTAATTAGTTTTTATAAAAATGACAAAAGAAACTTTTAAACAAATGATCTCAATAATAAACATATTAGCTTACCAGCAGAAGCAGTATGAAGTGGAGGATACAGGCATTGGCCATCAGAGATTTTAACACGTTCTTGAAATTCCTCAGGCAAGTTAAAACCAATATTTGTTGGTTCTTCTATTGGTGCACTAGGTTTGATATCTGGATCCACTAGATCTAAAAATTAATAAGCAATTGCATAACAAATTAATACTTATTTTAACAAATTAACATTAATTACACAAACACAATACTAAAATGTACTTCAAATGTTTGTTTTACCTTTTTCTTTGTTGATGACTGTCCAATCATCAGCTTTCTCTGGAGATTCATCTTTCTTATTGATATTTTTAAGTTCACTAGAAGTAGAAGATGATTCAGATTTAACACTCTCCTTGTCAACTTCAGATTCCTTGTTATTATTTTCTTGGTTATTGTCATGAATATTTGCACGAGATGTAGCAAGTTGAGACAACAATTGGTTTAAATCAGTACCATAAACCATTTTCAACAGTTTCTGAATATTTTCCTGACTCTTATCAAAAGAAAAAGGGGATTGAGTATTTTCTGCCTTAGATGTACTTGGTTCTGGTTGTTTAGGTGGAACTTGAGCATTCTGACTTGTCTTAGGTTGTTCTTGAGGCTCTGTTTGAGCGGGCTTCGGCTCCTTATCTTTAGTTTTGTCAGTTTCTGTATCAATGTCACCAGCAAGATTTGCAAATTCGTTCATATAAGTGGCGAAAGTTTCAAGCCAACTACTGCGAGAGCGACGATGGTGATGCTCTCCGCGGTTGGATTCGTAATGACTGTGATGACGTTTCTTATCCGCGCTTCGATCACGCTTTTGTCTTTTGTAAGGGCACTCCTGCTCTGCCATAGTACTGGCCACTGCCTTCATAATATGACGCGACCTTCTAATAGCTGCTCTTATAGTAGTACGCTGCAAATCATTGAATAATGTAATAATGAAGAGAATATTTGATAGCAATAAACATTTTATTTTATCATCATCATAACAGCCCTTCGCAAGTCCACTGCTGAACATAGGCTACAAAACCTGCTTTGGGGAATGCCACAAAGCACGGGACCGTACCACCTGCACCCATTGACTTGCTGCATGTTTTATCAGGTAGTGGGGGGACGCCCTACACTTCGCTTGCCGATAAGAGGCTACCACTCGAAAACCTTTCTTTCCCATGGGTTGGCGGTTCTTCGAGTTATATGGCCGGCCCATTTGCCACTTCAGCTAAGTAATTCGTTGGGCTATTTCACTTACTCTGATTCTATTCTATAAAATGACCAAGAAAATTAAATACGACATGTATTTAATAGAACGTGTAGAAAGTAAAGAGTGTTTGTGGGAAACCAAGGGTGTGTGATTGTGATGTCCCAAGATAAAATTTTGTGCATCGCCTACACCTTCGAATGTACAAAAGCAGAAGATGTCGTCGGTTGAATGCAACCATTCCCTAGTTTGTTTTAATTCTACGCACTACCACGCAAAACAGCTACAACAAACTGACTGAACAACCGAAATCGATGCGGTGGACAAACGATCGCGGTCACGTCATCTTGATCTCGGCCAGAAACGATCGCGGTCACGTCATCTTGATCTCGGCCAGAAATAATCTCGTTCTCGTTGACGTCCCGGTGATGGCGACGGCGAACAATCGCCCTTAGTATAAATTTATTGATAAATTTGTGCTTGTATCAAATGACGATCACATGTATTTAAATTTTTACATAACTTATATGTAACTCGAACTATTGATAACCCTTACAAACTCTTTAATATCTTAGTGCAATGACACAACATCATCCAATACTCATAAATAATTGAATACAAATTACACTTTTTAATTAATTTATCAGTAATATTTTAGCTAAGAATAATCATAATTCATAACACAACAAAAATTAGAATAAAGAGATTTCTGGTTTGATTCTCACCAGCACCAATAATACTGTTCATTGAAATTCAGGGCTTAATTATTGTGGTACAAAATATTGATATTGCTATTTTTTAAAGGTAGACCTAAATCGGTTGAAATTTACAGATACACCACCAGTATAAAATAATTAAAATGCTATTTTTAGGGGTGTCAACATACCTTTGTAAATAACCAAAATTATAATGGTAACCAAAAAATACAATTAATAAATTGTCAGAAACGAAATAAAAACTAAAGTACGTAAGTTTTGAACTACAAGAAGAAGAAAACCTAAAAATTGATAATGAGGTAGCGAAAAAATAAATATTTTTCGGTACGGAAAAAATTATGAGTAGTAATTTTCAGATATTGCAATAAAAAATACCTTTAACCATCAAAATCCATAATTTTCCAGTCATGCAAACCCTGTTAAACTTTTAAGTACTGATTTACGACATGCTTGGCAGTAAAGTAAAACATCATGAAATCAAACTTGCATGTCTGAGGAAAATCTATTTCAGACATGTACAGTCTGCTAATATGGTCTAGGCCAGTATAGCAGACTAATAACTTTATAGACCTTTCAGAAATGAGAGCCCTTTGCCCAGTAGTGGGACCTATATAGGCAGTAACTTCACTTTTTTAGTATTGGTAGATATAAAACATTTTGTTACCAAACTTACCGGCATATTAGGCATGGGAACACGCACCATAATGTGCTCAGCATGGTGGCCAGCAGACTCACATTTTGAGCAGAGGTCATAATCAGCACATGAGGTACATTTGTATCGGAATCCTAGTACTGGAGCATCACAGATGTCACAAACCACACCACTGTGAGGTAAGAAGTTATTGTCTCCTGAAACCAAAAATTTTGTTTTGTATTAATCAGATTCTTTTCATCACAACAATAATATAATATAACTAAAAAATAATGTCATTATGTATGCTTATCACAGCATATTGATTGATCCATGAAATTAAACTTAGTATTTCACTGCATATGGAGAAATGTGAAAGTGGGAAACTGTATATGAAAGGATCCAAAAGAGAAATCAGATGTGTTTCCAAAATTCTGACTAAAGATTCTAGAGAAATAATATATAATATATTGGCTTTTTTAACATATAATGAGCTAGATGAGGAGCCTCCAAAGTAAACACAGGTTAACCCCTAAGGTACCGAGGACATGTTGACAGGTCCAAGTTTTGTGACCGCTAAGTACCGAGGACATGTATACATGTCCGCATTACGTGCTGCTATTTTCGTCATTAATTGATATAAAAATACAGTATATTTTCGATTGAACACTATTTCATTCGATTCTGAACGAACTAAAGAATATTCTGTAGCATTATATTCACTCGGTTATATAGACATCATCAAATATAACAGCCATTCGCTTTTGCATGCCGGTGCGGTTGGTTGCGTAATCGTTGAAGTTTTGTGATTGTGATTTTAGTTGGATTTTCTTTCAAAAAAACTGTAAGTAATGTTATTTATCTTTACTACGTAATGTTTTTGAATGATCTAAGTTACAACAACAGTAACTTTTTATGTTTCAATTGATAAAAAAGTAGAAACAAAAAACCTCTACGCGAACAATTCATAACGATCAAGATTTCTAATAAGATAATAATAGTATATTTCTTATTCGAATACCATAGTAAATACTTTTACTAGGAATTTCTAAATGTTATATCTATATGATTGTATAAGAAAAATAAAGGAAGACACTATAATATATACACAAAAAGGTTTTGAAAATGATGTTACAAAGCGCGCGCAAACTGTCTATTGTCGAATTTTTTTGCAAATGTTTGCAAGTGAAAAAGTAGAATTATTATAATTATTACATGCATAATTTTGATTCATTTAGGAAGAATATGTTTTATTGATTGTAAGGACATAAAAGTAAAATAAAAACTTAATATTTCATTCATAAAACAAAATTTATTGTCAGTAAGTACACTTTATAAAGATCCGTTAGAAACAAAAGAGCTGTATATAATAAAATAAACATTTAAATGTTATGGTTATTGTTTCTACTTATCGAAAATCTTATCGGCTTTAAATAACTGTAACTAAAACCTCTTTAAACACAAATGAAAGGTCGTGAGAAACATAAATATTTAAAACAAGTGCCGCCAGCTGAGGTGACGACAGATGGCCCGGTACAAAGCTGTTTTTTGTTATATGGCGGCCGCAGTAAGGGAAAGGTTAAAACAGTGAAAAGGTAAGTGGACTCCTAGTCTAGATCATCTCATAATTTTTTTAAATACACACTAATTATTTTCATTAAAAAATATGGTTTAGCACATGCTATAACAGCTTCATTATCATTATTAAAAAAAAAAGTATTCAAAAACCGATTGAACGAGAAGGCAGGTGTTGTGTCATAAGAGGAAAATTTATATTCAATTACTCTATTCACAAAAGTACAGTTCTTAAATTAATAGAAGAAAATTAATAAATATAAGTACACTTACCAGCAGCAGCAGCATCATCTGTAGCATCAGCTGTAGCAGTAATCACAACATCACACTCAATCTCTTTCGGTGCTTCATCATTGCAATGGATATAAAGCTTCATGAGATTCTCACTCATTGATGATAAAGCAACTATCACTTCATCATCAGACGAAATAGTCACATCGTCACCTTCTTCATCTAAAGCAATATCATATTATCAAACTAAAAATAGACATTGTGGACTATCAACTAATATGGATAAAATTATTTTGTTCTCAATAAAATATCAAGTTTTCGATAGCTTAATAATATATAGCTAATAGATCGCTTAATACATTGGATTTCATTTATTATGGACCTTGGTTGTAGTGACCATTTACCTATAGCGACGTTAAATCTAAGTCCCTCCAATTTAAAGCATACTTTAGTACAAATTTCATGTGGCTATAGACTTTGGATGTAAGGCTGAGTTTGGTGTAAGGACTGTTTTTAATGAATCATTTGTAACACATTCCTAGAAATACCATGCTGATATTGCAACTGTAGTTAGCAAAAACACAAAGGTTTCTTTCTTTCACAAACATTTCTTATCTCTTGTAAAACCTGTAATTATTTAAGCATTGTATGTAATTTTTTACCATTGTATATTGATACAATTTTACTGTCAAAAAATTGGTGCAATAAATTGATTAAATAAAAATTTTGATGACTGGGCAGAAAAAGAGTGTGGATAGAACAATCAGATTGAGCCAATTGATTTTTTATATTTACATGAACATTACATGTTTAAATAAATATAGTTTTTACGAAATTTGTTGCACATATTAACTAATTCCCAATGTATCAAGCACTTTACAGGACTCGGGTGTTCGACATCATGTCATAGTTTAATCTGAAGGTATTCATGGATAACTATGACATTGGGACATCAAACACCTCAGTCCTCCCCGTGACCATGAGTGCTGTAAATTATTTCAAACATCGAGAGTATAAAATTAGTTAATATAAGCGATAAAATTCGTAAAAGCTAGTTGAGCCATATTGCATCAGAATACAACATCATTTAAGAAACAGAATAGTATATAAGATTTACCTTTCCAGGATACAGTATAACGTTTTTGCCTTAAACCAGGGTAAACATCCTGAAGCTTAGCATCAAGATAACAGAAGCTAGTCACTACACTCTTTTCAATTCCAAACCTACGGACTTCAGGCTTAGTCTGGTCTTTCCAGTAAGTATAAACTTTAAACGGCACTTTATCCTCCATTACTGCAAAATATTAAAATAAAGTTTAAAAAACTAAACCAATGCACACAAGACAAAACTAGGTCATAATAACGAAGTCAATTATTGCATACTCATCGGTTCGTTTGTAGTTCCTAAGTCCAAGAGAATGAAAAACTGAATATACAATATTATCTAAATACAGGTCAAGCTAATAAAAGCGTAGTGAAACATAGTTACTTTTACTATTGCATACCCTGAAACTCATTGTTTGAGAATCTGCAATTTTTAGAATAAGCACAAAGTAGGTACAATTTATATGTTTCGGCTTCTGCATGAATTATTTGGAAGCCATTTTGTTTACAATGTAATTCAGTTCCAATCCAAGACTATAACTTTAGACAAAAGCAGTTAAAATTAAATGAAGGGAAGAACATAAAAACAAACTCACCGGAAATATACGAATTGATAAGATTCAATATAAATAGAAACACGAAACTTCAGAAAATCAGTATTATTCAGCTGTAATATTCAATGCGCGATGATACTACACAACACTCACAAAGAGAATGAAGTTTCTACGCTGAGACTCTAATTTATATAAACCTTGAGTTTATTTGATATTATGATGATTCATATGTATAGAACATTGGAGAAAGAAAAACAAAATATTGTGCAACTAGGCATGTCGATCTTAAATCGATTAATCGAAAAATCGATTCTTTGGCGTAAAATAATCGATCTTTTAGATCGATTCCGAGCACCGCATCGATTCACTGAATCGATCCAAAAACCTCTCGAATCGGACTGATTCATCTGATTCAAGAACTAGCGATAAAATTCCCAAACTGACTGGTTCAGATACCGCAGTTTTTTAATTTTTTGCTGTTGGGGGACGCAAAAACAACCGGTCGTACTTGGTTGATAATTTGAACTCAGTATATATTTGAATAAAATAAATATTTATGAACGCATCCAACAATATCGAAAAGTTGTCATTTCATTTTCATTTATAAAATTCTAATTCTAATCTTACCTGTGAATGTTGGTCTAACTTAATCTGTGCTGTGAACAAAGACTACATATACATACTACAATATAATATTATAGCTGTGAACCTGTTTGTACTGTGAACTTGCGAATTTACTTTATTTATTATAAAAAACATACATACTGTGAGCTGTAAGTACAGACAGAGTACTTTTTAAATACCTAGATACTGTAAATAAATATTATATGTTGAAGTTTATAGAGGTTTATGGTAAGGAAATAACCAGTATTGTGTTCGTGTAGCATTCACTTCAATTTGATAAATGGTGAGTTATTAGATTGAAAGATTTATCGAGAAATGTACGTTGCAGTTTGAACTTTTGTTAATGTATTGTTGTTGTTTCTAGCCTAAAATGTCAAATAAAAGTGATACATGGAGTCACTTTGCAAAAAAAGAATCGAGTGGCTTATGTGCAAACCACTACTAACACAAGCGTTTCAAGCTTACCAGGAGTGGTTAAAAGGAATATTAATAATGTTAATTATTAATATTACTGATATTTTATTCAAAAAATATTAAAGTTCAATTAAAGAAAAATTCGCAAATTCTTGTAATTTCATGTTTGAAAATGTCGCGATTAATCGAAAATCGATCTTTTAATCCTCGATTTAATCGATAATCGATTCTAGTGTTTTCGATTCAAATCGATTCTGAGATCGATTTTTTTAAGAGTGAATCGACATGCCTATGTGCAACTCACTACTCGTACTCTTGCACAGAACACTATTACTACTCTTGTCTATCAGGGTGACCAGGGACTTAATTTTTTTATTTATTAAGAATTTGGCCTGAATGTTTGTTCTTTAAGCCATCTCTTCATTTCGTAATTATACCGGGATTATAGAGCAACACGGGAGGAGAGCCGTGGTAGCTCAAATGGTTAGCGCTCGCTGTAAATTTCACAGTACGCGAGTAAACCGCCCTTGCCTCCGGCACCAATGAAATTGTTAATTCCAATTTTAAGTGATGATTTACCACGTGCTCGGCAGTGAAAGAAAACATCGTGGAGAAACATGCATGTTTGGGGAATAAGAAAAACAAATATATATTTCGAAGATATGTGAAGTTCGCCAACATGAATTGGGACAGCGGTTTCCATACCAAACTGTCGGGAAAAACTGCGCCACGCAAACTTTCTCAGACTCCCATTCAAAAATAATCGTCTGTCAATACGAAATTCACACATAACAATATTATAATTACTTAACGGTTCTATAATTTTAAAAACCAGTGATAGTTTTATCTGGTTACTTTAACTTCACTTTAAGTTGATTAATTTTGTTATATATATATATATATATATATATATATATATATATATATATATATATATTTATAATATAGAAATTCTTGTATCAGTATAGAGAGTTCTCCTTCTCTCTAACCTCCATGAAAGAAGAGATGGTGAAATTCATATTACTATCTATTTATCCAGTAGGAAATGTCATATACATAAAGATAACTGAACTGGTTACATGAGATTTTGTTCTGTTTTTAAGACTCTCCCTATACTAGTAACTTCTCTGAGGTGCGAACTACGGAAATTTTTGAAGTAAGGAGTACCAACTCCCATAGTAGAACAGTTGAAAAAGTGGTCATCTGTAAGCAGTAAATAACAGCTCAAAAACTTTCCACAACAGCGCTGGAGTAGCTACTGGGATGAAAGGAACTTAGCAGTTGTCAACGGTTGTTGTCAAGTGTGGTGCTAAACTGCTCAGAAGCTCTAAAATGTAAAATAATTTTATTTAGTAAATATAACCTCGAAAAAGTCGTCTATCCCAATAATATTTTTCAGTGCGTTCTTTAAAATTTACCACAAACTAATAAGAGTACTAACGTAAAATTTACCCCGTAGTTATAGTGGCGCCACCCTTATTTAATGGTTTTTATGGACACTTTTTAACACACAGTCTGTACTCCTTACTTCTACACTCCATAGTGCGAACGTTGCTTCCGTAGATAAATAGATTGGTTGCCTCGCACAAGTATGCATATGGAAATACTTTTGTAATGAAGGCTTACTTGGCTTCTAACAAGAAACTATGATTTGTTTTCAAGTGTTGGCGAACAATAGAAGGCGATTGGTTGAGGGCACCAAGCGGTGGCGTAGCGTGCCTTAGACGGGCCATGTATCAAAATTTGTTGGGGACCCAAATGAAGGATAAAAAACACAAAAGAAATAAAAAGACTTCTACTGAATTTAAATAATTACATTTTGATTATAAGTTATTACTTATAATTAATACTCCTAGGAACTAAGCTAGCCAAACAATTCAGAGCACTCACTTTCCTTGCCCTGTGTTCGGTGAGCTTATTTATTAAGTCATTCATATAGCTGAAGACGATTTTAGTTTTTCTATTATTATTTACATTACATAATGATTTCTTATATTTACGCGAACACTACACATGATTTAAACTACTTTTACGGATTTTATCGCGTTTATTTTTGCTTTTAATTACTTTTATTTTTAATTCCCGACGTTTCGGGCGCTTTCCAGCACCCATGGTCACGGGGGACTGACCCCCGTGATCATGATGATGACCCAAAAATAAACGCGTTAAAATCCGTAAAAGTAGTTTTAATCATATTTACATTACAGTTTACATAGAATTCATAGAGAATAATTTATTTTCATCTATAGCAATTGGAGCTCATAACATTTATTTTCTTTCTGTTTACATTTCTGAGCCTAGTTTAAATATTTTATCAGAGCTTACCTGCATTATATCCTCTTTTTGTTTCTTACGCTGACTCTTCGGAAAAAGGACTTACTGGCCTCCTTTTGATGCAATTGTAGTAGGTCACTCAATAAGTTTTGAGATGTTCGAAATTTAAAAATGAAACGCATCCGTGTTATGTGTTTCTAAAAAGCATTTCATTTAAAACGGTGGATCTTAACCGTAAACATTTATGCGCTTAAATTTAAAAATATAATAATTTAAAATCATAATAGTGCTCTGATGGTGATGCTGCAGGAGCAGGCTCGCCGACAGGAGGAACAGGTCCGTCAGTTGAAAGAGCAGCTGCAGAGCGGACAGGAGGAACAGGTCTGTCAGTTGAAAGAGCAGCTGCTGAGCGGACAAGAGGAACAGGTACGTCGTTTGGAAGAGCAGATGCTCCTTATGAAGGACCTTCATACTACCTTTGGGAAAGAGATAAGGGAGGTGAAGGATTGGGTTACTCAACATGACAACCACCTGTCGGAAGTTGAAACCCAAATCAAGGAAGCTAAAACCCAAATCGACCAAGTGAACAATCGGGTTGATAACGTGATGGCTGACGTGAAGAAAACGCTGGACGACCTCAAACTTGGGGATGGAACAACAGCTCCCGTAGTAGCTACATTGCCTTCGCTACGTGGATTCAAAGTGCCGCCGTTCGACGGGACTTCTTTCTGGTCAGCCTACAAAATCTAGTTCGAGGCCGTCATGGAGGCGAACGGCTGGAATAAAAGACAAGCCATGACTGCACTCACCGTAGGCCTGCGTGACCAAGCCTTAACTGTGTTGGAAGCTCTCGGTAAGAAAATGATCTACGAGCAGCTCCTTGAGGCGTTGGAGCCGAGATATGGCGACGCTCACCTGGAACACGTCTTTCGCACGCAGCTTAAAGATCGCGTGCAACGCAGCAACGAAAACCTGCAGCAGTGGGCCCTTGAGGTGGAGAAGATGGTTTGAAAAGCATACCAGTCTGTACCTGCTTTCATTGAAGGGAACCTGGTTCAGACATTAATCGACGGCATTCGCGACCCTGAAGTCAGAGCTAATGTGAGGCTCGGGCACCACGAGACGCTTAAGGACGCCTTGGCCCATGCACTGGAGGTGGAAGCCGTGCGGCAGGATCTTCGCTCCCATCACGTTAGGGAGGTTGCAGCAGCTACGGTTCGCGACCGCAATAAAGGATACAGCCCTAGGTGCTATGGCTGTGGGAAAAAGGGCCATCTTCGATCCAGCTAACCTAAACGAACCGTAGAAAGGGAAGGTGAACGATATCAGGAGGGTGGTGCGGCTAACAGCCCCGCCCAGCAGCAGCAGGGAAACGAGTAAAAGCCAGAACTGCGGGGCGGGTGCTGGCTGATGTTAAAAGAGCCCCAAGGATCTCGATCTTACAAACTCATGATGGGAACAGTCTGATCATCAAGGGCGAGGTCAACGGAATGCCGTGTAAACTGACCATAGATACCGGAGCATCTCGTACAGTTGTTAGTTCCCAACTTATAAGTCAGCTCCTTGGGGACTCCGCATACAACCGAGAACGCATTAATTTGGTAACAGTCACCGGTCAGCGTATACCCGTCCGTGGAGAGAAAGAGATGGAGTTGAAGCTAGGCAACATGATCTACCTGCATAATGTCATCGTGGCTGATATAATGGACGACTGCATCCTGGGCCTAGACTTCATGTGGAAGGATTGTTGTACGATTGACGTTAAGCAAGGTGTCTTGAAATGTGGACAAGAGGAACTTTTTGTGGAAGGGGCGTTAACAGGGAACGTGTACAGCCTTGAGAAGATTGTTCTTCCGCCGAGATCGGAAACGATTGTGCCGGTTAGTCTTCCTCGGAATCCTGGGCAACCTCATCGTTGTGTACTCGTGGAAAGGTTAGAAAATGACCTTCCATGGAAAGTGGCTCGAACCTTGGTCAGAACCACTAACATCTCAGGAGTACGTGTGCTGAACTTTTGTGACCAGGAACAGATTATAGAAAAAGGCACACTGGTTGGTACTTGTGAGGAAGTGGATTGGTTACGTCGGTGCCAATATCTATCGACTGGGTCCCCCAGCAAGGATGCACAAACGAGAGTGAGCACACTTTTAGAAGACTGTCGCAGCGTTCTCTCCCCGAATGAAATGGTCAAAGCGAAGAAGTTGTTACTCAAGTATGCCGATGTATTCTCATCAAACGATGCTGACATAGGAAAGACTGGCTTAGTTCAACACAAAACAAACACAGGTGAAGAATTGCCTATCCGTCAGCGGCCAAGAAGATTACCGGTAGCACGTGAAAAGGAAGTGGAAACCATGATTGAGGGAATGGTGAAGGATGGTGTTATTGAACCTTCATCTAGTCCATGGTGTTCACCCGTGGTGCTGGTAAAGAAGAAGGACGGCAGCATGCGGTTCTGTGTTGACTACCGCCATCTGAACGACGTTACAAAGAAGGACAGCTATCCCTTGCCAAGAATTGATGACACGCTTGACATGCTTACAGAAGTAAAGTGGTTTAGCACGCTGGATCTAAAAAGTGACTACTGGCAAGTTAAAATTGACCCTAAGGACAAGGAGAAAACTGCGTTCTCGACGGGAAAGGGTCTGTGCCAATTTAAAGTAATGCCGTTTCGATTGTGCAATGCTCCAGCAACGTTTGAAAGGCTGATGGAGCTTGTACTTACCGGGCTAATCGGCGATGCCTGTCTGGTCTACTTGGATGACATCATCATCGTGGGCAGTACGTTTGAGGAACACCTTCAAAACCTGGAACGCGTGCTCATGAAGATTCAGTGTGCCAACCTCAAGTTGAGTCCGAAGAAATGTTCACTATTCAAACGGCAAGTCAACTTTTTGGGGTATGTAGTGTCGGAAGAAGGTATCCGCACGGATCCGGAGAAAATCGCCGCTGTCAAGGATTGGCCAGGACAAGACGTAGAGCATTTTTGGGTTTGTGCTCCTATTACCGGCGATTTGTGAAGAACTTTGCAGATATAGACAAACCTCTGCATAAGCTAACCGAGGAGAAGCGACATTTCTGCTGGGATGAAAGTTGCAATATCGCATCCCAGGAGCTCAAGGACCGTCTGTGCAAAACACCTATTTTGGGATACCCTGATGCAAGCAAAGAATTTATAGTTGACACAGACGCAAGTGATATAGTATAAGTGTAGTGATATAGCTATGGTCGTGATAGCGTACTTCAGCAAGTCGTTGTCAAAACCGGAAAGGAACTATTGTGTCACAAGACGCGAATTGCTAGCTGTGGTAAAGTCGTTGCAGCATTTTAGGAAATATCTTCTGGGATGAAAATTTCACTTACGAACTGACCATGCTGCACTAAAATGGCTATTGCAGTTTAAAAATCCAGAAGGACAAGTTGCGAGGTGGATTGAACTACTGCAGGAATACGACTTTGAGATCGAACATCGCAGTGCGAAATCTCATGGCAACGCAGACGCATTGTCAAGAAGACCTTGTCCTGAAGATTGCAAACATTGTACTAGGCAAGAGAGTAGGGAAGTGATATCCGTGAGGATGCGCAGGACAGACCACCTCAGCAACGAGGGGAAGGACAGCTTACAACGTGCACAGCAGGAAGATCCGGACATCAAGCCGATTCTGCAATGGATTAAGGCCAGTGCTCCCAAGCCCAAGTGGAGCGACGTCTCAGCGATGAGTTCGACCACTAAAAGCTATTGGGCCCAGTGGTACAGCTTGCTGCTTCAGGATGGAGTTCTGTGCCGTAAATGGGAAAATGTTCGGGGAGACAGCTGTCATTTGCAAATGGCTGTCCCTAAAACTAAAGGATCGGATGTTCTACAGCTGTACCATAATGATTGTTCAGGAGGCCATCTGGGAGTTAAACGAACCCTACTGAAGATCCGAGAATGGTTTTACTGGGTCCACTGTCGGCACGATGTCTAGGACTGGTGTCGCAAATGTACAAGTTGTGCAGCTGTAAAGGGACCTCAGACTCGTAGTAGAGGTGCGTTGAAGTTGTACAATGTTGGTGCACCATGGGAGAGAATAGCATTGGTGCTCCATGACCAATGCTATTCTCTCCAATTGATAGATGGAGAGAATAACATTGACGTGGCGGGGCCTTTTCCGGAGAGTGAAAGCGGTAACAAGTATTTCATGGTTGTGATGGATTACTTCACTAAGTAGCAAGAAGTCTTCGCCATTCCAAATCAAGAAGCTTCAACAGTTACAGATAAACTAGTTCATGAAGTCTTCTGTCTACTATTAAACTTTGGAAAAGAATTAGGGCTACCTGCAGACCTGATCACCGGGATACAACCTGATGCCCCACGCAGTATAACCGATTATGCAAATGACTTGCGGAACAAAATGAATGACATTTATGAGCACGTCAGACAATCGGGCCTGCAAATGTCTGAAAAGATGAAAATCCGGTATGACCGCAAAATGAACAACGAAGGGTTCGACGAAGGTTCACTAGTGTGGTTGCACAATCCAGTCCGCAGCAAAGGGGAATCTCCTAAGCTTCAAGCTAAATGGGACGGCCCGTACCGTATTGTAACCAGGATCAACGATGTAACCTACTGGATACAGAAAAGCGCAAGAGGGACTCCTAAGATCGTCCATGTGGATCGCTTAGCGCGTTATTATGGGGCCGATAATGCTCGGGATAAGCATGTCTTAGGAGGGGACAGTGTTGCGCGCCTAATTTGACGTCATTTACCCGGCACTAGCGCCATCTAGTGTCGGGGACGAGAGCGAGAGGAGCTTTCGAGAAAATGACATCACTAATCTTTCAGCCGACAGCGCCATCTAGTATCGAAACGAAGAACTAAGCTTCTAGAAGCCCGACACTCAAACTTTCGATGCCTTGTCGATTGGCGCGCGTATTTACTTGAGTATTCGGGATGTTTCGGTAATAATGTGTATTTAAAGGCGCTGCATGATGCGATCGAGGAAGTACTGGTTTTGGCGAGACAAGCGAAGCTTCGGAGCGAAATAAAGTGAATCAGTGTGATTAATTATTAGTGTTTTAAGTTTTAATTAGTGTAAAGTGAATTTTGGTAATTCAATCGGCAGTTTTTATTGTCACGAACCTCAAGCTCGTAACAATATTACGGATTTCCGCAAAGTAACGCCTGATTTTTTTAATTATCGAAAAAGTTATGTAGGTTTTTGAGCGTAACAAACGACTAAAAACTAACGTGGAACTCTCACCTCAGCAACGAATGTCTAAAATTGTTTTAGGTACGTGCAGTCTTATGGTAGGGAACAACTGGGACGCAAGCGAGGTTAGTTAGTGAGGCCGATTATGACCTACGCCTCCATTGTCTGGTGTAATAAGGCCAACCAAAAGACTACTGTGGACAGACTAAATAGTCTACAAAGGACTGCCCGCTTAATGGCAACTGGAGCGATGCCATCATCGCCTGGAGCAGGTTTTAATGCGCTTCTGTGCCTAACGCCTCTTGATCTTTATTTAGACTAGGAGGCGAGGGCTAGTTTTCATAAGATTAACTCCCAGGGCACAGTCTGCGCTTGCTTTCCTAAAAATTGAGATCCATGCTTGACTCAATTAAGGAAACACACAGGTTCTCATTGCTGCGTTGCACGCGATCTTTAAGCTCCGCACGAAAGACATGTTCCCGGTGAGCATCACCATATCTCGCCTCCAATGCCTCAAGGAGCTGCTCGTAGGTCACTTTCTTACCGAAAGCTTCCAACACAGCTAAGGCTTAGTCGTACAGGCCTAGGGTGAGTGCAGTCATGGCCTGACTTTTATTCCAACCGTTCGCCTCGATGACAGCCTCTACTGTATTTTGTAGGCTGATCAGGAAGAAGTCCCGTCTGACGGTGGCACTTACAGCGACGGTGTTATAGCTACTACGGGAGCTGTAATTCCATCCCTAAGTTTGAAGTCGTCCAGCGTTTTCTTCACGTCAGCCATCACGTTATCAACCCAATTGTTCACTTAGTCGATTCAGGTTTCAGCTTCCTCGATTCGGGTTTCAGCTTCCGACAGGCGGTTGTCATGATCAGCAACCCTATCCTTCATCTCCCTTATCTCTTTCCCAAAGGTAGCGGAAGGTGCTTTATAAGGAGCATCTGCTCTTCCAACCGACGGGCCTGTTCCTCTTATCCGCTCCGCAGCTGCTCTTCCAATCGGCGGGCCTGTTCCGCCGGCTGATCTTCCAACTGACGGGCCTGTTCCTCTTGTCGGCGGGCCTGTTCCCCCTGCTGCTCTTTCAACCAACGGGCCTGCTCCTGCAGCATCACCATCATAGCATATAAATTAGGTGCTACAGACTTACGAGCTGCTGACAGACCCTTCAACGTCTGCGGCGTTACACCACCAAATCGTCTCTGGTCCGTCTCCTGCTGGTGTTGACTTCGGGTACGGACACCCTCCGTGTCGTCCTGAGGTAAAATCGGCATGATTTTACCCCACTTCTGACACCAATTGTTACGGGCTTAGAAATCGTGACAATAAAAACTGTGATTGAATTACTAAAATCGACACTTTAATTACCGAACCCCAATCAAAACTTAAAACACACTAATAATTAATTACACTTAACACTTTAGTTCACTTTATTTCGCTCCGAAGCTTCGCTTATATCGCCAATTCAATACTGCCCCGGTTGCGGCCCCGAACGGCTTTATATAGGCCTTTTCCACCAAAACATCTAGAATGTTCCAGCAAATACCGGTCTCGACCGACTAGATGTAGAAAATTTTAGTGCGGAGTTTTCTAGAAAGCTTAGTTCTTCTATTCGATACCAGATAGCGCCAGTGGGAGAGTTCTAGAAGGATCTTGACGATTCTATTTCTGCTGCTTGATACCAAATGGCGCTAATAATCACCCGCCATATACCGAGCGCTAATTATAGCGCACAGCAATACGTATTCATTTTTATACAGAATAAAAATAATTTCTGAAAGGTCAAAAAACCTGTTTTGATTTGCAAATCAGTTGAACAAATGGGCATAATGGGATTTGTCTAGTTGTAAATTGGTTCAGGAACTTATGACCTTGAACCCGTTATTTAAAGATCTTCAATCAACAGAGCTTCATAAAGTTCTCAGACTTTTTAAAAATAATAATGATTGGCAGGATATTTTTCCCAAATGTGTAGACAGAACTTCGTATCTTGCTGACTATACCTCTACTATAATTGTCGCTAAACGGAAACGTAGTTTTAGTTTTAATACATAAAAACAATTAAAAAGTTACCTACGTTTCTACTATGTACCAGGAAAGACTGCCATATCTTGGAATCTTTACCATAGAAGATTCTATTGCCCAGAAGTTAAATTATTCCGAATTAATAAAAAAAAGTAAGCGCATAAGCCAGAAAGCTGGCCATCTAGGCTTTTCATTAAATTTGTTGTCGGTAATTCTTTTATCTTTTTTAACACTGTCTGCAGAGCAACAGATTCAATAAAAGTTGGCAAACAAGATCATTAACTTTTATTATGAGAAATAATCCGTACAACTAGTCACCGCAGCAAGGCAAGCATAGTGGCGTTGTCAAGCACAACAGGGTAGTGCGAGCGGAAAGGACAACATTTTTTTAACGCGAATAAGCAGAACAACTGCTATGGCAAAAGCGACAGGCACAACTGTGCTTGCCCCGCATATTATACACCTGTAATTATTTGATAGATCTAATACTACTTATTTAAAACCACGAAAATGCAACTGCATAGTATAGGAACACTAAGGTTTTGTATTTAGAGGGGCGCCACTACGAGATCTCGCACCACCTAAAAATTTTGCTAGAGCCACCACTTATTATCATTACAGCATATCCGTAACTATATTCTTCGTGTTTAAAAATAAAGATTGTAACATTTATTGGGGTTGTTCCGTTTATCCACCCTAGGGTGGATACTCGGAGGGAGGTACTCGGAGACGCGTGTTCATTTCACTTTTATTTGTTCTTCCGACTTTTTACTCCTAGTACAGTTAATTAATTTTTAATAACCACAAACTTAATCAAAAAACATATTGCATATTGACGTTACCGTTACAGTTACAGCCTATTAAAGTCAATGCATTAGGTAGGTACGTATTGTATTTAATAAATCAAATTAAACTTCCCCGTTTTAAACAATATTATAAATTAAATTACTAACTCAGCAATATGTTCAGGCAATTACTAAAACTAATTACATTATTGGGTAGGCGTAATTTGATATACTGGATAAATTCTTATCTTTTAATGTATATTTGCAATCGTTTTCTAAATTTTTTGCTACAACAGATGTGTTAGCGAAGAACTGGGTGTTTTTTGCAAGCATCTCAAAAACGTTACTATTGGATGTTTGTCTTGAACTTCATTTTAAATAATTTTATGCCAAGATTCTAATGAAGCGGTAATCCTGTGTGGCTCTCCATTTATTTCAGCATCCACCTCTCAAACAAGCAGTATGTACATATAATATATTTTATAGATAATGTCTACTAAGTATTTGGGCCAGTTTTTATCATGTTTCTACAAATGACTGTAGATAGCCTATAGAGAAAATTGGAAGAAAAATATTATATTAGAATTCCGATTATGCACTCCATTTGGGGTGGACAGATGAACACGCTGTGGCGGCGCTGTCGTCGCGCCGCAAGCGAAAACACACCGAAGCCTAAATCACGCTATCACCATTCCGAATCATAAACAGCATATATAGAACATCTCCGAACTATCACACGGAGTGTTGGCCGCTCCCCGGGCAGAACACCTTGCCCGGCGAGAGATCTCCCCTTTTCCTTCCACGTCCACAGTGGTGACGCCGACGTGATCTGCACACGCAACCAAACACCTTCGGAAACTACAACTTCAAGCCTTCGTCATTATCCTCAAGAACCCCTACCATTCACTACTGAGAATCGTCTTCTGCAGTCTTCAGTTCCTGCAAGCCAGTCCAACTTGTCTTCATCTCGACTCACCGCAGATTTATAAGGCAGACTTCTGGCACTTGCTCCGGCACGTCGTTCTCACCGGCATCACTTGCCAGTGCGTAGTACGGCATGCATTACACATCGGCATATTATTCGCACCGGTGTCACTTGCCCTTACGCACACAGCATGCATTCCCCACCGGCATTAAAAAAGGACACACTGGCAATCGGACTGCACTATCGACCTCCGGTCTGAGCAGGGGGGTGATGCGGCGGCGCTGTCGTCGCGCCGCAAGCGAAAACACACCGAAGCCTAAATCACGCTATCAACATTCCGAATCATAAACAGCATATATAGAACATCTCCGAACTATCACACGCAGTGTTGGCCGCTCCCCGGGCAGAACACCTTGCCCGGCGGTAGATCTCCCTTTATCCTTCCACGGCCACAATGCCTTTCAGAGTATCCACCCTAGGCTGGATTTTTTAGGGTGGGTAAACGGAATTACCCATTTATTGGCTATAAAATTAAACTTTTATCTTATATTTTATGCCGCACTTGTTGTGTGAAACTGTGACATAGACAGACATAGAGCAGACATTATATAAACATGTTATATTTCAAATTTAATTCAATTTGAACCAGTAGTTTAAGAATTATAACTAGTCAAAGTTTCTTTATTTTGTCACTCACTGACTGACCGATCATCAAAACTCCAAAACACTTCTAGCAGACATAGAAGCTTAAAATTTAGAATACAATTAGTGTTTAGTGTATAAATCAAGGAAAAACTAAAATGTTTTTTAATTTTGGTCCGGTTTTATAGATACACCAACTGCATAAATAACTATGTAATTCTATATAAATATATAGAATTACAAAGTTACATTTGCAGTGAATGAATCAGTGTACTTGTAAATGCATAATAGGTGTAGATAGGTAGGTACGTTGTTGGTATTCAAGAAACAGAAGGTACCGAAAAGGTACAAAATTGTGAGTATCTTATATACAAAAATAAATGAGATGCCATCAAAAACATAACTTGTAAAAAAACAAGTCTCGCAACTCAGTTCTTCTACCGTAAAAACTTGTGAGACCCATGTAATACCAAGTTGGTAATTTATTCAGTCCCTACTTAAGGATTCTTCTGTTTTAAGTTATTACGTAATTAGCTAACATAACGACATCTTATAGTGACCATATCAATGTTAAAAATCTTTTATGTTTTGAATACATAGATTGAGTTGGCCATCGCACTAAGCAATCAACTTAATATAATATATATTACTTGCACAGATTACCCCTAAACTTGCACAGATTATTTTGAGATACATTGTGTTTTCATGCGATGGCCAAGTCAATCTATATATTTAAAACATACAAGATTTTTAACATTGATATGGTCACTATCGGCTTGTTAGGTTAGCTAATTACGTAATAACTTAAAATAGAAGGACCCTTAAGTAGGGACTGGATCTCACAATTTTTTACGGTAGAAGGACTGAGTTGCGGGACTTGGTTTTTTTACAATTTATGTTTTTGATGGCATTATCATATTTAATAAATCATTTGACGTGAAATATCTTTCACTTCCACACTCCACACTTTACTTCCACAGCGTGTGAACTGCACACGTGTTTTTTCTTCTTCTAGATCCATTTATATTGATATATAGTCAAAATTCTCTACATCCACTAAGAATCATATGGAGGGATCTCCCACAAGGCTCAGTACTTAGTCTCCTTTGGTTTACTATATCTATACTTATAGTTTAGAGCTTTCTGTTAACTCATTTTGTATACAAAATTCAATCCAAATGCCTACGTATTAGCACCGGAGCAATGAAATCTTCCCCGTAGTCCCCAAACTGTTTATTTTTTTAAGATCTTCCAACTTTCTTGTCATCCTCTTCCTAAATAACACCTTTTAGAATATATTTCTGCAAGTTATTACTAGACTCACAAAAATCTCCCTGCTTATCCAACAGTTTGGTAACATTGTGTACAGACGTGTCATATAGCAATTAAAATAATTAAATAAGTATGTGCTTGGCCGTGACCTTGTTATAACAATACCGGTAGTAACTGTGACATACTTTAGTTATATAATATATAATTAAATTATAGTATATTATGTGTTAATGATTTTGTGGAAATGTTTAGATTTTTACTATTAAAAGTACCAGAACAAATAATAAAATGAAGAACAGCCCCTTCAACCGGAGTGCCAGGAGCATTCGCACCCCGCCTCCATCAACCTTACCCGTGCAGACACCCACCTCAAGCTGACCAATGAAAGCAGTTCCTGAGTTACAGCATTGGATGACAACCGTTGAACAGTGCCTTAACGAGGTGTGCTCCAACGCTACAGACGAAAGATTTAATTCCAACCAAAAAATGCGCAGTAAGTAAAATATGTCCAATAAAACAAATGTATCAACTCCATAGACTATGAGGTTGCATAAGATCGCCGCGTATTTGTATTGTATATTTACTTAGCTCTTAAGGCTACAGTCTTTTAAAGTTGACTCACATCGAATCATTAGCGCCACTTTGATTTCTTTTTTTACAGCAAATTATTGTTTCAGAGTAAAATATTTTGATAACACATAAATACCCAGATTATAAGTAATGGCTAAATTTTTTTTTTGGTTCATCTATGTGGTCTATGTTAGATAAATCAAACGGTAAATAGAGCTCTCTCGCACCCAACGCAATTTCGAGCTTTGTTCGTGTACCATTATAAGGCAATCGATAATAAAAAGGCGAAATCTATTCAGCGCGTTAGTAGCTAAACATCTTCATCTCCAAAATGCGCTGTTTCTTTTTTTCTAAATATCTTTCATTGTCTTAAATAAGAGGTCTCAATTTCGTTAAATTTCGCTGTTTTCGCCTCATAAAAAACTATTTGTTTCATAGCAATAGCTGAAAATATTTATGCTATAATAATTTTTTTCTCAAGGGCAGGTGTTTAATTAGACAAATATTAAAAAATAATAATTTAAACCACTTTATTTCAAAATTAATAATTATTTCGATCGACCTATAAAATATTGACTTTATAAACAATAATTGCGGGCAATATTCCTTAGTAGCCGCTGAGCGGCTGTAGCGTTCAGACGTCTTGTCTGTGCCAAATTTTTGCACTTCCTCTCGCTCTAACATTCCTCTTTCTCTCTCTTTCCCTAATCTTGGTTGCGCATTGTTACGAATTGAAAGTTTCTCTACTTTATTATTTTTTGCATATAATTCTTTAAGGGTTTATAAATCATTTTGTATTTGTTTTATAACTTTTAATTTCGATATGGACCATAAACGTAAAAAATATGCTTGTACCAGAAAACGAAAATTGAAATCAAACGTTGAAGCAATGAACAGAAATAGAATTCAAAGGTAAGTTTTTTGTGTTTCATAGTAAAATAGTTAACAACGTGCATATGTGTGAGCACTTGGTTAAATATTAGGTATATAATTAGGTAGGTACTTTTAAGCATAGTTTATAAATGAGTTGCATATTTGTACCCAGGTCCGCTGCTGGTTCTCGCCAACCGTTGTCAGATGTTAGCACCATTGAAATTGACGAACACCGTTTATCAGGACATGACGAAAGTAGACTTTTACGAACGACTTTAACAAATATAGTGTCTGTAACAAAGCCTGACAGTCAAGATATGACGAATAAAAAGGAAAGACGGAAACGAAAGTTTGAGGAAGCTAAATGAACTAAATGGATAAATGGAAGCTAAATAATGGGTAAGGTACCAAATAGGTGCCTACTTAATGATTTCTTATATTTTTTTCTTACGTTTCCTACCTAGGATAATTCGCGAGGCTAATTGAAATTAAAAAAAAAACATCTACTACCATTTGCTTGAAATCCTATAAAAAATAAAATAAAATTCAAAAGTTGGTAGGTATTACTTCTGTAATTAAATTATTACTTAATTCTTTTTCCGCTATATGTAACTATCTAACAAAAAATAAATACGAAATAAATTTACCTTTCATTTATCCTTCAGTAACTTCCATCCATCCGCATAACAATTATAGTAAAATAGGTAAAACCTACATATTATGTAAGTTCTTCAAGGAAATATAGAAGTATTATACATTTTTGGATTGCACATGATGTTTTGTTTACAAGCGACAGTAGCCTAATGGCAGGGAGCGGACCGCGAACTCAAAAAGGTCGTGGGTTCGAATCCACCATTCGACTACTGGCGTGAACCACTCGTAACACAAGCAATTTAAGCTTACCACGAGTGGTTAATGTCCTTTTTTTTAAAAAAAAGTACATTATGTTTTTATAGAAATACTTTTTTAATTTAATTTTTAAGTGTCATAAGGAAAATTTCGTCTTTTTGATTTTCAACTAGAGATTTCCTTGTTACCGGTAGCTGCTGATGTCGAGTTAATGACATTTTTAGATACGAAAACTATTCAGTAATACACGTAGACTACAAGTAAACTATTAAGTAATATCCTCAGCATCCCGTAATTTATTGTACGCCCACTATGGCCAATTTTGGATATAATGTGGCGTCAAACTGCTTACGACGTCCAATATACGGACGTCAAATAGGAGACTTAGCGCAATGTTCGCAAATTGTCATGCTGATCACAGAAACGTCAAAATCTAAAAAAAATTGGACGTCATTTTTCTTCCTCTTTAGCTTCCTGAGCTAATTGATTCTCGCATGGAACGCTCGATGCCAATCAAAGACCCTCCATACATCATTCAAGCCATTGCGAATAAATTAAAAAAAAGCGCTAAGTCGTCCGTCGATGCTGCTGTACAAGAATAGTAATTCATGCACATAGGTAAATGCTATACAAAGTTACATTATACTTTAATGAGAAACTATAAATATGTGTGATAGTGGACTGTTTGTACTTATATAGAAATTATTTTGAGTTTTTTTTTAATCTATTTTAGTATTTAGAACTACTTGACGTACTTGACGGATTTTCGATAGTGTCATCGACTTATTACGAAACCCTCAGTGCACGACTCATTCTAGCACTTGCCAGATTCATTTGAATAATCAATAATACGAGTACATGTTATACAGGTTCTAGATGATTATCTTTTAGAAACCTTTTCAACAAAACAACAAAAATTATACAAACTTAAAATATATTTTTTTTGTGTAACGAATTTTGTAATAAAAGCATGGAACAAAAATAGATACGAGGTAGAAAATCTGTATGTGAAAATTTGTTAGCTAATTATCAATAATCCTGTATATTAGATAAATTGATACTGGAAAATCTTAGTAGAGCAACTTTCCACGCTACGGCCAGAAAGATAACTGCGGTGGCGGTACATGAAGTGGCGGGGCAGGGAGGGTGTAGATGTGTCACCAGAACGCAATTTTTCTGTTTTGCTCTGAAAGACTGGGCTCTTAAACACTAGTTTTAGTTTATCTCCATCGATCACTAATAAAAAACTAAATAGACAATCAGTGACAAAAAATTTACTTACCGATTGAGCTCCCATTCGAACATTTGGGTGCGCTTTTAAGGGTCCTACTACTTTGTAATGGCTCAAATTTTATGATCCACTGCAGTAAACATAACCAGAAAAATATATGATATTTTTCTGGATATATGCTAGTTAGGTATTGTGTTGAAAACATGATACTACCAACTTGATACGATAGAAAAAAATTACAAAGATACTTCTAAAAAATTCTTTTAACTAGTAAAAATTATACTATTATACAAGCTACATATTAACTTATTATTGTTTTAATTTATTAGTCCAACTAATGGATTTTTTTTTAAATTGCATAATCTTATTTTTGAAATAATACGTACAAAGATAAATAGATATGTAGCAAGCAGAGTACAGACACTCCACACTGCTGCTGCCAGAGGCCTGATGCTGTATAGACGTGTCGCTCTTTTGGCCGCAGTATTTACGTAACCATATAATTTTATTTTTAAATTCTTTGTTTCATAAATATTTTGCTTTCCATAAATATTCTTCTTTCGTTTATATGTGGATATAAAATATTTTTAGTTAGAGTAGCGTAGTAAATAATTAATAACTTGTTAATAATTATCATTTGTGAATATGGGACATAAAGTGTTACTAACAGTAAAAAACGTTCGTATAAATTAAACTCCCAATATACGTATGATATTTAAAAGTAAGAATAAGTCCAATAAATATTTAAGGTGAATTGGGCGCCAAAAGCAGATTTTTCACACTTTATAGGTGCGCAGAAAATCAATTTTGTGAAATTTTAAGGATTTTTTTTAGTAAACTATGGTAGCCAAAACACGATTGACACATTTTGGCTCGATAGAAAAAGATCGCAGTTTCCTCAAAATCCACAATTTTAGGTACGTCCCCTAAGGGAAAAAGCAGTTTCATTCGGATGTAATGAAATCATTTTCATCAGTACATACGTGAGTGAATTATGGGTTTATTTTTCAATAAAAGAGTATATATCATTTTAAAAAGAAATGTCAAATAAATATTGTGCGATTAAATAGCGCGCGGACCGACCAAACAGTCCTGCCAGTCGTCCACAGCGTGGCGTAGAGAGCACCCGTGTATAACTTTACGCACGCCCGCTGTTGTCGTATAAACATAACAATATATTTAAAAAAATTGAGGGAATAAGTAAAAGTAAAATATGGGCGGGGGTTAGTCTACTCCTAACTTATTGATATTATAAATAGGACTAGATTAACACCTATTCTGCTCTCCTGTCCGGCGAGCAGTTTGGCGTATGGCTCTGGGGGAGAGCGCAGGTCGTGTTGATCCCCAGGGCAAGCCTGAGGAGTTCTCCTTCACGTGGTTGCCGCCTGTTATTTGGTCTGGTTCAATAGGAAACAGACAGAATAGAAACACTCGGACGATCCTTTTTTTTCTTTTCTTTTATCCCTCCCCCTTTTCCTACCCTAACCCAATCCACGGTGTCAAGCGTGTGGCTGGAGGGAGTCCAGTCGGAAAGGGTGCCTACCCGAGACCAGGGCGATTCGGGTAGTATTTTAGCCCTTCCCACGGCATGCAGGGCTCTGCCGGGGGTGACCAAGTATTTCCCTAGCTAATCGTGGGAACAAAATGGATAAAAATCGACATTTTGGAAAAGACATTGAGAAGTCTCTTTTAATGGAACTAGCTGTAGGTTTGGATGAGGCTCTTTTAGCCTCACCAACACCCTGCAACATTGCGCCCCAACCTGGGATGAGCCGTGAAGTGGAGGGCACTTTTGCAGCCGAACCACAATCGGAAACGAACCAGGGAGGGGAAAAGAAAAAGTTTGCTAGGCCTTATAAGCTTAGTGGGGCAGCGAGGAATAGGTCTCTCTCTGCCAGAAGCCTTGGGACGAAATTCCTCTGCCCAAGCCTTCCCCTATTTCGAAGGCGAAAAAACGCAGTCGGTCTGAGGAAGAGTCCCCCAAAGACCAGCCCAGGAATACTGTGAAGCTGGCAACGGGGGAGAAGAAGCTCAGCTTCAGTGCCGTAGCTGGCTCCGCGCGTATAGGAATTCGCAATTCGAATCTTATGTGTGTGAAGCAGATGCGGCTGGTCCACCGGACACTAACGAGGCCATCGCTAAGACGGCCTGTGGGGCACAACCGGGAATGGGTCCAAAATTTTTGGGTTTCACCCACAAGTCAGATTGGATTCTGGTAACGTACCTGAATAAGGCAAGCCAGGACTGGATTGTGGGTGAAATTGGAAAACTGAAGCCCTGGCCGGAGGCAGAGCCAGAGGTAATACCCGAGGGCGAACTGCCTAAGCCTCAGCTGGGCATTATCTACTTGCCCCGCAGCGAAGTCGGCTCTTCAGAGGAGGCGGCTGTGCTGTTGAGGGCACAAAATGAAGGGCTCCATACTGAGCTCTGGAGAATCCTCCACCAGGAGAATGGGTTCTTAGTAACCTTTTCTCTGGACGACCCATCGGCGGAGGCTCTTCGGAAGGCAGGAGGCAGAGTCATCCTTGGCTTTAAGATGATAACTTTTAAAGTCAGGGGAGGCTCTGACGCGGCAATGGAGCCCGAACCGCCCCAACCCCAACCCCCCCAGCCCTCCACCTCTTGGGGTGAGGCTGGAACGCCACCGGTGAGAGTGACGAAGACCCAAGGCGCAGATTTCGCCTCGGTCCAACGGCCTCCGCTTGTGTCGTCCAGGCCTGGGGGGAGGGAGGTGGGAGCGGTTTGACGAAAGGTAAAGCGGGGGTCAAGTGCGCAAGTAAAGGACGTCCTCATTCTCAACAGGCGGAAAAGATCCCTGCCCCCCCAACGCCAATAAATGGCTAAACCCAAGGGTAAGACGAGGGTCTTCCAAGAAAATATTCACCATGCAGCAGCTGCTTCTGCCGTGGTGGTTTGCTTTGCAGAGGACAACATTGACCTCGCCCCTATACAAGAGCCTTGGGTGGCCAACAGTCAAGTTCTGGGATTGACGGCTGCCGGTAAGATTCTTGTCAATACCAAAGGCAGTAGACCCAGAGCTTGTATAATTTATAATAAAAATATTGAACTTTTAGCTGTTTCAGAGTACTGCAACGATGACCTAGTTACAGCCTTCATAAATCTCAAGGGATACACAGGCGCCAGAGTAATCATTTGCTAAGCCTAACTTCTCGGCGAGAACGCAGATCCTACCATCGAGTTAGAGCGAGTGGCGGAGTTCGCCCGAAAACACAACGCCGAACTCGTGGTGGGTTGTGATGCTAATGCTCACCACACAGCCTGGGGGAGCACCAACATCAACGAAAGGGGTGAGTTACTTTATGATTTTCTCATCTTCAACCGCCTGGTAAGCCTAAACTTAGGTTGTACACCAACCTTTGTAACGCGTGCTAGGCAAGAAATGTTAGACATAACCTTTGCTACCAATAACATGTCCAGGCGGATAAATGACTGGCATGTTAGTAGCGAAAACTCGATGTCTGATCCCAAGCACATTAAGCTTGTGATTGGAGCATCACCAACCTATGAAACCGTTACTTTTAGGGATCCAAAAGCAACCTCCTGGGATATCTACAGAGATAGCCTAAGGAGGAATTTGGAAACGTTTCCTAAAAGCATCAAAACAATTGACGGTCTGGAGTTAGCGACGGAGACAGTAACCGTAGGTACCCGTGAAGTCTTCGAGTACAGTTGTACCGTCAAAACCAAGACCTCAACACGAAAAGTTTCTTGGTGGAATTCTAAGCTGAAAGAACTTAGGGAAAATACCAGGAAACTATTTAATAGGCCTAAGAAAACCAAAGAGTGGGATATTTATAGTGTAGCCCTAACTGAATATAATAAAGAAATCAGGAAAGCCAAGAGAGCATCTTGGAGGAAGCTATGCGAAGAAGGTGAGTCTTTGCCTCGCAGTGCAAGACAAGAAGAAGGATTTTTAAGAAGAAGATCAGGCTTCTTTAAAATCCCGATGGTAACTTCACTAACAGTGAAACAGAAACATTGGAGTTACTAGCGTCAACCCATTTCCCAGGGTCACACAAGACTTCAGTCTTGAATTCTTTTAGAGCCCTACGAAGTCCTTGCAATGAGGACTGGTGTAGGGCTGCAAAGATAATAGGGCGAAACCTGGTGCAGTGGGCTGTTGACTCCTTTGAACCATTTAAATCAAGCGGGGAGGATGGCATAATTCCCATCCAACTACAGAGGGGTATTGACATCCTTCTTCCTTATCTGGTGAAAATCTTCAGAGCAAGTTCTGCATGGGGATATATTCCAGAACGATGGACAATTGTCAAGGTTCTATTTATACCTAAGGCTGGTAGAAAGGGCTACGATTTACCAAAGTCCTTTAGGCCTATAAGCCTATCTTCCTTTCTTCTTAAGACATTGGAAAAGGTTATAGATAGATATATAAGGGATGTAGCTCTAGCTACGAGGCCCATACATTACAACCAGCATGCTTATCGCAGAGGCAAATCTACGGAAACAGCCCTGATCAGTGTCATTGACAGGGTCGAAAAGCACTGGAGGATAAAGAAATAGCTCTTTGTGCCTTTCTAGATATTGAAGGCACCTTCAACAGTAGCCCCACATCACTTGCTTTTAGGGGCCTGACATCTAAAAATGTTAGCCCACAACCATCATATGGGTGACGTCGATGCTCTCAAACAGAAAGGCAAAAATAGTGCTATTTCAAACTTTGATTGAGGTTGCAACTACAAGAGGCTAAAGAACAAGGAGGTGTTTTGTCACCCCTTCTTAGGACTCTTGCGGTTGACCAACTATTGTACAAAATGGCAGACTTTCGCATTGACACATTGGGTTATGCTGATGACCTTGTGATCATTGCGAGGGGCTTTTGCCAAAGTACTTTATCGTCAATAATACAAAGAGCCCTAAACACCATAAATAACTGATGTAGGGATAACAGTTTATCAGTTAATGCTGATAAAACTGTTATAATAACCTTTAACAAAAATAGAGACGTTTGGACAAATTAGTCCAACCAAAATTTAACAGCAAAGAAGTACCATTTTCCACGGAAGTTAAGTACTTGGAACTCTCACCTTAGCAACGTATGCTATAAGGCAAAAATCGCTTTAGGTACGTGCAATCGTTTGGTCGGGAACAACTGGGGCTTGCGTCCCAGTATGGTCCTATGGCTGTACAGCAGCATAGTGAGGCCGATTCTCACCTACGCCTCTATTGTCTGGTGTAACAAGGCCAACCAAAAGACGACTGCGGACAGATTAAATAGTCTACAAAGGACTGCCTGCTTAATGGCAACTGGAGCTATACGATCATCGCCTGGAGCGGTTCTTATTGCACTTCTATGCCTAACAACCCTTGATCTCTATCTAGACAAGGAGGCGAGGGCTAGTTTGTATAGGATTAACGCCCAGGGCGGTTTAAGCTTGCTCTCCTACAGATTGAGATCCATGCTCGACTCAATTAAGGAATCACCTGTCTTATGCATGATCTCAGATATCATACGTCCACTACACACTTTTGATAAAAAGTATATAGTGGAATTACCCTCCAGAGAAGACTGGCTGAATGGCCAGGTTATCTGTGAGGTCGGTAGCCTCATATGGTACCGATGGGTCTAAAATGGGCCTCGACGTAGGCTTTGGAATTTACGAGGAACGCCCAAAATTCAAACTTAGTATGAATTTGGGTAGATCACACCTCTATCTTCCAGGCAGAGATTTTCGTCATACTTCGGTGTGCGGAAATCAATCTGCAAAAACACTACGTCAACCATAAAATTTACGTAAACTATGATAGTCAAGCAGCACTGCTAGCGCTGAGATCAAACTTAGTGAACTCAAAGCTAGTTGGAGACTGCGTGAACCGTTTAAACGCCCTGGGATGTAACAACAGGGTCGTTTTAAAATGGGTTCCGGATCACGAGGGTATTGTAGGCAATGAATTTGCCGACAAACTTGCACGGGAGGGCTCAAGGTGCACACAATTTGGACCTGAGCCATTTTGTGGAATCTCAAGAAGCCTAGCCCGATTGACCCTTGAAACTCTTTATCACAATAAATCACTTAAGATCTTGTCTGACACACCAGGCTTGAAACATTCTAAAACCTTAATCCGGGATTTTGATCGTAAATTCGCTTCAGAAGCCCTGGAATTAAGTAAAAATAAATTGCGCATTCTGGCAAGAGCCCTAACTGGAACTTTTGTCTTAAAAAGCAGATGTCCATCCTGGTACTAATCAACTCAAGGATGTGTCGGTTCTGTTCCATAACGGAAGAAATGCCTCTACACATCCTAACTGATTGCGGACCCTTAATGCGCAAACGTAACACTCATCTGGGAAACTATCTACTCCGCCCAGAAGAAGTGAAATTGCTCACGGCTAAGCAACTCCCTCTATTCATTGAAGACATAGGGCTTAGCCGTGAACTATAGCCATAGCAGCGATCACAATAGATCTTATAGGTCGCAGTGATACTGGTCTCTTTACCTAGACCTGCATAGCTGCTCGCATATAATTAAAAAAAGTAAAATATACCACTTCCTAGTTTTCGCAGCATGAGAAATAAAAGAAAGGAAATGGCCCCGAGTTCCCAGCGCCCCTTGAATGAGGTAGGGGTGCGAAGAATCTCCGGCAGGAAAACCGGCGACGAGGTTCGCCATCCGTCACGGTCTGTCTTCCGGAGGGGTGAAAAGAGAATTGCGGAGGCCCGTCCAGCTACGCTGAATGTATGTGGGGCAATGAATGGTAAGATGGATGAAATATGCGATATGATGTATGATAGAGGAATAGATGTGTTATGTGTAAATGAGACGAAGCGGAAGCGAAAGGATGTCACTACGCATTGCATGTATACCGCGTATTGGTCTGGTGTAGACGAGACTGAGCGAGCATTCCAGGGATTCGGTATCATCCTTTCAGAAAGAATGAGTCAATGTGTGAAAGAGTAAGAAGTTGTTTGTTCTAGGGGCTACGCCCCATATATGTCCAGGCCCACTTATATCAGAGAGCAGTTTTGGGAGATGGTAAGGATGGTGTTTATGAAATGTAAGGGAAATGAAAATATTGTTATGTTTTGAGATTTTAATGGAAGGGTTTGGGTGGACAGGCCTTGCTATGAAAGGATATTGGGAGCGTTTGGTGATGAAAGTATAAATGAGAATAGTGAAAGCCTCCTCACCGTATATGTGGAAAAGAATATTTTTGTAACGAGCACTTTCTTTCGTCATAAGAAGATTCACATGTATATGTGGGAAAGAGGTGATAATAAAAGCATGATAGATTTCATAATTGTGTCCAACGTAGGTAGTGTAAATGGGTCCAACGTAGGGACGGACCACTACCCGGTCTTATGCCGAATTAAGGGTTTATTCAGACGTTGGCAGCATCGGACATCTGTGTCTACGACTGCGTTACAGCGTATAAGAATAGAAAGGTTACAAGATGAAGATGTGAAAGACAAGTACAAATGTAGACTGAGAGAAAATATAAGTGATCTAAATCAATTGTGTGTGAATGCCTTAGGCTTGGAGAATGTGTGGTAAAGAACTACCAGGGGAAATTCAAAACAGCCTAGATTGAATGCGATACGAGACGAGAATGGCTGTATTCAAAATGATGAAGTGTTGAGTCTAAAGAGATGGAAGGAATATTTTGAAAGTGTATTTATGAGTTTAGAGGGGAGACGTGTGAACTAAATGAAAGAAAGAAATTTCGAAAGAAGATGAAAGAGATATCTCTTTCATCTTCCTCATTCTATAGTTTTCAGAGATTGAGGTATACATGACTAGAAGACGTGTCGTAATTTCCCGAACAGTGCCCAGCCGAGTAGAATCCGTCGATTGACCTCTCGGTCGAAGTTGGACTTACCTAGTCGGACTATTTGTCCCAAGTAAACGTACTCGTCAACAACTTCGAGCATAGTGCTCCCAACAACTAACGGCATAGGTGTGACATGGATATTAAACATGATCTTTGTTTTGTCCATGTTCATACTAAGAACTACCCGTTGGGAGACACCATTGAGGGCATAGTGCTTAGGTCCTCCAGCGATTCTGCCATAAGGACTAAATCGTCGGCAAATCGAAGGTGAGTGATGTACTCGCCATTGATGTTAATACCGTATCCTTTCCAGCCCAGTAGCTTGAAAACGTCTTTCAATGCAGCGGTGAAGAGTTTCGGGGTTATAACGTCACCCTGTGTTACACCTATCTGCAGTTGGATAGGTTTCGAACTCTGGTTCTGTACTCGAATAGCCATCGTAGCCCAACTGTACAAACACTTCATCACTTCGATATACCGACAATCAGCTTGGCACCGCTGAAGGGACTGTAGCACCGCCCAATTCGACGTAATCAAAGGCTTTCTCATAGTCCACATACGCCAGGCAAAGTGGCAGATTGTACTTTTCGGTCTTCTGTACAATCTGCCGCAGGGTTTGTATGTGGTCTATGGTACTGAAGCCTTTTCGGGAACCGGCTTGTTCGGGAGGCTGGAAGTCGTCGAGTCTGCGTGCGAGACGATTCGTAATGACTCTCGAAAACAGCACGTAGACGCAGCTCAGAAGGGAAATCGTTCTGTAGTTCTTCAAGAGAGCGTTGTCGACTTTTTTAAAGATTAAGATCACCGCACTTCTGCTCCACGCCTCCGGAGTAGTACCACCATGGAGGACGGAATTGAAGAGGTTCTGAAGGACTTTAAGTACCGGTGTTCCACCCGCTTTCAGAAGCTCCGCTGTAATTCCATCCTCGCCTGGGGCCCTGCCGTTTTTAAGGTGCTAGAGAGCCATTCTTATCTCGCTCAGACTGACGTCCGGGATATCATCGGAATAGTGTCGGATAGGACTTGCTCTTGGATCGTAACTCACACTTGCGTGTGGCTCCAACGATGATGTGTACAGCTGCCCATAGAACCTCTCAATCTCCTCAAAATCTCAGGTTCCCCGGAAACGATGCTGCCACACTCAGTCTTCTGATTTGACAGTTGGCTCTTTCTGGCCCACAGATCTCTGGCAAAGACTTTGGAGCCCTGGTTCCGCTCGATCGCTTCTTTAATACGAGCAGTATTAAAGTTGCGTAAGTTTCGCCGCATGCATTTGGAGATCTGTCTGTTAAGTCGCCTGTATGCTGCCAAATCTGTTGACGATTGCAGCCTCATCTCCCGTCTAACAGCCACGAGATTAAGAGTGTGATCGGAGAGTTTTCGTGTTCTTCTGTGGCGGGTCTTGCAGAACTTAGCTCCGACCGCATGGATAGTTTCCACGAGGTTGTCATTCATATCGTCCACTGCATTGCAATTAGTGGTCGCAAACCGGGATCCCGAATCTCGAAAATACCGGGATACCGGACTGAAACGAAAGCCTTAAAATACCGGAATTGAGTGAACGGAAACCGGTATTTACGACTTTTCGGTATTTCATTATAAATCTATGGCAACGCGGCTCGACTATGCAACGCAAGTCGCGCGACTACACTCTGGACTGAGTGAGAGAGAGTACTTACCCCCGAGTCCTGAGGCGACGACAAATCCGGCCGCTCGCCTATACAACTAATGACGGTGCTAGTGTAAAGATCGCATTTTTAAGAGAAGCAGCACTTTTCCACCAGCGATGCCTTGCTCATGGTATACAGTTCCCAAACTCAACTAAGAGAACTGGAAGATCACGATTGTTATGACTTTGCTTTGGAATGTTATGGAGAAGATTACTATGACGAGGGAATGGTTGGGTGTTACCATGTGCTTGGGATCATATAAATTATAAAATTAAATCCCAAAACATGCATATAATTGCAAGACTTCAAGATACCCCCATTCTGCGTACATCGGACCAAAAACTAATAATTGTTAACTGAAGGTAACCGTGTTTAACTATGACACTGGGACGGGAATATAAAATAAGTTAAAATACGCAATAAAATTCGTAAAATTTAGTTTCATTTAAACTTCTTCAATTTATGAAAACAATAAAAAAATTAAATTTATAACATTCTGTGCTATCGAATTTAACCTATGAACCAGATTTTCTTCTTCTCTAGAGATATCGTTTTTGGAACCGGTGGTAGATCTTAACGTTCACAGAAGTTTTAGATGATCGTAAACCGAAGAATATAATATATGACTTTTTCTAACTACGCCATGTAGCAAATAAAGCTCTTATTCGATTTCCATGAAAAAAGTGAAGAAAAAAAAAGGATAAATCGCCCAAGAGCATTTTATGTTTTAATAAAGCTGAGGATAATGAAGAACTTTATAAGAACATGAAGAAGTAAGTCTATGAAGAAGTTACTTAGCGGGAGTATTTTATGTTATTGTTAAGGCTGATTAGTGGAGGTTACTTATGTTTAAATCATTTAAAATAACTTAGAAGCATTAAGTTATTTCTTAAACTTTAAATAAATGATTAATTTTTTTTTTAAATAAATGTGATTTTCTTATCTTAACACACTTTTATTGATTGGCTGGTGACAATTCCCTTATGAAAATTACGGTTACCTTACATATTTTAAAATATTTTTCTCACTATGTTAAAAAACGAAAATACCGAAACGACCGAAATCTCGGTATTCATTAAAAACTAATACCGAAAACACCGGTTTTTGAAAAGAGGTCCGGTATTGCGACCCCTAATTGCATCTTCTAGGCACTGAAAGCGGTTACGTAACTCGAGCTGAAAGCTTTCGAGATTCTGGATTAGAGCACGAGGGGGACGGGGCATTGACTTCATTAGAGGAGACCTCTCCAATTTAACGTTTAGGTTCAGTGTGCCTCTAACCATTCGTGATCGCTGCCAGTTTTCACCCTTGCGATCACTGAGATATCACTGAACAGTAGTATTTGTATGTTGTATATTGTATGAAGTATTTGTATGGCCTACAAATATTACAACTGCAAATAATACAATGATACAACATACAGAATAAGGAGTCGTAAGGAGAAATAAGATAATAAAAAGAAATCTATAGGCATAGGTACGACCGTACGAGTCGTATCATGTTGTACCTGTCTGTAATACAATAGGTATCGCCACACTAGAAGGCTCTTTTGATGCACCCAATTATTATCTGAAATTATATTATAAATAAACGCTGGTTATATCAATCAATTACAATATATTTGTTTACTACGTAGATGTATTCAACTATTAGTGGGCTTTGAAATAATCCTACACTTATGAAAGTGCGATCTGCAGCTTGTCGCTAGGCTTGGGTAAAAAATATCGATAATATATATATAATCGATATTTATAAATCAATTTCAAAAAATATAAATTTAGTATCGAATTCGTATTAACTTCGATATATTTTAAAATGTATTAATCGACAAAACATTAAGCAACAAAAGAAGCTACAAAAACATTCATGTGTCGTTGTCAGTTTTTTTCGTCATCCAACCGTACAATAATATCATTTTGAGCCTTATCGTAACTACATTAAGCAAAACATGAGGATATATCGATATTCATCACGTAAATATATCAATACTGTTTAAAATATCGGCACGATATATATCAATATAGCTTATCACTTGCGCTACATGAGTAGATAAACGAAATATTGCTACCTGAAGACGCGAAGGACTCCCCTCGTCGATCACCTGGCCGCGTCTGCTTCACCCCCTTAAATCTAGGTGAGCACGATACCATTTCGTCTTAATTTACTTTATTCTGTAGGTATTTACGTAGATACAGGGCTGAGACAAAAACGGATTTATTCTGAGTGCCGAATTTCGAATTTAAAGAGATGGAAGGAATACTTTGATAGCGTGTTTATGAGTGAAGAGTCGTCTGAATTAAATGAACTGAAAAATTCCGCAAGAAGTGGAAAGAGATATGGAGATAAAATATTGTAGATAAAATAATAAAAGCAATGAAAGCAGGTAAGGCAGCTGGATATGATAGAGTATCACTCAAGATGCTAAGGGCTGGAGAGGGAGTGGCAGCAGGCCTGCTATGCACCTTGTTTAATTTATGTTGGGAGATGAAACGGGTACCGGAAGACTGGTGTAAAGCAGTTATAGTAACAATATATAAAGGATAAGGGTCACAGCAGGACTGCAAAAACTACCGGGGTATCAACTTGCTTAGTATTTTGGGTAAATGTGTTAATTGAAAGAGTTATGAAAGAAACTGATGGAAAAATTTGGGTTGTGCAAGCGGGATTTAGAATGGGAGTGGGGTGACAGATCAAGTCTTTTCCATGCGCATGATTGCAGAGAAGTTTTTGGTCAAAAACCAGAACGTTTTTTGTGTTCTCATGAACTTGGAAAAGGCTTATTACATAGTGGACAGGACTGTGTTATGGCAAACACTGAACTCAATTGGGTTGAACGCTGGTTCGATTCAGGCATTAAGGTCTCTTTATAGGAACTCTAGCGCTTGTGTCAAGATCAACGGGGTCTATTCTGAATGGTTTGGCATCCAAAATAGTCTCAGATAGGGCTGTGTAGCTTCCTCTTAGCTGTTCAACCTATTTATGGACCGTTGTTTGCAAACTTTAAAAGATGAAGAATGTGGGTTAAGAGTGGGCGAGTTAACCGTTAAATGCCTTTTGTACGCCGTTGATAAAGTCATATTTGCGTCGTCGGCGGCTGAGTTGCAAACGATGGGTTACATTAATAAACTGGGAATTAAAAGAAAGGGGAATGAAAGTTAACGCAAATAAGACAAAAGTGATGGTTTTTGAAAGAGAAGAAAGTAAAACGTTATGTGAAATAAGAATAGAAAGGGAGTTGATTGAGCAAGTGGATGAATTTGTGAATTTGGGATGTGTATTTAGCAGGAATGGTAGATATGATAAGGATATAGAATGACGAGTGAATGCAGGAAATAGAGTTAATGGAGCACTACACTCTATTATAAAGAATCAGAATGTGTCAAAAAAGGCACGTATGGTAATTCATAAAGCTGTGTTAATCCCTACTTTAATGTATGGTAGTGAATGTTGGGTGTGGCAGAAGAAGCACGAAAGTAGAATAAATGCTGTAAAAATACGGTCTTTATGGAGTATGCTAGGGTTGAATCTGCATGACAGGGTGAGAAATTGTGTGATAAGAGTAAAATGTGGTATGCAAGATGATGTTGTGACCAGGATTATGAAAGGAATGTTTCAGTGCTTTGGTCATGTAGAAAGAATGAATGAGGAAAGAGTGACAAAGAAAATTTATATGGCCGATGTGAACGTCAGAGTCGGGAAGGGACGCCCTAGAAGAAAGTTTATCGACCAAATTGGCGATATTTTGAAAATGATACCTTAGGTACATTAGAAGTACCCTTAACTGACGAGCGTGTATGCGTAGATACATGGATGTAAAGGAGGCGAGAGAGGTATGTCAGGATCGTGCCAAATGGAAGTCCGTAGTCTCTGCCTATCCCTCTGGGTGACAAGCATGAGTATTTATGTTATATGTTATTTATAGCAAAAATACGTACAATAAAAATATAAATTGCAGATGTCTGTACATTTTATATCCTTGCAATAAAAGTGATTGAGGAGGACTAAAAATAAGTAAATAAATACATTTCTACCATTTTTAGAATTGTCTGTCTGTCTATTTGTTTGTTAACGTATCACGTATAAAGTACTAATTTATATCAAAATAATCAGTAAGGAAAATATAAAGCGTATCTTTGTGCTTTTAGTCTTTATTTTATTAAAAAACGAAGAAAGAAAAAAAGAGACAAATGACACGTCTAAAAGATTTAAAAACTTTAATTACACCAACAATGAATGTTGTACGCCACAGCACAAGGCATCAAGCTCTCTAGTATATACGCAGTAATCTATGCATCAAGCCATTGCACTATTTAATTCTTTGCCTATCTCATTTAAAATTATTTATTGCCACCACAAATTCCAAAGTAAACTCAAATCATTATTAATTACAAAAAGCTACTACCTACTCAGTTGACGATTACCTAAATGACAAAAATAAACTTAATGTATTGTTACGAGCTTGAGGTTCGTGACAATAAAAATTGCCGATAAAATTACCCAAATTAACACTTTAATTTACTTTACACAAATTAAAGTTAAAACACTAATAATTAAACACACTAATTCACTTAATTTCGCTCCGAAACGTCGCTTGTGTCGCTGAGTTCAACTCTGTCTCGATCGCATCTTGCGCCACCTATTTATTCAAATCAGCAAAACATCCGGAATGTTCAAGTAAACACGCGTAAGGTACCGAGAGCTCGAGTATAGATTTTCTAGAAACTTAGTTCTTCGAGTGGCGCTGTCGGCCGAGAGATCGGTGATGTCATTTACTGCAACGCTCCCCTCGCTCTCGTTCCTGACACTAGATGGCGCTGATTTGAGCGCGGCGTAACACTGCCCCCTCCTAAGACATGCTCGTCCCGAGCATTATCGGTCCCATAATAACGCGCCAAGCGATCCACATGGACGATCTTAGGAGTCCCTCTTGCGCCTTTCTGTATCCGGTAGGTCACATCGTTGATCCTGGTTACAATCCGGTACGGGCCGTCCCATTTGGCTTGAAGCTTAGGAGATTTCCCTTTGCTGCGGACTGGATTATGCAACCACACTAATGAACCTTCGTTGAACCCTTTATTGTTCATTTTGCGGTCATACCGGGTTTTCATTTTCTCAGACATTTGCTGGCCCGATTGTCTGACGTGCTCATAAATGTCATTCATTTTGTTCCGCAAGTCATATGCATAATCGGTTATACTGCGTGGGGCATCAGGTGGTATCCCAGTGATCAGGTCTGCAGGCAGCCGTAATTCTCTTCCAAAGTTTGCGAAAGCTGGTGTCACTGCTGTACTTTCGTGAACAGAACTTCGATATGACAACAAAAACGGTTGTATGTGCTTGTCCCAATCTCGTTGCCGATTGTCTACAACTTTTGCTAGGTACCTCTCCAATGTCTGATTAAATCGTTCCACCATTCCATCAGATTGCGGGTGATAAGAAGTCGTTCTTGTTTTATGAGTACCCATAACTCGGCAAGTTTCCTGGAATATTTGAGACTCAAAATTCCTTCCTTGATCACTGTGAATCTCTAAAGGTACTCCAAAACGACAGAAGACTTCATGAACTAGTTTATCTGCAACTGTTGAAGCTTCTTGATTTGGAATGGCGAAGACTTCTGGCCACTTAGTGAAGTAATCCATCACAACCATGAAATACTTGTTACCGCTTTCACTCTCCGGAAACGGCCCCGCCACGTCAATGGCTATTCTCTCCCATGGTGCACCCACACTGTACTACTTCAATGCACCTCTACTACGAGTCTGAGGTCCCTTTACAGCCGCACAACTTGTACATTTGCGACACCAGTCCTCGACATCGTTTCGACAGTGGACCCAGTAAAACCGTTCTCGGATCTTCAGTAGAGTTCGTTTAACTCCCAGATGGCCTCCTGAACAATCATTATGGTACAGCTGTAGAACATCCGGTACTTTAGCTTTAGGGACAACCATTTGCAAATGACAGCTGTCTCCCCGAACGTTTTCCCATTTACGACACAGAACTCCATCCTGAAGCAGCAAGCTGTCCCACTGGGCCCAATAGCTTTTAGTGGTCGAACTCATCGCTGAGACGTCACTCCACTTGGGCTTGGGGGCACTGGCCTTTATCCATTCCAGAATCGGCTTGATGTCCGGATCTTCCTGCTGTGCATGTAGTAAGCTGTCCTTCCACTCGTTGCTGAGGTGGTCTGCCCTGAGCATCCTTACGGATACCACTTCCTTACTCTCTTGCCTAGTACAATGTTTGCAATCTTCAGGACAAGGTCTTCTGGACAATGCATCTGCGTTGCCATGAGATTTCCCGCTGCGATGTTCGATCTCAAAGTCGTATTCCTGCAGTAGTTCAATCCACCTCGCAACTTGTCCTTCTGGGTTTTTAAACTGCAATAGCCATTTTAGTGCAGCATGGTCAGTTCGTAAGTGAAACTTTCGTCCCAGAAGATATTTGCTAAAATGCTGCAACGACTTTACCACAGCAAGCAATTCGCGTCTTGTGACACAATAGTTCCTTTCCGGTTTTGACAACGAATTGCTGAAGTACGCTATCACGACCTCTTGGTCACCACTCCGTTGAGACAGCACACCGCCAAGTCCTATATCACTTGCGTCTGTGTCAACTATAAATTCTTTGCTTGCGTCAGGGTATCACAAAATAGGTGTTTTGCACAGACGGTCCTTGAGCTCCTGGAATGCGATATTGCAACTTTCATCCCAGCAGAAATGTCGCTTCTCCTCGGTTAGCTTGTGCAGAGGTTTGGCTATATCTGCAAAGTTCTTCACGAATCGCCGGTAATAGGAGCACAAACCCAAAAATGCTCTAACCTGCGTCTTGTCTTTTGGGACCGGCCAATCCTTGACAGCGGCGATTTTCTCTGGATCTGTGCGGATACCTTCTTCCGATACTACAAACCCCAAAAAGTTAACTTGCCGTTGGAATAGTGAACATTTCTTCGGGTTCAACTTGAGATTGGCACTCTGAATCTTCATAAGCACGCGTTCCAGGTTTTGAAGGTGTTCCTCAAACGTACGGCCCACGATGATGATGTCATCCAAGTAGACCAGACAGGCATCGCCAATTAGCCCGGTAAGTACAAGTTCCATCAGCCTTTCAAACGTTGCAGGAGCATTGCACAACCCAAACGGCATTACTTTGAATTGCCACAGACCCTTTCCCGTCGAGAACGCAGTTTTCTCCTTGTCCTTAGGGTCAATTTCAACTTGCCAGTAGCCACTTTTTAGATCCAGCGTGCTAAACCATTTTATTCCTGTAAGCATGTCCAGCGTGTCATCAATTCTTGGCAAGGGATAGCTGTCCTTCTTTGTAACGTCGTTCAGACGGCGGTAATCAACACAGAACCGCATGCTGCCATCCTTCTTTTTCACCAGCACCACTGGCGAACACCATGGACTAGAGGAAGGTTCAATAACACCATCCTTCATCATTCCTTCAATCATGGTTTCCACTTCCTTTTCACGTGCTACCGGCAATCGTCTTGGCCGCTGACGGATAGGCAACTCTTCACCTGTGTTTATTTTGTGTTGAACTAAACCAGTCTTTCCTATGTCAGCATCGTTTGATGAGAATACATCGGCGTACTCGAGTAACAACTTCTTCGCCTTGACCAATTCGTTCGGGGACAGAACACTGCGACAGTCTTCCAAAAGTGTGGTCACTCTCGTTTCTGCGTCCTTGCTGGGGGTCCCACTCGATATATATTGGCACCGACGTAACCAATCCACTTCCTCACAAGTACCAATTAATGTGCCTTTTTCTATAACCTGGTCCCGATCGCAAAGGTTCAGCACACGTACTCCTGAGATATCAGTGGTCCTGACCAAGGTTCGAGCTACTTTCCATGGAAGGTCATTGTTTACCCTTTCCACAAGTACACAACGGTGAGCTTGCCCAGCATTTCGGGGAAGACTAACCGGAACAATCGTTTCCGATCTCGGCGGAAGAACAATCTTCTTAATGCTGTACACGTTCCCTGGTAACGCACCTTCCATAAAAAGTTCCTCCTGTCCACATTTCAAAACACCTTGCTTAACGTCGATCTCACAACAATTATTCCTCATAAAGTCTAGGCCTAGGATGCAGTCGTCCATTATATCCGCCACGATGACATTATGCAGGTAGATCACGTTGCCAAGCTTCAACTCCATCTCCTTCTCTCCACGGACGGGTATACGCTGACCGGTGGCTGTTACCAAATTAATGCGTTCTCGGTTGTATGCGGAGTCCCCAAGGAACTGACTTATAAGTTGGGAACTAACAACCGTACGAGAGGCTCCAGTGTCTATGGTCAGTTTACACGGCATTCCGTTGACCTCGCCCTTGATGATTAGACTGTTCCCATCATGGGTTTGTGAGATCGAGATCCTTGGGGCTCTTTTAACATCAGCCAGCACCCGCCCCGCAGTTCTGGCTTTTACTCGTTTCCCTGCTGCTGCTGGGCGGTGCTGTTGGCCGCACTACCCCCCTGGGATCGTTCACCTTCCCTTTCTAGGGTTCGCTTAGGGCAGCTGGATCGAAGATGGCCCTTTTCCCCACAGCCATAGCACCTAGGGCTGTATCCTTTGTTGCGGTCGCGAACTGTAGCTGCTGCAACCTCCCTGACGCGATGGGAACGATGATCCTGCCGCATGGCTTCTACCTCCAGTGCATGGGCCAAGGCGTCCTTAAGCGTCTCGTGGTGCCCGAGCCTCACAGCAGCTCTGACTTCCAGGTCGCGGATGCCGTCGATGAATGTTTGCACCAGGTTCCCTACAATGAGCGCAGGTACAGACTGGTATGCTTTACGAACCATCTTCTCCACCTCAAGGGCCCACTGCTGCAGGTTTTCGTTGCTGCGTTGCACGCGATCTTTAAGCTGCGCGCGAAAGACGTGTTCCAGGTGAGCGTCGCCATATCTCGCCTCCAAGGCCTCCAGAAGCTGCTCATAGGTCACTTTCTTACCGAGAGCTTCCAACACAGTTAAGGCTTGGTCGCGCAGGCCTAGGGTGAGTGCAGTCATGGCTTGGCTTTTATTCCAGCCGTTCGCCTCCATGACGGCCTCGAACTGGATTTTGTAGGCCGACCAGGAAGAGGTCCCGTCGAACGGCGGCACTTTGAATCCACGTAGCGAAGGTGCTGCAGCTACTACGGGAGCTGTAGTTCCATCCCCAAGTTTGAGTTCGTCGAGTGATTTCTTCATGTCAGCCATTACGTTGTCAACCCGATGGTTTACTTGGTCGATTCGGGTTTCAGCTTTCGCGATTTGGGTTTCAGCTTCCGACAGGCGGTTGTCATGCAGAGCAACCCTATCCTTCACCTCCTTTATCTCCTTCCCGAAGGTAGCGTGAAGGTCCTTCATGAGGAGCATCTGCTCCTCCAACCGACGGGCCTGGTCTTCCTGTCGGCGGGCTTGTTCCTCCTCTCCGCCCCGCAGCTGCTCTTCCAATCGGCGTGCCTGTTCCGTCTGCTGGCGAGCCTGTTCCTCCTGTCGGCGAGCCTGTTTCTCCTGCTGCTCTTTCAACCAACGGGCCTGTTCCTCCTGTCGGCGAGCCTGTTCCTCCTGCTGTTCTTTTAACCAACGGGCCTGTTCCTCCTGTCGGCGAGCCTGTTCCTGCAGCATCACCATCAGGGCACCTAAGTCAGGTGCTACAGACGTAGAAGCTGCTGACGAACCGGCTTCCGTGGCCGGCGGCTGGCCCTCAGACATCTGCGGCGTTGCACCACCAAATCTCCTCTGGTCCGTCTCCTGCTGGCGTTGACTTCGGGTACGGACACCCTCCGTTTCCTCCTTAGGTAAAATCGGCATTATTTTATCCCACTTCTGACACCAATTGTTACGAGCTTGAGGTTCGTGACAATAAAAATTGCCGATAAAATTACCCAAATTAACACTTTAATTTACTTTACACAAATTAAAGTTAAAACACTAATAATTAAACACACTAATTCACTTAATTTCGCTCCGAAACGTCGCTTGTGTCGCTGAGTTCAACTCTGTCTCGATCGCATCTTGCGCCACCTATTTATTCAAATCAGCAAAACATCCGGAATGTTCAAGTAAACACGCGTAAGGTACCGAGAGCTCGAGTATAGATTTTCTAGAAACTTAGTTCTTCGAGTGGCGCTGTCGGCCGAGAGATCGGTGATGTCATTTACTGCAACGCTCCCCTCGCTCTCGTTCCTGACACTAGATGGCGCTGATTTGAGCGCGGCGTAACAGTATTAATCTTTTTGTTTATGTACTGCTTAATATATTATAATCTATGATGACATGAAAAATATTTAATTATGACATGAAAAGTATTAAATATAAAATGATTGTCAAATGATATTTAAATTAAATTCGATTTTAGTTTTATTTAAGTTATAGTCAACCAAATCTAAGAAATACATTTTGACAGCTGTCAGACTTATTGCACCAAGCATGCAAACCAAAAAATGGGAATGTACAATATTCGATACTTAAAAAATCGATATCGATCATTTAGAGTTGGTAATCATTTACAGTTTGGTATAGAAAAAACAGTTCAAAAAAGTTAAAGCCGAGTCACAAAATGAGAAGACAAACACAAAACTACGCACAGTAAGCTCCCGAAATGGCGGAAGGTTGAAATTACGTAGGGGTTTTAAGCGCGGCTTTGTATATGAGTTTTTTTGCCTACACAAATTTACGTTGATAAAGTAAAAAAAACTTATTTTATTCATGATTCATGTAGTTTAAGCAATTTTAAAAATAAAAATTTAATTAAACAAATAATACATTAAAAATTAATCCGATTACTTTAATATTTTCGCCGATTATTCGCATAACAATGAATTTTAATCATCCAAACACTACGGTAAGGTACATAGCGACATATCATTGAAACGACGTCAAGTAATAAAGTTGATATTGGTTATTTTTTTAATATTGTGCTTTGTTTGAAAAATTAGAGTTTAAATTAGTGATAAATAACTATACACGTTGTAATGAACTATAGATAATTTCGAAAATCCTCGGATTTGCGTAAAAGGTTATTTTAAATCGTGTGAGTACGCTTGTGCAAAGTTATTGCGGAATGATTGATGTGAAACGTCAAAAGGTATTTCTTAGATTTGGTTGACTACAATTGCATGCAAATGTAATTCTTCATTTTGAGTAATTAATTTTCCAATATAATGTTATAATGTCCTATGGAATAAATGACTATGACTATGCCTATTAAAATCATTTCATTCTATCAAAAGTTATGATTAATATTCTGAAGTATAGGTACGAATTATAAGCACGAATTTGTTCAATGGCGGCGTTGAGTCAATCAAGTGCATTTTAATCTTATATCATAAATAAATGATGTAAAACAATCTTCCGTAACGATATAGTTATGTCAGTAACGCAGTAAACAAAAATGGGAAAGAATAACCTAATAAATATAAACAAAAATTATAATTAACCTTAGTATCTAAAGTAGAATATTTAACAAATGTCGTCGATAGACGGTAGTGTTGTGCAAATGTAATGCATAAAGGCAGGTTGTGTTTTTCGCGACTACTGGAAAGCGTAAGGTTATTTGCCCTCATTACGTTGGTTTCGGCTAGGATCGAACTTTTTTCTTTGCCTATGCTACTGTAGGAGTGATTTGTTCCGCAGGCACTGGTTTAAAAGTTCTAGTGTGTTTTATATAATGTAGGTATCAATCGCGTCGAAATTTTTGTTTTATTTTTACAATTGATGTTAACAGCGTCATCTCTTTCAGCGTCTCTCTTTTGTCTATACATTGTATATGATATTTGTAACAAAAATCTTTAAGGGTACTGTAAAGTTAAAAGGGGGTCATTGTAGAAGCGTGCTTGTCGCGACCCCTGCCAGCCCTTTTCAGGGCTGCAATTCTACACAGCTGCGCACCCATGCGAACGAGGGTTAGGGCGTCCCCCCAAGGCGACGCACACCAGCTCGTCCCCGTTGGTGTGGAATGCAGCGCGCAAAGCGGCGATGGGGACCGCCACCCGTCACGCACAGCCCGACACGGCGGAAGGTGGAGGACGGAGTGCAGAGTTGGCACGTGGAATGTTAGAGGAGGCATGAGAGATAAGACGAATGAGTTGATCGAAATAATGAAAGAAAGAGAATTAGATGTCGTGTGTATGTCGGAGACCAAACGGAAAGGCAGTGGTATTGAAGAGCTCCCTGGCGGGACGTTGGCTATATGGTCCGGAGTCTCGGAAAGCGAGAACGCCTGCCAAGGAGTGGGAGTGCTGTTGTCGTCCCGGTTGGTCGATCTTATGACTGAATACAAGGTTGTGAACTCAAGACTTCTCTGGGTTCGCTTCAAAATGGGACTGACGAAGTTATTCCTTTTGGCTGTTTATGCGCCGGTAGCTTCGTCGTCCAGGGCTGAGCTGGAGGAGTTTTGGGAGAATGTAAGAGAAGTTCTAGATTTGGTTAAGGGAAACGAAAGAACTGTTGTATGTGGTGATTTGAATGGATGGGTAGGTATCGCTCGACCAGGATACGAGTCGGTGCTTGGAAAGTTTGGAGATAAAAGGGTTAATGATGCTGGCAAGCTTATACTGGCTGTATGCAAAGAAAAGGGTCTTCTTGTGACAAACACTATGTTTAATCACAGGAAGATCCATATGTACACTAGAGAAAGAAAGAATGAGAGAAGTATGATTGATTTGTTCCTGGTGGATGACCGACTGCGAAAACAGGTGATGGATACACGAGTGTTCAGGGGTGCTGACCTGGGAACGGATCATTATCTAGTAATTACTGGATTTAGGGGTCTGTTCGCGGGTTGGCGCCACCGGACGGCAGTAACAGAACCACAGTCGGTCTGTCGCATCCGAAGCTGGAAGCTTCAGGAAGCGGATACTAGGGACAAATATCACACGAGGGTAGCCGAAAAGCTTGACACCATCGATGGCAGGAAAGAATGTGTGGAGAGAACATGGCAGAACCTTAGGGATGGAATGGTAAGTGCAGCGGAAGAAGTATGTGGTACGACAAAAAGAGGTAGTAGTAAAAGAAGAGATAAGAGAAGCTGTAAAAAAGAAGAAAAAAGCATGGTTAGACTACTTGGCCTCTAGTAACGATGAGCATATGAGAGAGAAGATGAAAGAAAGATATAAGCTGCAGAAAGTTCATGCGAAAACATTGATTGAGGAAGTAGTGAAAGTTGTAGAATAGAAGCGGACGAGAGGTTGTCGCACAACTTTAGGGAAAACTCCAAACTCTTCTGGAAAGAGGTTGGAAGGTCCCGGAGTGGTGCGACAGCTTTAAGAATGAACAAAGTGCTTTCGAGAACCAATGACGTCCTCTCAGAAAAATCGGACGTCATGCAGCGATGGAGTGAATTTTATAGAGAATTGTATGCGCGTCATGATCTTAGTGAAGGATCCGGGGGTGACGCCGTGACTGGCACGCCAGACACGGACCTCGATGACACTGAGGTCATCAGCATGAAAGAGATTGAACGTGCGATTCGAAGTTTGAAATGTGGTAAGGCTGCGGGACTAGACAGAGTTACTGCTGAAATGGTCAAGTACGGTGGGCCTCGCGTCTGGGACAGCTTTCATCTGCTGTGCAATTTGTGCTGGCGGACGGGAGATGTCCCGGATGATTGGCGATCCGCGGTCATTGTGCCTTTATATAAAGGTAAAGGTTCACATTTTGACTGCGGGAGCTATCGGGCGATCAGCTTGGCCAGTTTAGCAAGTAAAGTTTATTCGAAGGTTTTGACACGCAGGATGCAAGAGAAATCGGAAAGATTCTTATGGGAGGCACAATGCGGATTTAGACCTGGAAGAGGATGCACGGATCAAATGTTTTCTCTCCGCATGATCACGGAGAAGCTTCTGAGTGTTAACCAGAGGATTTTCTGTGCTTTTGTGGATCTAGAGAAAGCATTTGATAAGGTTATAAGGAAGAAAATGTGGGAACTGTTGCCAGGATATGGTGTGGATGGTCGATTGTTAAGGGCTGTGCAGTCACTTTACTATGACTGTAAAGCCTGTGTGCGGGTAGGGCATGACCTGTCACCCATGTTTAGCGTCCAAGCGGGCGTAAAACAGGGTTGTGTCATGTCTTCCTGGCTGTTCATACTGTATCTCGACAGCTGTTTACAGAAGCTGAAAGATAGCTGTTTGGGTGTGAAATTGGGTGACATAAAAGTTAATTGTCTGCTGTATGCTGATGATGCAGTGCTTATTGCACCATCAGAAGCAGAACTGCATGCATTAGTCACGTGTATGAAAGAGGAATGTGAAATTAAAGGTCTCCGTTTGAATGCTAATAAAACTAAGGTTCTGGTATTTGAAAAGGACGAAGAGAGAACGAAATGTGAAATATGGGTAAATCAGGAATGTCTAGAACAGGTAAATGAAATTGTATACTTGGGAAGTGCCTTCAGCCGGGATGGAAGATGTGATTTAGATGTGGATAGGCGTGTCGCTGCCGGAAACAAAGTCAATGGTGCCCTGAATGCATTAGTCAAAAGGCAAGGCGTGGTGAAGAGTGCACGCCTTGCAATACATAACGCAGTGTTGGTACCGACTTTGTTATATGGCAGCGAAACCTGGGTATGCCAGAAGAAGCATAAAAGCAAGTTGAATGCAGTGGAGATGCGATCTCTTCGTAAAATGTGTGGCGTTACCATAGCCGACCGAAAGCGAAACGAAGAGATTCGCAATATGGCAGGATTGAAAGATGACCTTATCACAAAAATTGATAGGGGCGTACTCCAATGGTTTGGGCACGTTGAACGAATGAGTGAAGACCGAATGGTGAAGAAAATATATAGAGCGAAAGTAAATATTAAAAGGTGTCGAGGTAGATCGAGACTAACTTTCGAAGACCATGTGAGCAAATTGCTCGAAGAGGGGAGGGTCAAGAGTACTCGGATACCTAGACGTGCATGTATGAAGAAGTTAACGAACCTGAAAGAAGCGAAAGAGGTATGTAAGGATCGTGACACTTGGCGATCTGTTCTCTCTGGCTACCCCGTTAGGGATTGTGCGTGACGATAAGTAAGTAAGTAAAAAATAACCATTATTTGCTTATTAGATCTACATAGCTAAAACGTAATGATACAAATCGTAATGACGTCGTTGTAACAAAATGTCTTAGTAAAGTAAAGTAAAGTAAAGTTACAGCCTATATACGTCCCACTGCTGGGCTCAGGCCTCCCCTCATTTCTGAGAGGGTTTAGGGCAGGGAAGTGTCCGCCGCGCTGCCCAAATGCGTGTTGACGAACTTCATATGTCTTCGAAATATTTTTTTCTTATTCCTCAGACATGCAGGTTTCCTCACGATGTTTTCCTTCACCGCCGAGCACGTGGTAAATCAGCACTTAAAATTGCAATTAACAATTTCATTGGTGCCGGCGGGGATCGAACCCGGGTTACTCGCGTTCTGTTATATTTACAGCGAGCGTTAACCACTGAGCTACCACGGCTCTTAAGGGTACCGAAAATAAGTAAATAAGAACATCTTTATGATTTTTAGAATTGTCTGTCTGTTTCTTTATGAACTCGTAAACATTTTTTTTCGAAATCGCAGAGAAAATCATAAAGCGTGTCTTCGCGTTACATTTAATCTTTGATTTATTGAAATCAGTTAATTGTATCAAAATATATGATATTTTCAAAAAATAGGCTCGAATTAATTCAACGGCGCCATAAAATCTCAGAAATAGAAATAAAATTATTTGTGAGTAAAATTACGTTCTGTAACAATAAATTTATACTTAAAACAGACTAAACAAAAAAGATATGTTTTTCTTAAACAAGAAACTTATTTTTTCTGACAAACGTAGTAGATAGCGTTGCGCAAATGAATCCTTTTCTGAAATAGGCTGTAATAGAAATTTGTTGAATAAAACTAAATTTACGGATTTTATCGCGTTTATTTCACTACTTTTACTTATTTTTAATTCCCGACGTTTCGGGTGCTTTACAGCAACCATGGTCACGGGGGGGACTGAGATGTTTGACGTCCCAATGTCATAGTTAGTCCGGCTACCTTCAGTTTTTGAATATTAATTTTTGGTCCGATTTACGCAAAACGAGCTTATAGTATCATGAAGTCTTGCAGTGGTATGCGTAGGTTTGGGTTTAATTTTGTTAATTATAGGATCCCAAGCAGGTGGCAGCACCCATCCATCTTCTCTATTGAAATTTGGATGTTTTTTAATTTCAATAGCCTCGCGTATCATCCTTGGTAGGAATCGGTGTTCTTTTGCGAGAATTTGTGGTTTATCAAATCGAATGTAATGGTGGGGACGATCTTGAACATGTTCGCAGACTGCAGACTTCCCGGAGCGTCGGTGCTTCACGTCAGCTATATGTTCTTTCACGCGGGTTTTTTTGGATCGTTTTGTTTGACCTATGTAAGAGAGAAAGTGTAAGTAAAGAGTCAAGTGTAATATCCCTCTACAAGATGCAGGAGTGTACAAGAAACGTCGGGAATTAAAAATAAGTAAAAGTAGTGAAATAAACGCGATAAAATCCGTAAATTTAGTTTTATTCAATGTGTAGTGTTCGCGTAAATTTAAGAAATCATTAATAGAAATTTAGTTTGTTTCGCTGCTTCTTCGCTTGGCTCCAAATCTTTACAAAGGTAAACTTCTCAAATTAGTTTTTCCTTAAAAGAATGTGCTAGACCCTAGAACCCTACGCATATTTTACAGCGACTTATCCCACCCAGGGTGACCGAGAACCCTGTTATGTAGTGAGACATATTTTCAAGAGTTATAATAAAAAAGCAGTTTTTTTTGTACCTATATAAACTTATTTATTGGTTCTTTTAGAAATCAACTTAAAAAGCACTTTTAAAAGGTCTTACTTGTTCTGTCTTTCGAATAGGGTCAGAATCTACAACGTCCTTGTTTAACGACACTAGGAGCTGGTCTATCAGGCTTATTTGGCGTTTTGAGAATGCCGTTCATCATTTGGCGGATATTGTGGCTCAAAGTAGGCCAACTTTTTCTTTCTTTTAAATAAGGTGTTATGAGGTGTAAGGATAAAGTTTTCAGATATGTCCGTCTATTTAGTATATTTTCCTTATTTATTGAAGAACTAAACTTCAACAATATCATAGAATTGATACCGACTGTATTCAATAACCCGTAAAACATGCATAAAGGCCAGCGACGAGTCTTACATGATACTGAATATAAATGGCACAGTTGGTCAAATGTATCAACTCCTCCTTATGTTTTGTTATAAAAATCAATCATTTCGGGCAAAGAAACAGTTTTATCTTTATCGGGAAGAATGTGCATTGACCTTTAGGTTAGTACTTCTGTCTGTCGCTGTTATATTTTTGACGATGTAATGTGATTTCAGCATTAGTGAAAAACACGATACGTCCTAGTCCATCTTCATCAAAAAATAAAGACCAAGCCTCTAAACACGTAGAAATTTGTTTAGTTTTTTATTACCGGGTGGGTGTAATATTATATTTCGTCTTGGAGTATGTCCCGAGAATTGCGGAGTTTCGCCACTCCATTTGTAACTGTTTGCACCATATAATCATGTGGGTACTTCGAACACTTTTAGAAAATTCCTCGTCCTCGCTTGTAAAAGTCTTATTATCTTGTGAATCTAACGAAGATCCATCGTGGTGAAGCTCTTCAATAATTTCATCAGTTTCGCCGTCTGACTCCTCGCCTCCAACGATCTCATCGCCATCGGAATCATACGCGAGAAACCGCTCAATGCTCTTCGTCAACTCTCTTCTAGAACCCGCCATCTTATTTCACAATACTTACAACCTACAAAAGAAATGCACTTCTAAACACAAGAACATAGATATTACAATATTTATAGCTAAAAATAAGAGAATGATTTATTTGAAATATTTGTGTATTTTACTACCCATGGGTGCTACAGCACCCTGCATTATTTACAATACTTACCGGTATGACAGTCAATTTTCAACTAGTAAAAATGCTGTGAAAAAATGGTAAACATGAATTGACAGGAGATTAGAAAAAATAACGAAGCTGTCGCCATTACTTAAAAAAATATTATCTACCAAAGTTACCACGGGGTGACACAGCACCCTGGGTAAGTTTCAAGGGTTAACATCGGTTATGAATTATGATGTATATAAGGAGGTCTTTTATCCCACGAATTCGCTTAAAACGTAACACCTAGAACTTTGCAATGAAAATTAACAAAGCGACATGCAAGAGTGGATCCGAAGTGTGCAGTGTGTCAGAGACGGTCGCATTACTCTAAAGTTTTATCGCATTATTTTATGACGCAAAAATTATCAATTCTTCTTCTATCCTTCATCATTAGCCCGTAAAAGTCTACTGCATGACTTAGACCACTTCCATTTCAGGAGTGATTTATTATAATTTTCACGGTTTGCAAGCAAATTGACTATCGCAATACAATACATCTCGCATCTTTGACGTAGCTGGCCAGTGTGGGTACAACTAGCCAGTCTGGGTACGAATAACAAGTCTGGGTATTTTATGTTTGCCTCTGACGTAACTGATTTCTTAATAGCGCCATATATCGAAAGCCGTTACATTTTTATGGCGTTTCCCATAGTCGCCTCTTACTATACCTCCAGGAGGTGTGATGGTGTATGTAGAGGAGTGATGGATTAATTTACGCCGTTACTATACAGTAAGTGAACTTTCGTTCCCTCCTTATTTTTTTTATAAATTAGAGTAATCGTTAACCCATTTTTAGTTTCTTTTTATTTTATGTTATGCATATCTACGTTGCTTAGTTTTATTTAAATATAATATTGAACGGACACGACATTCTCCGTGTTGAAATCTTCCATGCACTTAATTCAAATTTATTTATTCGTTTGCGATGTATGGGTTACAATAAGTCTTAATCTTAACTTAATCTATAGTATACTAAAATTATCAAAACTATTATTGTATGAGTTGAAACAGTGATGTAGTTTATAAAATATAATTAATAGTCCCAAGAAATAAAACTGTTATAGGCTAATATATAAACAAAAAAAAATAGAAATTCTATGCGAACGAAGTCGCGGGCACAGCTAGTAATTAAACGTAATCGATAACTAGTCTTTACCAAAATATTATTAAAACTAATTTCCAAATAAGTCGAATCGAAACTTGCCACTTCGTAGCAAATGTATGCAATTTTTGTAAAATTAAACTGGTATCACTGCAACCGAAATTATGCAATTTAGTGATGTACGCCACAACTTTAGCTATCGATAAGTTAATTCATTCAGGTTTGTCTGCCAAACAGGTTTTTATTTTTTGTTAAGATTTTATAATAAAGTATTACAAGAAGTAGTAAATTTTTCTATAATTGGTTTAATAATAATAATATATAGAAATAGTTTATTCAGTAAATGATCATACATGAATTATAACCGGGGAGGAGGTGTATAAAAAAATTAAGTATAAAAACTTGTGTTAGGAGACTCCACTCTTCCATAACACGTACATTACTATTTGCTTGATCTTTACGTAATAATTATCCTTAAAATTAAAATAAAAAAACTTATAATATTTACGCCAAAGATGCGTGGTGCGTGCGTGTGTGAATGAGTGAGTTCACGCACTCGCGATTGTGTGTGTGTGTGTGTTATAAATAAAATATATTCGCGTTACAGCTCAGTGAGGTACAGCACGCCCTTAAACAACTTAAGCCAAAGAAATCGACAGGACCAGATGGTATACCACCGTATATATTTAGAGACTGCCGATCTGTTCTAGCTAAGCCTTTGCTTCATATATATAACCAATCCCCGAGAGCAGCAGTATTTCCGGAAAGATGGAAGACGACTAGGGTAGTACCAGTACCGAAAGCTGGTGCCAAAGGAAACCTGGATGGTAATAGACCTATCGCAGTCCTGTCGACTCCAGCAAAAATATTTGAGTTAGCTATACAGAAAAGCGTATATCATCAAATGGGTATACAATTATCGGATTCACAACACGGGTTTCGGCCGAATAGAAGTACAAGCAGTAATCTTCTCGCGTATATGACGGACGTGTTACCGACAGTGGACGCGGGCGGGCAGGTCGACGCAGTCTATTTCGACTTCAAAAAAGCGTTTGACCTTGTAGATAATGACATCCTACTCAGAAAGCTAGCAGGCATTGGTTTTACACCACACTTACTCAACTTCTTTGCTAGCTACATGACAGACAGACAGCAATATGTAGAATATGCAGGATACCGATCAGACACATATTTCACGAGATCTGGAGTAAGCCAGGGTAGTAATTTAGGTCCTTTGGAGTTCATAATAATGATTAATGATCTCCCCAAAATGGTCCAAGAAGCAAAATGCCTATTATTTGCAGATGATTTTAAATTATACCTACCTGTAGTATGTAAGGAGGATTGCACGAGGCTACAAAGTGATATAGATAGGGTGACTAGGTGGAGCAAGGAAAATAACTTGCAGTTTAACACCTCAAAATGTGTCACAATTACATTCTCTCGTAGCCACAACCCTATTGTACATAATTATATGATAGAAGACTGTGTACCCATGACTAGGGTCAAGGAAGTTCGTGATTTAGGAGTGGGTATGAATACAGGATTAACTTTTCGTGAACACATCATTAAATGTTGTAAAAAAGCTTACAAAAGTTTGGGTTTCATACTACGCACAGTTAATAATTTCACAAATATTTACGCAATTACTGCATTATATAATACACTGGTTAGGAGCCAACTGGAATACAATGCGATGATTTGGTCGCCGCACGAAAACAAGTACACTCTTATGCTGGAGCGAGTACAAAATAAATTTTTAAGATACCTGTACATGCGACTGTATGGAGTGTATCCAATCTATCCATTAATGTATCCAACACTGTTCATTTTAGGTATGGTAGGTTACAATGAAATCAGGGTTAGAAGGGAATTTACTCTTGCACGCTATTTGTACACAGTTCTGATAGGCAGAGTACATAACACAGGCGTGCTGGATCAGTTGGCACTCAGAGTCCCTGACCGGTACGTATATCGCAGACGCCGGCCGCAGTTACTGGCGGTACCGCGCGCGAGGACTAACTTGCTGCAGCACGCGCCGCTCACGCGCGCACTCAGAACACTAAACAGAGTCCAAGATAAAATTGACATATTTTGTTGTACTCTGAGTGAATTCACGAAGGTCACATTATATGTAATAAGTTATAGTTAAATCTAGGTTTTTTTTTTTATGTAATTTTTTGTTTATTTTTTATTATTTTTATAATCTGTTGTTAGTAGGTAATAATTTTTATTAGTATTTTATTTAGGTAGGAAATGCTTTTACTTTTATTATATATTTACGTCTATTATATTCTTATTGTTGATTTTAAGAAAAATTTTTTATTAAATCTTAGGATAAGTTACTCTATCGCATTAGGAAACTGTAAAGATAGATGTAAGAGAGAATAAATAAAATAAAAATATTATTTCATATTGCTTAAAAGAGCCTCAGTATCATCATAACTCTTATGAAATAGCCATTTGGTTAGAACATTTTTGCAATTACATTAGTTAAGGTGATGAATTTTTATGCTTTTATTAATAGCGTTGTAGTTGTTGTAGTCGCTGGCTGTTTTACATATTGCCTCTTGGCTAAAACAGTTTTAGCAGCGACAGCTGTAGCCCCTACTAGCCTTTTTCCTTCTTTTGGCTACAATACAACGGTTAAACTTTATACCTTTATGCAGTCTTAGTAGTCTACTCATGATTAACTCAGTGTGTCTATGCCATGACAAATGTTGGTCAAATACAACTCGCTAAATACATAGTCTCAGAGACCTTACTAATTATTGAACAGCTGCAACTGTAACTTAAGGCATCATAGCATGTGTGATGTTTAATTTGGAAATTAATATTAGGCTAAGTTCGAATATAATTTGTGAAACATATATAACGAGTTTCCAAAGTATTTTAAGTAAGTAGGTTAGTGTTCAGCCACTTAGCGATCCTAGCAAGGCCTTCTTCAGCAGATCTAAGAACAGAATCCCAGGAGTCACCGGTAAATATTACTGTAGTATCATCTGCATAGGAGATTTTTATAAATCATATTTCATACCCCAAGTTATCAATAAAAGAACGTTAGCCGATATTGCTGTATCAACCTTGAACTTGTGAGAGGTAATGTGTAGCTGTAATAATATCAATAGATTAAATAGTTTTATTATTACCCTTGACACCAATATTATTCTTCTCGAAAATTTCTTTGAAAATTCTTGCGAACACTACACATTAAATGAAGCCAATTTTACACAATTTCCCGACGTTTAGGGTACTTTACAGTACGAACTTTAATGTCGCACCTTTACTTACTTTAATCTCGCAAATTCGGCACGTGCTGAGGCAGCGCGGCACAAAAACGACCGTATCCAAGCGAACAGACTGTACACCAAGGAAAATTATACAAAAAAATTGGTTGACCCTGCAGGCCATCCCTGGAACTTCCCGCTAATTTCAAATGCAAAGCGCTCCAAATTTCACCAAATTATGTTGTGAAATCTTGAAGTTATGTTAAAAAAATCGTTTTTTTTTTTCAAATTCTTTCACCTTAGATATCTCACGAACCAATGAACCGATTTTTATTTTCCGAACGGCATTCGACATCATTTTTTGAGGTTAAGAGCTGATTAGTTTATAAAATCGATCGGTAAAGCCGTTTAAAAGTTATTCCACAAAAAAGTTTTCAAAATTTTTATTTTTGAGATTTCTTGTCCGAATCAGTACATATTATCACCAAATCTATTCCACGTTGATATCTTTAGAACGCCGAAAACCGCATCTCAATCGATCAAGAAGTTCAAAAGTTATGAAAGGTTTACATACTTACACATACATATATACATCCGCACGTCCACGTGAAATTAGTCAGAATAGCTTCCTGGGATCCCAAAACGTCGAAATCTGATGAAAACTCTATTTTCGAAAATCGGGTTGAAACCAATAGAAAGAAAAAGAAAGAAAAAGTTTATTTGGTACATACATTTTAACGAAAAGAATAAAAATAAAACATTTTTATATCTAACCAAAAATATTTAAAAAAGGAATAACATAATATGCACCAAAATGGTCTCCACTAAGCATTAAGTCACGAATTGAAGATATAAATACATCAATTCGTAACGCTGATTTTCAGTGGAGCCAGGAGTGTGAGGCAGATGACAAGTAACAGCAAGAGAAAAAAAAAGAACTAAACAAAAATATAAAATAAAATGAAAAAAAAAACTGTCAAAATTCCACGTGTCAGGGCAACATTGATAGTATAGATGAACAAACGGTGGTATACTTACCCCTTTCAGAACGACGAATAATTCTACCGCTTCTCAAAAATTTTGCCTTAAATTCTAGATATACAACAGATAAAGTATTTAGAAAAAATAATAGAAAAAATCCCTCCTCTTTAACTTCCGCTGTAGCCCCTCGCACGTACGTGCACTCTCGTTTTTAAGTGTGCTAACGCACGATTGTGCATAGGGAATAAAACTGTAAAAAAATGTTTTCTATTATATTTATTCAATTATTATTAAAGAAAGTATTACTTTTTATAACACAGTATTTTGATATTAACTTCCATTTCAATGAATTATTGGTCTTTTTACACATATATTACTGCTAAGTCTACATAAATCAGTCTCTTTTAGGTATATACTGAACAAACAAAAATATAATAATTATTATCTTAAGTTGTACTATTATCTTCAAAATAAAAAGTCATTCTAGACAACAAAAAATCAATACTTAAATGGTAGTTAAATAAATAAAACCGAATCGAACTAAAATTAACCCGTCACTTGTTGTAACGATGTAGTTTTTTAATCCGAGTGGTTTCGGTTTATTCTATATTAAGACTCGCAATTTGCGTTTCCCTGTGAAAGGTATAATATGTTCATCGATTGATTATTCACCTGCCACCCCTTTGAATGACAAGCAAGCCTTCTCAACAGCGTCGAGAATGGGCTGTACCTTCCACAGCGGATTTGAATTTCCTGAAGGTGGTTCATCTGTGGGTACTACGTGTATGTTATTCCTTAATAAGAAATCTTGGCATTTGACTAGTGATTATTTCCAGGCGCATACCTGTACGCCAGTACATAATATTAATTCATGGGTATGGTATACGGCCCATCAATAAAAGTATACCAAATAATTTGCGCATCTCTTGAGAGGTTGTGCTTAAGACTGAACCAGAAATTGTGGAGTGTGCGATGTTTTTGAACAAAATATTCATTGTTCCGGTTGAGAAAAAAGTTATGCTCCACATCAGTAAAAGTAATAGATTTTCAGATTCTAAGGTTTTTTTTGTGCCTGATGACTATTAGGCATTTCGAGGTAGCAGGAGTTTGCAGGTGGAGGTAAGTAGTCCTGATTTCTGTGCTGTAGCTCTGTCAGAGTCATATTTTGATCTGATTCACTGTCGCTTTTATGGTTACCTGGTGGAATCTTTGAGGGTATATCACCTTCATCATCTAGTAATCGATGTACATTGACAGCCGATTCTGTCTCCTCATCCGATATGTCCAGGTCTGACTGACACCCATCTCCAAGCACATTTTGTAAGAACTCGCAGTTAGAGGTTGTCCTGAGAAAATAATGTGAGGTTATTGGTATGAACATTTAACTTAAGGAAAACAATTAAAAACGACAACGCACGATCGTGCGTTTAAATTTCGCGGGCCGATTATCATAGTTGAAACTTGTAAAGTTGCTAGGATTATTTAACATTATTATACGTGAACATTAAAATTAACTATTTTGATATGAAAAATAATAAATATGATAAGTTATAATGAAAAATAATTTACTTACGTTGACCATCGCGATCCACAAAGTGAACGTCCATCTTGAACACGTCACAACGCGCCACTAATATGCTCTACTCCCACACAACCCTCTGTATTATACGGCGAAATTAACGCACAAACGATCGAAGTCGTTTCCATACGGTAAAATAAAATTCAGTAATCAGTAGAATTTTTTAAACATCAACGCACGATTAGTACAAGCCGTTCTGAAAGGGTTAAAGAAAAAAAAATTAATTGTGCATGTGTATTGTGTACGTGTGCATGCGTGTTTGAGTATATGAGTGCATTCGTATGTGGGTGTACGGTGCTAGCATCGAGATTGAATCCAATTGAATCATACCATTAATGCTATTTGCTGGATTTTTGTACGGAAATCAGAAACTTTTTTAATAAAGTTTTAAAAGTGGCAACTGTTTTACTGGTGGTGGTGGTATATCATTCCAGCACTTCGTGGCAGCAAAACGGAAACTACCACGGAAGGTGTGATTCTTAGGGTATGTGAATCGTGATGCTGTCCTAACCGCACGCTGCGAGAAAATAAGTTTTTGGTACAAGTATGATGGTTCCCTGATATTTATAACTCCAAAAAGCAATGACGCAAGGTGGAGGGTAGTCGAGCAGCCATACTCTTCAGGTCGTATCGATTTAAAAATGGGGTGATGTGTGATCTCTTTGGGACTGTGAAGCTGAAACGTGCGCAGGCGTTTTGAACCCTTTGTATTAATTTTTTGGTTCTAGCGAGCAAGCATTCTCCAAATACTGTATCCGCTTAAGTTAGCTTCGACAGAATGAGTGAATTACACAACCTAATGCGCATGTCCACTGTCAAATACTCTCCGATCTGGTACAAGACTTTGAGTCTATAGAAACAGTTACGCATGGTTTCTTGTACATGACCCTCAAACCACAACCTTCCGTCCATAACGAGACCTAAGTTCCGAGCTTCCAACACACGTTCTAAAGGAGTAGTCTATAACTTAGTCAATAACTTCCCTATTTTTGAAAATTTTCAATTTTCTTAGCGGGAAGTTAAAAAACTTTTTTATAGTATGTACCTCGGTCATGGATGAAATGAAAATTAAGCATTTGATGAAGTACCATACTAGCAGCCAAAAGCATTGTGGCTATGTCGAGTAGGGGTCGATATTATATCCCATAATTTCAATGAAGCTACTGACGCATTAGTGTTTTTATTGCTCGGTACAAACGCAACGTGGAAAGTACCCATAGCCAACTTTTTGATTAAATCTGAATTAAATTCTGTTTGATGGGGTCATTGTAGAGGCGTGCTCGTCGCGACCCCTGCCAGCCCTTTTCAGGGCTGCAATTCTACACAGCTGCGCACCCATGCAAGCGAGGGTTAGGGCGTCCCCCCAAGGCGACGCACACCAGCTCGTCCCCGTTGGTGTGGAATGCAGCGCGCAAAGCGGCGATGGGGACCGCCACCCGTCACGCACAGCCCGACACGGCGGAAGGTGGAGGACGGAGTGCAGAGTTGGCACGTGGAATGTTAGAGGGGGCATGAGAGATAAGACGAATGAGTTGATCGAAATAATGAAAGAAAGAGAATTAGATGTCGTGTGTATGTCGAAGACCAAACGGAAAGGCAGTGGTACTGAAGAGCTCCCTGGCGGGACGTTAGCTATTTGGTCCGGAGTCCCGGAAAGCGAGAACGCCTGCCAGGGAGTGGGAGTGCTGTCGTCCCGGTTGGTCGATCTTATGACTGAATAGAAGGTTGTGAACTCAAGACTTCTCTGGGTTCGCTTTAAACTGGGACTGACGAAGTTATTCCTTTTGGCTGTTTATGCGCCAGTAGCTTCGTCGTCCAGGGCTGAGCTGGAGGAGTTTTGGGAGAATGTAAGAGAAGTTCTAGATTTGGTTAAGGGAAACGAAAGAACTGTTGTATGTGGTGATTTGAATGGATGGGTAGGTATTGCTCGACCAGGATACGAGTCTTTGCTTGGGAAGTTTGGCGATAAAAGGTTAATGATGCTGGCAAGCTTATACTGGCTGTATGCAAGGAAAATGGTCTTCTTGTGACAAACACTATGTTTAATCACAGGAAAATCCATATGTACACTAGAGAAAGAAAGAATGAGAGAAGTATGATTGATTTGTTCCTGGTGGATGACCGACTGCGAAAACAGGTGATAGATACACGAGTGTTCAGGGGTGCTGACCTGGGAACGGATCATTATCTAGTAATTACTAGATTTAGGGGTTTGTTCGCGGGTTGGCGCTACCGGACGGCAGTAACAGAACCACAGTCGGTCTGTCGCATCCGAAGCTGGAAGCTTCAGGAAGCGGATACTAGGGACAAATATCACACGAGGGTAGCCGAAAAGCTTGACACCATCGATGGCAGGAAAGAATGTGTGGAGAGAACATGGCAGAACCTTAGGGATGGAATGGTAAGTGCAGCGGAAGAAGTATGTGGAACGACAAAAACAGGTAGTAGTAAAAGAAGAGATGCATGGTGGAATGATGAAGTGAGAGAAGCTGTAAAAAAGAAGAAAAAAGCACGGTTAGACTACTTCGCCTCTAGTAACGATAAGCATATGAGAGAGAAGATGATATAAAGATATAAGCTGCAGAAAGTTCATGCGAAAACATTGATTGAGGAAATACGTGAAAGGTGTAGAATAGAAGCGGATGAGAGGTTGTCGCACAACTTTAAGGAAAACTCCAAACTCTTCTGGAAATAGGTTGGAAGGTCCCGCAGTGGTGCGACAGCCTTAATAATGAACAAAGTGCTTTCGAGAACCAATGACGTCCTCTCAGAAAAATAGGACATCATGCAGCGATGGAGTGAATTTTAAAGAGAAATGTATGCGTGTCATGATCTTAGTGAAGGATCCGGGGTTGACGCCGTGACTGGCACGCCAGACACGGACCTCGATGACACTGAGGTCATCAGCATTAAAGAGATTGAACGTGCGATTCGAAGTTTGAAATGTGGTAAGGCTGCGGGTCTAGACAGAGTTACTGCTGAAATGGTCAAGTACGGTAGGCCTCGCGTCTGGGACAGCTTAATTATGCTGTGCAATTTGTGCTGGCGGACGGGAGATGTCCCGGATGATTGGCGATCCGCGGTCATTGTGCCTTTATATAAAGATAAAGGTTCACATTTTGACTGCGGGTGCCATCGGGCGATCAGCTTGACCAGTTTAGCAAGTAAAGTTTACTCGAAGGTTTTGACACGTAGGATGCAAGAGAAATCGGAAAGATTGTTATGGGAGGCACAATGCGGATTTAGACCTGGAAGAGGATGCACGGATCAAATGTTTTCTCTCCGCATGATCACGGAGAAGCTTCTGAGTGTTAACTAGAGGATTTTCTGTGCTTTTGTGGATCTGGAGAAAGCATTTGATGAGGTTATAAGGAAGAAAATGTGGGAACTGTTGCCGGAATATGGTGTGGATGGTCGATTGTTAAGGGCTGTGCAGTCACTTTACTATGACTGTAAAGCCTGTGTGCAGGTAGGGCATGACCTGTCACCCATGTTTAGCGTCCAAGCAGGCGTAAAACAGGGTTGTGTCATGTCTTCCTGGCTGTTCATACTGTATCTCGACAGCTGTTTACAGAAGCTGAAAAATAGCTGTTTGGGTGTGAAATTGGGTGACATAAAAGTTAATTGTCTGCTGTAATGCTGATCATGCAGTGCTTATTGCACCATCAGAAGCAGAACTGCAGGCATTAGTCACGTGTATGAAAGAGGAATGTGAAATTAAAGGTCTCCGTTTGAATGCTAATAAAACTAAGGTTCTGGAACGAAATGTGAAATATGGGTAAATCAGGAATGTCTAGAACAGGAACAATACACATGCTGTGTATAACTTAGGGGTTTTTTCGTAAACGCGAAGCGACGCCGAACTGCTTCCATTGCTGTGGGCGGGACAGGAATCTTCAATCACATACTATCAGGTGGATTGGTAGCTCTCTTGTATAGTACTGGCAGTGTAAGAATATTGCCATTAGAGGTTACAAAGGGAAACCGCAACAAGAGACGGACAGCAGCAGCATCCTCGAAATTACAACTTAAAATAGTAAAACTTTTGCCTACCCGCCTGCCAAATATGGCAACTATGCTAGGCAAAATCTCACTTATGAGACAATTTATGTTCAGCAGTGGACTTTTATAGGCTATAATAAATGGACATTATAAATACGATAAGTAAATCAAAACTGCGTTAACAAATAAAATAATATATTAATAAAGTGTTAACTTTCCCTTATTTAATATTATTTTTAATATATTAATGTAGCATTAACATTTTGCTTACTAAGTAAAAGTCCAAAACAATTATTACATCACATATGAAATAAAGCCAATTAGCCAACATTACATTAATGTTAAATATTTTAACACCCCGGTGGATTTAAGGACGAGGGACAGCTAATAAGTTAGACACCTAAGGTAAGGTCACTAACAGGTAATAACTAAACTTTTTTATATCTGACCAGCCATTAGTTCTGAGAACTGACAACTTGAAACAATTTTAAAGAGCAAATTAAAGAATAATTTTAATGGTTCAAAGCCGCGGTGTAAAGTGTATCTCACTTGAAGGGGATAGTATTTAAAAAAAATTTACATATTTTTTTTTTCATTTAGTACCTTAGGCCACGAACTTATCAGCCAACTCTCGTAGTTAGACAATGGTGATGGAAGTAAGATAAAAGTAACATTTATAAATGCGTCATTTACATTAAGAAAATAGAAAAATAATATATACTCTATACATATTATATTGGTATTTGGTTACAATTTCTATAAAAAGTAAATCTGTTAGGCTTTTACCAATTAGAAATATTTACAAAAATAATTTAGAGGTACTTTTGAATAAATATTTACAATAATGGAATTTATTTTTACTTAATTGAAGTATGTGAAAAACAATTATGATTCTTCACACATAAATAAAATCAAAATTTTGCCTCATTAATCTTGATGTTCTTTTTTAGTTGAAGTTTTATCTTTACATCCAAAGTAAGGTTCGTTTACAAATTTAGGTGGTCCTCCTAGCTGTACCGTTTCAGGCACATTTAACTCTTCATTTAATTTCTTAGCTAAGAAATATATTTCAGCCAAAGCAATAACTAGGGCACACATAACACCTAGCAGTAGTCTGAATCCAAAATCAAGGTTTCCAACCATCCATTCTACTCCTCTAAATCCGAAGAGGAAACCAGCAAAGATCGATATGATGAATTGTCCAATAGCAATCAGTTGTCGATTGAGTTGTTTCACTGCAACAAGTTTAGTATGTAATGGTATGTCACCTATAACACGTTTGCATTGGTTAAAAGACCACCATTACTAAAGTTATTGTTTTAAAGATTAAAATAAAATGTGACTATTTCAAAATACATATATAGTTTCAGCCAAAAATAAGAACATTATATCAATAATTTTTTGAGTAAAGTTAAGTATGCAGTTGTGGCGAAAAATAATCGAGCACCCAATCTCGTTCAGTAAGTGTTGTTAAGGTTAATTATGTGAAATGCCAGGAAGAACTTGTTGCCACAGACAGACAATGGTATATAACATAACCATTTATACCATAAGATTTTTACCAAATCCTCATCAGCGGTGATAGGGGGCAGCGTTAAAGGTGTGAGATTTCTTAAAATGTGATCACCATTCACATGCTTATAGTTCATAAAAGATAACTTGATCTCTGCGACAGCTGTCAGTAAAATCACACCTATGAAGTCCTGAATTTCTTAGTAGTACAGACAGTACCTGTCAATGTCATACTTTATGGGCATGCCGACCTAGTGCATCTTTTATCAACTATAGTACCTATGATAATTATGGCTACTTAATTATACACTCATTTGCAAAAAAAAAATACGGTCGGTTTTGATTTTTTCCTCCCCTAAAAAACAATACGAAAAAAGTTTCAATCATTTGTCAATCAAAGTGCCGTGGTGTTTAAAAAAGTAAGTCCCAAACTTAAGTTTTTGTCTGAGGCCGATTTCTAATGAAAACGACTTTACTACATTTTGCGGGGCGAACTCCCGAAAATTAATATATAGACTCTAAATAACTTTTAGCCCATTTTTATTGAATTATCCTCATTTCCCTAAAATTTTAAAGTATTGTTATTGTTGTTTAACGGTCTCGTAATGTAGTAGAAAAAGTGATAAAAGCCAGTAAAATATTGAGAAGCTTATAGGTTTCAGTCATGCTTCGTGGCTAAGAGGCTAAATCGCTGTTTCAAACCTCGATTGAGGTTGCAACCACAAGAGGCTGCCCACAAGGAGGTGTTTTGTCACCCCTTTTTGGACTCTTGCGGTTGACCAACTATTGTACAAAATGGCAGACCTACGCATTGACACATTGGGTTATGCTGATGACCTTGTGATCATTGCAAGGGGCTTTTGCCAAAGTACTTTATCGTCAATAATACAAAGAGCCCTAAACACCATAAATAACTGGTGTAGGGATAACAGTTTATCAGTTAATGCTGATAAAACTGTTATAACCCCTTTACCAAAAAGAGACGGTTGGACAAATTAGTCCAACCAAAACTTAATGGCAAAGAAGTACCATTTTCCACGGAAGTTAAGTACTTGGGCGTAACAATCGACCAAAACCTAACGTGGAACTCTCACCTTAGCAACGTATGCCATAAGGCAAAAATTGCTTTAGGTACATGCAGTCGTTTGGTCGGGAACAACTGGGGCTTGAGTCCCAGTATGGTCGTATGGCTGTACAGCAGCATAGTGAGGCCGATTCTCACCTACGCCTCTATTGTCTGGTGTAACAAGGCCAACCAAAAGACGACTGCGGACAGACTAAATAGTCTACAAAAGATCTAGGGGAGAGATCTAGTTTGTATAGGATTAACGCCCAGGGCGGTCTGAGCTTGCTCTCCTATAGATTGAGATCCATGCTCGACTCAATTAAGGAATCACCGATCTTATGCATGGTCTCAGATATCATGCGTCCACTATACACTTTTGATAAAAAGTATATAGTGGAATTACCCTCCAGAGAAGACTGGCTGAATGGCCAGGTTATATGTGAGGTCGGTAGCCTCATATGGTATACCGATGGGTCTAAAATGGGCCTCGACGTAGGCTTTGGAATTTACGGGGAACGCCCCAAATTCAAATTTAGTATGAATTTGGGTAGATACACCTCTATCTTCCAGGCAGAAATTTTCGCCATACTTCGGTGTGCGGAAATCAATCTGCAAAAACACTACGTCAACCATAAAATTTACATAAACTCTGATAGTCAAGCAGCACTGCTAGCGCTGAGATCAAACTTAGTGAACTCAAAGCTAGTTGGAGACTGCGTGAACCGTTTAAACGCCCTGGGTTGTAACAACAGGGTCGTTTTAAGATGGGTTCCGGGTCACGAGGGCATTGTAGGCAACGAATTTGCCGACAAACTCGCACGGGAGGGCTCAAAGTGCACACAATTTGGACCCGAGCCATTTTGTGGAATCTCAAGAAGCCTAGCCCGATTGACCCTTGAAACTCTATCACAATAAATCACTTAAGATCTGGTGTGACACACCAGGCTTAAAACATTCTAAAATCTTAATCCGGGCTTTTGATCGTAAATTCGCTTCAGAAGCCCTGGAATTAAGTAAAAATAAATTGCGCATTCTGGCAAGAGCCCTAACTGGACACTGTTGTCTTAAAAAGCACATGTCCATCCTGGGACTAAGCAACTCAAGGATGTGTCGGTTCTGTTCCATAACGGAAGAAACACCTCTACACATCCTAACCGATTGCGGACCCTTAATGCGCAAACGTAACACTCATCTGGGACACTATCTACTCCGCCCAGAAGAAGTGAAATTGCTCACGGCTAAGCAACTCCTTCAATTCATTGAAGACATAGGGCTTAGCAGTGAACTATAGCCATAGCAGCTATCACAATAGATCTTCTAGGTCGCAGTGATACTGGTCTCTTTACCTAGACCTGCATAGCTGCTCGCACATAATAAAAAAAAAGAGGCTAAATGTGTATCGTTCTACAGTCCAAAGAACCTGGCAGCGCTATCAAGGGTCCGGTACCGTCAAGAGAAGGCTTTTTTCTGAAAGAAAGCCATGTACCATACCTACAGAAAATTGAAAATCTTTGCATGTGGTCCTCAAGAATAATCTCGAAGTTATATATGTGCGAATTAGTCTATGGACGGTCAGGAGGCGTCTCACTGTCAATATACACAGTCACTGCCATCGGCACTAAATTATTCTGTGAGTACCAAAATGCCAGGCTTAGCTTCACTCAAAATTGAGTCATGGATTCAAGAAGACTAGGTTAGGTTATGGTTCCCCAATGAAGCAAGGATAATATCAATACGGCGAGTGCTAAGAAGACGAGGACAATGCTTTGCATAGGCATGTTTTAAAGAAATCAAACCTTATGGTGGCGGCTCTGTTATGTTTAGGCAGAAGTAAATTTGTAGATCATACGGAGTTAGTCTTCATCGAATACACACAATGACTGGAAACTGCTACTAACGGATATTGTAATTCTTCATTCACAAGCCGCATTGGCCACTCTTGGCAAAATCTCAACTTTTATAGACGACAATGCTCTGTCGTCATTTTATCGATGAGGAAGTGTTTTTGCTAGAAGTCGGAATTCGTCTTTTGGATTGGTCAGTTAAAAGTCCTGACCTAAATCCCATAAAGCATGTCTGGGATGTTCTGAAGCAACGAGTAAGATCATTGCAGCTTCCACATCAGAGATCTAAAGAATATGATTGCCGCATAGTGGGAACGTATTTCGCAAGAAACTATAAGAGATATAGTCGCTAGCATGCCCTGACGAATGCAAGCTGTGATTTCAGCAAGAGCTTTTTTTAGATTCTGCTTTTTTACTTTATTAAAGAAAAAACACTTCGAACTTTAACATTATTTCTCTTTAATTTAATTAAAATGTTATGATAAGACGAAAACTATTCCGTGTTAATTAATTTATTATATGCGGCGGAGCCATGCTGCAGCTATATTGTGTTTGTAGTACGGATGTGTCGGCCCGACCGGGGTGGGACCACGCTCTCACAGAATACCAGCTGCACGCTACTGTGTTTCCTATGGCAAGTGTAGAGAACAGGAGACCCTTTTTATTGGAAACGAGGTATTCCACCTTGGGTAATGTTTCTTTTTGTTTCCTCAGGGATGCATCTGCATTTTGATTGTTAATCGAGGATGGACGTAACGTTAGACATCTGGCCACAGTATCAACTTACCATCAGTTGGAATGTGCGCTCGTTTGTCACTCTTATTCTATAAAAGATAATACAAAATCCCGAGTGTAAGACAATCAAACAATCTAATTGTGATAATAAAATAAATTCATTGTCTTAGATGCTCTTTTTGCAGAGTTTATAAATATCAATACAATAATACCAAAACTCTTACAATTAAAATAGCTTTTCCACTACTGAACTGCAAAAATTGTTTCTAAAGTACTGTAATTCCAACCTTATTTACTGAATTGACAATTAATAATGAAATGTATGAATATTTTTATGATTTGGATTAGTACTTGTACTTGTTTTACAATATTTATTTTAAACGGAAGGGAACGGAATAGTTTTCGTTTTATCATAGCATTTTAAATAAATTAAAGAGAAATAATGTTTAAGTTCGAAGTGTTTTTTCTTTAATAAAGTAAAAGAGCAGAAGCTAAAAAAGGCTCTTGCTGAAATCACAGCTTGCATTCCGTCAGGGCATGCTAGCGATTATATCTCTTATAGTTTCTTGCGAAACACATTGCCACTACGCGGCAATCATATTATTAGATCTCTGATGTGGAGGAGTATCACCATCTGACAACAAACACAAGTATAAATTATATAAAAAATATTACTTACTCTGATAGCTAATACTGTCCTCTGGGAACCTCATTCTAACATTGTCAACACTTTTAGTCATTTTTCGATACTCCCTTGCTTCCTGTTGAGCCCTTAGTTTAACGCATCTAGCTTCTAAGACCGGATTCCTTTTGATTATTTTATTCTGAGGTAACTCAATACGTGACCCTTCAAATAGAACATGCAAAAAAGGGACATCTTTTTCACCATCCTTCCTTCTTTTATTAATATGAGCATACAGCCAGTCTATATCGTAAGTGTTCAGGAAGGGACTACCTTTTTCATCACTTTCTTTTTTGAGCTCCTTTTCTCCTATCTTATTTTCTTTAATGACCGAATTCTCGACGTTATCACAAGTTTTAGAAGATTCTTGATATTTTTGTTTTGAGTCTTTAATATTACTAGAATCAGAATCAAGATTTTTTATAATATCTTTGATTTTATTAATATTATTAATATCATTGCTGTTTAAATGTATTTCATTTATTTTTGAATGTTTAAATTGACTATTAGGGGTTTCATTTTCACTTTTTATAAATTTTATTATATTAATTGGTGTCTCATCAGTGATTGGTATAGCATTTATAAAATTCTGTAACTGTTTTGAAGGATAGATCCTTAAATCTGTATCAACAAGTGTGCCTTTAAGGTCCATGACTCACTCACTTATTTGTTATGTTTAATTTATGGTTTAAATCTGCATATAAATCTTTAAGTTCTTCCTCTTTTTCTTCAAATGTATTATCAATTCTTTGACATTTAAAATTCATATCATCAATAAACTGATCCCATTCCTTTTGTCTTTTCTCTTGATTTTCACGCAGTTTTTGTTTACACACCTGAAAATAATTCAACTTATTTTTAAAAAAATGGGTGGGGTAAGACCTCTATCTATTTGTTCAAAAAAGTAGTTTTATATTAAAAGTTAAGTGGAAATTTAATTTCAGTCAATTAATAGACCTTACATGCAATATTATTATTTCGATTTACACCTCATAAAAACTTTCAAGTGTTTTTTTTTTCCAACTGCAATTTAACTATAACTATAGGATCACGAGTTTTTTTTTTCAACCAATAACCTTAAAAGCCATGTGATCTTTTTTTTTCAGAGTATCATGTCGAAAAATACACTCAAATGTTACTTATACCATAAACATATACTAAACTTTGTGAAAGAGTAACATTGCAACTAAGCTATCTGTAACAAAGCTGTCACCAATCAAATTGAGATAGATTACAACTTGAAAACCTTAGTGGGTGCAAATTAACATTAAACAAAAAAATCGAACCACATCAGGAGCAAGCTTTTCCATAAGGCCCAAAATCATATTTGTGATTATTTATAAAATTGGATACCTTATGAACCTTATTGAAGGACAATAGAAAAGAAAGAGAAGGAATAAAAAAAATTGCTTACGATTATACGGTGACCTTTTCTTATATCGAATAAAGGAGACAAACAAGCACACAGTTTCACCTGATGGTAACTAGATGCTGTGGCTCATAGACATATACATCCATCCCAACAGTTGTTGGTACTGAGAGCTACATGCGTTTCAGCATACTAATCCGCTAGGGTTGTTTTTTATAGAAGGGGGGGGGGGCAAACGAGCAAGCGGCTGAACGGACGGTAAGTGACTACCGCCGCCCATGAACAACCGCAACACCAGGTGCGTTGCAGGCTTTTTAAAAGAGAGTAAGCTCTTTTCTTGAAGGTCCCTAAGTCGTGTCGGTCTGGAAAAGTCGCCGGTGGTAAACAATTCTACAGAGAAGTTGTACGAGAAAGAAAACTCCTAGTAAAATGTACAGTAGTGGATCGCCAAGCATCTAGATGGTGAGGATGGTATCGGGAATTTTGACGCGATGTGCGCTCTTGAAATTTGGCGGCTGGAACTAATCCGAACTATTCTTCAGAACACTCCCCACGGTAGATACGATAGAAAACGCAAAGAGATGCAACATCCCTACGCTGCGCCAGTTAATAGAGCCGATCAGAAAGCAACTCCGTCGTCAACAATTCGAATCGCTCTGCGCTGGATGCGGTCAAGTGGAAGGAGCTGGCACTGGGGTGCCCGGGCCCAGAGATGAGAACAGTATTCCATGTGAGGCCGAACTTGCGCTTTGTAAAGTTGCAAGCGATGCGCAGGCATAAAACACTGTCTCGCTCTGCTGAGCACGCCAAGCTTTTTAGAGGCCAATTTGGCCTTCTCTTCCAAATGACAACGAAACTGCACGTCACTCGATATGTCGACGCCGAGGATTCTGACGCTAGCTGAGGCAGCAAGGGGAGTGCCTTCAAACTGAGGAGACACGACAAAGGAGTTCTTTTTGGCGGTTAACACGCAAACTTGTGTCTTCAGGGGATTGAATTGGACTAAATTTAGTCGCCCCCAATCCGAGACTTTGCTAAGCAAAGACTCGACTTCAGACACGAGTTTGTCCCGGTATTCGGCGACATTTCCCGAGAAATATTGGCACGGCCGGTGTATAAGGCATCACCAGTGCTGTCGCCCGCACAGCAATGATTGTTATCAGTTTGCAACATATCATTGATATGCAGAAGAAACAGCGTTGGTGATAGCACGCAGTCTTGTAGAAAAGGCGTTAAAAGGCTAGTAATCAGAGCATGCACCGTCTACTACGACCTTAATGCTCCGATTAGCAAGAAAGCTAGTGATCCAATCGCACAATTTCTCGGGAAGCCCATAGAAAGGCATCTTCGAAAGAAGCGCTTTGTGCCAGACCCGATCAAAGGCCTTAGCTATGTCCAAACTAACGGCCAATGCCCCCCCCCCCCTCCTTGAACTCTACTGTGTCCGCCCATCTATGAGTAAGGTAGACCAGAGGATCACCAGCTGATCTACCACGACGGAAACCGTATTGTCGGTCACTGATCAGCTGGTGATCCTCAAGGTACCTCTGAGCTGACAGTTTACAATAGACTCCATTATTTTGGAGAACAAGAAGGCGATGGCGATAGGCCTGTAGTTGGACGGGTCTGAGCGGTCGTCTTTTTTAGGAATCGGGTGGACCAAAGCTGCCTTCCAAGAATTCGGAACTATACCTTGGAAGTAGGAGTACCGGAAAAGACGCGTTAAAACCGGTGCCAACTCCGGAGCACACGTCTTCAGCACAATGAGAGGGACTATCAGGCCCACTCGACTTACTGACGTCCAGGGAGAAGAGCGCTCTGAAACCGCACCTCAGGCATGGAGCACTCACATCGCGGGATGGTCAGCGGTGTGTTTCCACTGTCATCGAGGGTCGAGTTGGACGCAAAGAGAGAACCTAACAGATCGGCTTTCTCCTTTGCGGTATGGACCAGTGAGTCGTCCTCTCTGTGCAGATATGGCAGAGATGACTGACAGAAGTTCCCTTTGACAGCCTTGGAGAGACAATAAAACGCACGGGTTCCCAAAGGAAGGCGAACTAGCTTCACGCCAATTCTGCCGATGTGTTCAGACCTTGCCTTGGCAATGACTCTTTTGAAGGACCTGGAGGCGGAATTATACTTCTTTTTAAGAGCGCTGGTGTTTACATCTCGAGACGTTGATGTGTCAGCCCAGGCCCGGTAGCACTCCTGCTTATAGCGTGATGCTATTTTACAGGAGCGACCAAACCATGGCTGGGATCTGCCTCCGATGGGCACCACAGAGCACGGAATAGAAAGTAGAAACATCAGCAACAGAATCAGCAACAACGCTATAATCGTCCGGCGAGAAGCAAATCCGCCCCCAACGGTAGGATGCAAAAAAAGACCGCATCCCATCCCAATCGGCCGACCTATAGTGCCAAACCCGGCGGCAGCCTGCAGAATGCAACCGCGACGTTAATGTGACTGGCACTACACTCCGGACAAGACAATGGTCCAACAAGCTTAAAGAGGCGTCGACAGAAACCTGATATCCGTCAAGATGAGAAGTCAGCAGAAGGTCCAACAGGGAATATGTATGATCTTCCACATCTGGAATCCGCATAGGCGCAGTAATCAGTTGTGTCAGACCATATGCCAAAGCAAAGTCATAAACAGATCTCCCCGCATGATTGGTTAAACGTGAACCCAGCCGTTCGGCGTGGTGGGCGTTAAAATCGCCAAGGATCACGATCCCTGCGGATGCGATCTGCTGTAGCACGGTATCTGTAGTCATTTGGACGTGGTCAAGGATTCAGTTTGTTTCGGTATTACCGCTTTAGGACCTATAGAGGCACCCGTAGACGCGGAGATGGTCGTCGATGTCTACGCGCAGCCATAGGTCCGTACCTTCAAGACTGCCGAGGCGTCGAAAACAGATGTCCTCTCTGACGTATACGCAAACTCCAGTCCGTGGCATAAAAAAATATTCTAATTTGTACCCCAGGTAGGAGAGATATGAAGTATCAGCCGGAGAGGAAACCTGAGTCTCAGTTAAAAAGAGCAAGGCCGGCTTCGCCGTCTCCAGATGGTAGTGGACAGCGTTAAGATTGGAATGAAGTCCCCTGATGTTGCAAAAACTCACGGATAGCAGGGGTCGCCTTAGCGTTGTTGCTCTGCTTGCCCCGAGCAATTTTTGTCACTAGCGGAATTGCGCCCCCCCAGAATACGCGGGGCAGCCTGAGCACCCACGCTCAGGAAGAGTAGGATAACTTAGTCGTGGATGCTCAGCTAAGGATTCACCGTCACCAGGGGTGCTGGTACCCTCTTGTGGTAGATCTTTTCTTTATTCCGCTACCATGCTAAGGGTCCGGGGGGGGGTCTCTGGCCACCTACACTTACCAAGCGAAACGCAGAGGTAACTCTCTACTTTACGCCTTACCCTGGTTTGAGCCGGCGCGGCGGCCCACCCGGGCGAAAACAAAAGTTGCCACGTGGCTCCACCACTGTTAAACTTACTGCTTTATTTCTTCGCTGCCTTATTTCTCATTTTGAACAAAGTTGTCCACTGTTAAAAATGGTAGAACCACGCAGCTTAGAGTATTTTGTATATCTTCTAATATACATTTAAAAATTATTGTTTGTTTTTTCGTATTTTATGCTTGTGCTTGCTGGAAGGCTTAGTACGATTAACTTACTGATTACTGTATGTGGCACGTGTATTGTACCAACAAATTTATTTGAAAGATATATCATACAATTCCAATGAATATATTACTATTCCTAATTAAGCAATGTAACTCTACCAAATTAAAAACAATATTCCCACAATTATTCCTTTTGTGGCAGCAATGCACCGGGTACCAGCTAGTTTTAAATAAAACTAGGTTTACAGGCTATTGTTCAGATTGTTTTAATATCCTGATGTTTAATGGGAGACTTGGGTGTTAAATATCTTGATGTTGTAGTTAATCCAGACTAAAGCTGAAGGCAGCTTTTAAATACATATTAATTTATGGAATGATCTAAGCAAAATGAGGTTTTAGTATTTTAAAGAGTAGCACTTAGATCATGTTACAAGATGTAGCAGTAAGTAGTATGCTTGGATTCAAATTCATTTTTATTAATTATAGGATCCCAAGCATTTTCTTTCATAAAACTGAAGTGAGAAAAAACTAACAGACCATCTGATGGTAAGTGGTTACTGTCCATCGGACAAGTTCAATACAAAGAAGCCTACAGTCACCTTGGAGGGCTAAGATGGAATACCTCACAGCATGTCTTGTATATGGTAGAGTCATTGTACGTGGTAGAGCCACGCTGCAGCTAACTTTATTATGGTTGTAGCATGAATGGGTCAACTCGACCGGGGAAGGATCATGCTTGTACAAAATACCAGCGTAAAATAGAAGCTCAACACTGCCGTGTTTCATATGGTAAGTGTAGAGATCCCGGAGACCCTTTTTACTTGAAACGAGGCATTCCATCTTAGTCCGACAAAAAAGGGGTGACAACGCATATGCATTTTGATTCTTAATCGAGGATAAATATAGCTGTAATGGTGGTTAATGTAGCGCATAGCGCCATATTATAGCACGCTATCTCTCCATAACGCATTGCGCGTGCTATGTAAGTAGTCGCCATGGCGCTATGACGCTTTGGCGCTATTCATATCAAGTGGCAATTAGTTCTAGCAGCAGCGCTATTGGGAGCAGACGTGTGACGCAAATTTAATCTAGCAGCACGCTATTCATCGCGCGCGAACTAATTTAGTGTTTTAGTTAGTTATAAGTGATCGAAGGCCACAGTTGTCTGCTACAAAAGAAGCGTAACTAATATTTTTAAATTTAAATAAAATATAGATACAAAAGTGTATATAATAGTGTTTGTAAATAGTTGATTTTTGTATACACAATCAATAAACTTTTAAATATACCTTTAATTGATTTATAATTTAAATCATTTTTATTATAATTGATGTAAACATTATTTTAACCTTTATATATAAAGGTTAAAATAATGTTTACATCAATTATAATAAAAATGATTAATTTTATTTTATTTTAAAAAGTACATGCCTTAATAATATTTTTAGGATTATAGAAAGTCGTAAGCCTGAAAAGTATGAAAGAGCGTTCATTGATTTCTCTTTACCACTTTATTTTATTTTAATCTAAAATGCGACTTTACGAAATAATGTTCTTATATAGCACGCCGACCAATCCAATGAACGACACGTAATGTAGCATGCTCTGAGATATAGCATGCTGCTAAACTTAACGCGCTTGCCGGCCTCCTACAAGCTTTCTTATAAATAGCGCGCTATAACATAGCGTATTTAATAGCGCACTACTCATACTCCATACCTACAGACTGGAACACAGCAGTCCAAGCAATGTTATTTGGACACAGAAAAAGTAAGAGGGTAGTGGTAGGACCTACCCAGGCGGACTTCATCTTTGGGAGCTGATCTTTTCCAGTATATTAAATGTGATGTAATGAGCTTCATAAAACTTCCCAGTGCATTTTGCATCAACCTTAGGAGCAGAATTCACAAAAAAGCTTTTACGCCAGCACCTTGTAGAGGGATATCGCATTTTGATAGATTGTAAAATCTGAGTTATTGCCTTCAGTGACTTGTAGTAGGTAGGTAGTGTAACATTATAAATTCATAAAACTATGCAATGTAAAGTTTCTATATGTATAATAATAATAAAATCTAAACTGTGTAAATATTTTACAATATAAAATTTAGTTAATTTATTTAATTATCATTATCATACAAAATATTTATTACCTGTTGGATTTGAGAATAATCCTTTTCTATTTCTTCACACAATTGTAGGCCCTGCATTAACTTTTCACTTAAAATGGGTAGACCAGTTTTACCACTTTTGTTTATTCTTTCAATTTGTGTATCTTTGATATCAGTTAAGTTTTCTAATATAGAAAACAAGTTCTCTACTTCACGGTCTCCTCGTTTTTCCTTATTAAAGAAAAATAATAATTCAAAAAAAATTAATATTAGCAAATATGTTAACAATTATCTCAATATTAAATGGTGTCCATTTTAAGGTGGTGATAGACGAGTCCGAGATGTTTAAATGATTGAAAGAATTTTACAATAGCCGATAGACGCTTGCAATCAATTTAAAATAAAGAAAACTTCATGATGTTGCCTATTCAACTGTGCGAGAAAAACATTGAGTGCCATCAATGATCTTACAATAAAAATAATCTATTTAAACATCTAGGACTATGACTCTATAATTTCGGCCCAACATAAAATTAGGTACAACAGATAACATTATTAAAAAGACAAGGTAAAAGGCGAGTATTTTAAAATTATAAGTAATTAATTTAATAGAAATGTCTTCAACTTGAATATATGCAAACAAAAACTTTTCCCGGATTTTATATTTATAGTAGGGATATACAGTATGCACAGTAAATGATACAAAATGTCCTCCAGACCGAATTTAGGTCATGGCGGTTCAAGGCAGGGGGGTGAAAAACTCCCAACTTACTTGACTTGAGAGACTTGAAGACAAGAATTAAAAGAAAATCCCAATAACCGAATTTCACTCAACCCAGGACTCAAACCTAAGATCTCATTATCAGCAACCATGTTTACGACCACTAGACCAATGAGGCAGGCAATCAAGAAGAATAAAATAATGAATGTAAATATTTACAGACCAATATAACATATTGCTTATTACTTAACTTATGAACATCCATACTATAACTTACATCTACTTATAGTTATAGTATGCTTAATATAATTCAAAGTGTAATAATATCAAAAGACTATATTACCTCAAACTCCTTCAACATAAACTTTATTTCTCCGTTTAAGAATGGACGATGGTCAAATAAACGAGTCCAAATTTCACCGATCTCTGTTTGGCAAAGTCACATATTAACATAAATATGATATGTTTAAAATTATGCTTAAAAGCATTAAAATCACTGAATTACTAAAAGTTTATATTTACGCAACTAGGTTTTTATATTAAGTTGATTTTTTTTTTTCAAATTCGTTTTTGCTCCTTATTTATAAGAGCAAGGATTTAGAGATGAGACGTATTTACGCTACCAGGTTTTAAAACCAGGTTTTCGCTTCAAAGTACGGCGCCCTGGTACGGGCAAAAAATTCTTGCAAGTATGAAAGTATGTGTTGTAAGTCAGATGCTTGAAGAACTTGAACACAACACATGAAAATACTTGCATAGGAAAATGATCCATATCTTAATAGGAATAAGAAACTCAATCGTATTTGTGAATAAAAATACTTTGAACTTCAAAGTATTTTTTTATTTATACAACTTTGCTCCTTGTTCATAGTAGGATAACATGCAATACGGGTCGAATTCCTATGCAAGTATTTTCAAATTTTGACACCGCGACTGGACACGTCGCTCGCGTCAACAAATACTTTTAAGTATTTTTAGAACCTGGTTTTCGACCCTGGTATTTTTCCATACTCGTACTTAAAAGCCCTGGTATTAAATTTTGCAAGTATGTCTCATCTCTACAAGGATTAATTTTCTATGCCAGTTACTCATGTGTGATAATATTTATTTTTGAAAGTACTTGGACTCATCAGTACAAAACCTATAATTATTGTTGGTCTAATCCTTACATATAATATTAAAAAAACTCATGGTTTTTGAATAAGGATGCATCAATACGCCTATTTGCCGATACAATACCGACATTAATATGCTAAGTGAATTCAAATGAAGTTAATATAAAGCACAACATTGATTTAATATAATTGTTAATTAATAAAAAAAATACTGACTTAGCATGAGAAAATAAAAGAGCCAAATTTTCTATCCACATCCGTCGCAATTGTTAAAAGAGCGATTATTCAAACATCTATAATAACTTTGACATAGGTATTTAATATTAGTACCATGGAGGATAAAATTAGTAATTGAGATAACTTTTATATCAAAAAGGATATACTCACAGGAAGCGTAAAATATTTTATTTAATGGTTATTTAATGGAGTAAGGCATAATAACTTACATACCGTTGATTTGATAAAATACAAAAAATCTACCAGTGCTAAAGACACTAACCTCGTGACAGCTCCGACATTTTTGACCAAAGATAAATAAATATGGAGCATAGATATCATGAAGATTAGAGAACAGGAGAACGATCACTACAAACTAAAGCAGGCCCCCTTGAAAATTGTAGAATTTATAGCGGCGCTGACGTCGGTGAGTAGGGACTGTGAAGTTAGCTGTTTATGAGTACATGAAGTTTAAAACGAAAGAAGACTAAAACTTTTTCCGGTTGAACGTTAGGGCGACTAAAGCGGCCTCTCTGACTTCTAAACTTCAAACAACTTTTGATCTATAGAATGTTACAAAAAGCGTTATGAAGTTTATTTTAGTTGGCTCCATATTAAAATACGCGTCTATGAGTCAGTAAAAGGTTCATGCCAGGTAACAGATGGCATTGAAAAAAAAAATGAAATAAGCGTTGTGTCAAGTTTTGTGTAGTGGCTGGTGTTACTGTGAGTTCTTCATTTAAAATGTAAGTAATAATATATTAATTATACTTTTGTACTAGTGTTATATATTATCTTCAAGTTTTATAAATTCAAAGTCTATTATGATGTTTTTATATGTGATGAAGTCGACATGCGATAACTTCGCTTTTGTGTGTCGGTCTTTCGTTAAGTTCTTGTATTGTATATTATTTATTTTAATAAAATATTTCTTATAATTAGTAAAACAGGTTACTAACTATATTCAAATACACTTAAGTGAAAGGAAAATAGTGAAAGTATTAAGGAATTTACTTTTTTGTATTTTGTTCCCCAGGTTTAATGTAAGGGTGACTACATCCGCCCGTAACATTTATGATATGTGTCATATTAAGGGTTCGTACAAACGAGAAATTACGAGTGTATTTAACATGATTTTTTGTGACTGCTTTTATATTTTATTTGGCACTTCACCTTTTTAACATATAAATGGTTGTTGTTTTATAGGTTTATACGTATAGTTATAAACAATATATGGCTGCTTTTTTATTTAATTTAGCACTGCACCATTATACAACATTACAGAAACTCCGGTGATAGGATCAGTATCGGGGATATATTCTGAAACAATTTTTTTTGAGATCCGACATATTTTTTAATTTTTGGAAAAATTACGCTAATTAATTTGAAACAGTGTTGTTTATAACATATAATTGTGGTTGCTGTTTTATAGATATAATTTTATGACATTTCTCTTTTCATTCTACGGTTATGTAAAACATTAAGAAAATAATGGGTTTTAATTGGTGCGGTGGTTGTTGCGTTTAGGTATTTTTTAGTTGTTTTGGCACTGCACCACTATAACATATTATTATGGGTTTTATTTTATGATATTACTCATTACATTTAACGGTTTTGGTAAACGTTTTTAATTTACTGCGATATTAACGAAGAAAATAAGAAAATAAAAAAAGGTTAGGGTTTTTCGTCTAAATTTCTAAAATTAATCATTTTTTACCTGTTGTACGTCCATTGAGTAAATTATTATTATCATATTTAAGCTTTGCATTTCATTAGCTTTTTGTGGGTGATTTTTATTCTGACATAGGTTAAGAACTTTCTCCATGGTAACCGTTTTAGTCGAACTGGGCGCGATCCGACCGTATAAAAACATCAACGACAGGGAACGGGACGTTCAAGGGTATTGTTGCCGCGTCGCTTGGACGTTCAAGTGGTTAGTTGAATAATGTAGAAATTTTCTCCGCGGCATTGGTGAGAAAATTTTCATGCTCCGTATTTTTTAATTTTTGACAAAAAGAAACATTAAAAAATGGAGAAATATTTTATTGTGCGTGGATGTGTAAGTGGTTTAGCATCTGATCGGAAAAATAGACTGAAAATGACTTTTATTGACCGAACTTAGCGATCGCAGCGCCTCACTTATGGTCTCCATATTTCTGGGACACTATTTTCGACGGCGATCGTTCTCCTGTTCTCTAACTTTCATGATAGATATTGTGGAGTTTATACTATATCTATGATATGTTGTAATAGTTTTACTTTACGCTCTGGGTTCCAGCCCTTCTGAGCCTACCATTGCATTCGGAATCTTCATTTTTATATTATTTTTTCACAATATGCTGATGTGTCACATTGCGAAGCCCTTGGGAGATTAAGACGACAGCTCAACCCAGCGGACAGTTGATGACGACAGCCACTCAAGTTCATGAGGCGCCCAAGCGATCACAATAACTTGAGTTTATATCGACATCAAAGCACTTGTTTCGTCATTTTCTTTGATATTTCACACGCCCGGACCCTTAATTCACAAAATCGCATCACTTTTACGAATCAAAATCCACTTCAAACCATTATTCAAACGACAAAACAGGAGCAACAATCTGTCTACGGCCATGTTCCCGCCAAAACTCTCGATATGGAGTAAGTATGCATGAGACCTTAGACCATTCAACTCAATGAATGAGTAATGCGCCTAATGCTACGAACAAAAAATTCTGTCACTTTTGGTACGGGGGAAGAAACATTACATAGACAGTACTGCAAACCCACTCAATAAAAATTCTTTGCCATTATGGACACACTAATCTAAATCTTCAATACCATTACATGTAAGTTAAGTACATCAATATAGAAAATGTTATGTGTGTAAGGAGGACAAATTAATTGCGATGCTACCATATCGATATTTTATATCGATAGTTTCCCTATGAAAAAGAGAAAAACTCACAAGCATTAGCAAAATGCAATCGAACAATTTAAATCACCTTTTTAATTGGTCAGCATATTAAGTTTTTTTAGGGAGGTATGTTCCATAGTACCACAACAAGGAACGCTTATATTATCGTCAATTCAACAGTCTGTGAGTTTGTCTGCAGCTTGATTCAGAGATTTGTAAAGAGGCATGTTTAAACATGAATACCAGAAACAAATAGGCTCTAAGTACCAAAAACAAAAGTTGAAGAACTTATGCTTTAAATAACAAGCCCTCATCACAAAAAAATTGTTTTAAAATCGACATTTATATTATTATAATAAAATGCTTTTGTTAAAAAAAATTAAGTGTCTCAATTTATTAATTAGTACAATAAATATAAAAGGAGTAAAATTATAAAAAATTTAAAAGAAATATTTATTAGGGGCTGATCTTACTGACAACATCGTCTATTTAAAAACGGTATTCAAAGAAAAAGTTACAAGTTTGCAAGAAGTACTAGATTCGCTGACAGAGATATCTTTGATAAAAAATCTTTAGTAAATAAATAAAATAAACAGGTCCTATAAAAGATAGGAATTGAAGTAAGCGAACTTATAAAGAGACAATTAATAGAAACTTAAAAGTAACTTTGAGAAACTGCTCTGAACTAAATATTTTATTTTATTCTTTTTGGAAAATTTACAGCTAACATTAACAGTAAATAAATGAATAACAACTAGAAGGTCATTTAAAAGTTTTCGCCTATAGACATTATGGAATTAAAACAATAATTCTAGTCGGTAAAAGATAAACATCGATTAAGGCAAATACAGTAAATTAACAAAATTAAACAGAAGAGCACTCAACAAAATAATTTTTTCGCTAAAACATTTTTGAGTCGAGAGACATTGGTATAAAACAAATCCAAATCAACGAAATTGGAAATAACTTTAAAAGATCTACATGAACGAATCATAAAAGAATTTTGATTGTATTCCGGGTATACGGCACATGAAGTAAGCGAGGCTTTCCTAATTGGAGAACTCTTGTAATCACAACTTACTTAGGAGCCCCGGATAGTCAATATGACCACTTGCCAATTTTAAAAGATCAATCATACCTGCAATGCGCTTACGTTCATACAGAGGCAAGATATGAAACCTTTTACACCGCGAAATGTAATTATCAGTGTAAAATTGCGTCTTAAATTGCAGAAAACGTAACGCTTTTTTAACGAAAACGCTTTTGTACTTGCTTAATCCTGTCTATATAAATGAAAATAATACTCTAAATAATATTCCCCAAAGTTAAGATGTTTCGCCCTAATACTTAATAAATACTCACCAAAACCTTATAATTACTTACATAAATACTTAAATAAATTAACACTTTACTTGTCTTCACTTGACAATATTATTTAATTGTCTAAGTAATTCGTAAGATAAATGTTTTGCGCTGGTTTTACAGTTGTTACACATGTTTCGGTTGTCGTTTGCGCATACAGTAGCAAATAATTATCACTTATATCGATATTTGAAAACGGTTTTAAAAAAAACGATATGAAAAGTCAATATCGGTTATGTATACGCTGCAGGAAAAAACTGAAAACGCCGATGTTTAGTAGTAAGCTTTTGTTTTTGAACATTTTTAATGTAGCATAAAGCAGTCATAAAATTAGGTAGAATAACCAAAACGTAAAGAGTAATAAAAATTAGCGTTAAGCGCCTTAATCACGGTTCATCTTGCTGTAAATTCCGCCAAGGTCTAACACGACGCATGACGCTAAACGATAATGAGTAAGCTTGACGTGGGTTAATAATTTTATTAATTGTTCGCAGGACACACTTGATCCATTTTGTATCCAGCATGGCAGCAGCGAGCCTCCCCACTACTGTTCGTTTCGTGCTGATGAATATTGAATAGGCCGAACATACGTCAAAGCTTTCATGCATCAAGCATCATAGATGGTGTGGATACTGGTTCTACAGCAGATATATCGTTTTATGTACTAACAATGCATGCGTTCGCTCTGCTGTCATCTACCTTCAATCATTAAATCTTTACGCGCATTCTCCGCAACATGATAAATGGAACAAATAATCTTATAATCTCACGTTTTACCATTACATTACTAACAAAAAATGCTTAGGTATCCCTCTAAAGATTTACATTTAATTTTAAACAAAAAAAATCAAGGTCCGAAATAAAAAGTAATAATTCACTTAAAGAAATGGGGTAATAATATAGTAGATACTATTTAAATATTAAAGACTTTCTCGCACTGAGAGCGAAAAGCACAAAACATATTAATAAAAAAATTAGTAAGCAGCTAAATGCTGGCAAATATCCCCCCAATGAATAACGACGCAAACAAATGGCACCCAGTCCCCGGCGGCCCCGCTATTCCAGGCTACGGTGGTGACCATGGTAACGGCGGGGCGGGGGTGCTAAGAATCTCCGGTGGAGGTTCGGTTGCCACCTACGACGACTCGACCTGGCAACATATAACGCACGCACCCTGACGACTGACGACAAGATACTGGAGCTGGAAGAAGAGATAGACAAGTTGCGCTGGCATATTATTGGATTATCCGAGGTCTGAAGAGAGGGGGAGGACACGAGCCCGGCAACTTGTTCTATCACCGGGAGCGCGACCATCTATCTCAAGGAGGTGTCGGATTTATCGTCCAGAAGTCTCTAAATATTGAGAGTGTGTCAACGAGGGTCGCGTACCTGATACTCAGAATCACCAAACGGTATTCGCTGAAGGTCATACAGGTTTAGGCACCAACCTCGGCACATCCCGATGAGGAGGTGGAGGAGGTATACGGTATTAATGGGAGACTTCAACGCAAAACTAAGCACAAGAGAAAACGGTGAGCTGAAGTTAAGGAAATTTGGAGTAGGGCAACGGAACCGAAGGGGCAAGCAGCTGGCTGGCTTTATGGACAAAGAGGGACTCTTTATGATGAACTCTTTCTTCCAGAAGCGACCCCACAGGAAGTGGACCTGGTCGAGCCCCAACGGTTCGACAAAAATGAGATTGACTTCATTATAACGACCAAACGCCAACTCTTCAGTGATGTCTCAGTGATCGCAAGGGTGAAAACTGGCAGCGATCACCGAATGGTTAGAGAAACACTGAACCTAAACGTTAAGTTAGAGAGGTCTCGTCTAATGAAGTCAACGTTCCGTCCCCATCGTGCTCTAATCCAGAATCCCGAAAGCTTTCAGCTCGAGTTACGTAACCGCTTTCAGTGCCAACAAGACCTGAAATTTTGAGAAAATACCTGAGATTTTGAGTGCGATTGAGAGGTTTTATGGGTAACGATCCAAGAGCAAGTCTTATCCGACACTATTCCGATGATATCCCGGACGTCAGTCTGAGCTAGATTAGAATGGCTCTTCAGCACCTTAAAAACGGCAGGGCCCCAGGCGAGGATGGAATTACAGCGGAGCTTCTGAAAGCGAGTGGAAGACCGGTACTTGAAGTCCTTCAGAAGCTCTTCAATTCCGTCCTCCATGGTGGCACTACTCCAGAGGCGTGGAGCAGAAGTGCAGTGGTCTTTTTCTTTAAGAAAGGCGACAACGCTCTCTTGAAGAACTAAAGACCGATTTCCCTTGTGAGCGTACAGTTTTCGAGAGTCATTACGAATCGTCTCACACGTGGTCTCGACGACTTCCAGCCTCCCGAACAAGCCGGTTTCCGAAAAGGCTTTAGTACCATAGACCACATACATATTCTTCGGAAAATTGTACAGAAGTCCGAAGAGTACAATCTGCCACTTTGCCTGGCGTATGTGGACTATGAGAAAGCCTTTGATTCCGTCGAAATTTGGGCGGTGCTACAGTCTCTTCAGCGATGCTAAGTCGACTGTCGGTATATCGAAGTGCTGAGGTGTTTGTACAGTAGAAGTACTTGAGTTTGTACAGTAGAAGTATTGTACAGTACGAAACCTCTCCAACTGCAGACAGGTGTAAGACAGGGTGACGTTATATCCCCGAAACTCTTCACCGTTTTCAAGCTATTGGACTGGAAAGGATACGGTATTAACATCAATGGCGAGTACATCACTCACCTTCGATTTACGGACCAATAGTCCTTATGGCAGAGTCGCTGGAGGACCTTAGCACTATGCTCAATGACCTCAATGGTGTCTCCCAACGGATAGGTCTTAAGATGAACATGGACTAAACAAAGATCATGTTTAATGTCCATATCACACCTATGCCGGTAGTTGTTGGGAGCACTATGCTCGAAGTTGTTGACGAGTACGTGTACCTGGGACAAATAGTCCGACTAGGTAAGTCCAACTTCGACCGAGAGGTCAATCGACGGATTCAACTCGGTTGGGCAGCGTTCGGGAAAATACGACACATCTTCTCGTCAGGTATACCTCAATCTCTGAAAACTAAAGTGTACAATCAGTGCGTGTTGCCAGTAATGACTTACGGATCTGAGACGTGGTCCTTCACTGCTGGCCATATGAGAACGCTCAAGGTCGCTCAGCGAGCTATGGAGAGGGCTATGCTCGGTGTTTCTCTGCGTGATATAATCAGAAATGAGTATCTCCGCTGTAAAACCAGAGTGACCGACATAGCCCAGCGGATTAGTAAGCTGAAGTGGCAATGGGCCGGCCATATAGCTCGAAGAACCGATAACCGATGGGGAAGAAAGGTTCTCGAGTGGCAGCCTCGTACCGGTTGGCGTAGTGTAGGGCGACCCCCCACTTGATGGAGTGACGACCTGGTAAAACATGCAGGAAGTCGATGGATGCAGGTGGCTCAGGTCCGTGCTTTGTGGCATTCCCTGGTGGAGGCCTATGTTCAGCAGTGGACTTGTGAAGGGCTGTAATGATGATGATGAAGCAGCTTCACTTTTATTTTTCACTTCTTCCTATTTTTTTCCTCTCTTTTGCTGCTGCTGACAACATCAGAACTCCCATTTTTGGCGTTTTGATAAAACTGCTTTTTTAATAAGGATGACAAACGAGCATACAGTCCACCTGATGGTAAGTGGATGCTGTGGCTCATAGATATCTACATTTATCTTTAATTAAAAATCAAAACGCAGATAACGCATCTGCGTTTACGTGGCCAATAAACATCTACATTTATCCTCAATAAGGAATTAAAATGTAGATGCGCTGTCATCCCTGAGGACTGAGGCGGAATGCCTAGTTTCCAGTAAAAAGGGTCTCCGATTCTCTACATTCACCATACGAAATACAGCGGCATTAAGCTGCTATTTTACGCTGGTATTCTGTGAGAGCGTGGCCCTACCACAGTCGAGCCGACCCATTTGTGCTGCAATCTCAATATGGCTGCAACATGGCTCTACCATGCATACATTATTTACACAAGCATACAAAACAACTCTCTCGCCTCTTTTACGCTCGTCGGTTATCTCAATCCTGGTCATAACATCATATCATGCATTTTAAATAAATAAAATACGCGCGATCATTTAATTAATTATATTCATAGAGTAGAGTAATATCCACTGAAGTTCTATTACATCCAGTTCGCTGGATGCGTGTACGATAGTGTGTATGCTACGTACAACACAGATTTATTATTTACAGTACTTTTCTACAATCTTTGGTCAGTCGTTTCCATTTTATTTTTTAGGTATTCAAAGTACCAGCGTTGGCATTGATACGACCATCCACTTTTTTTAGAAAATATTGCATGGGTGCGGAATCAAATACACGGCAAAAATAATATCAAAAGATACGATAATTGGTCATAAGGTTAAACGAAACGTGTTTTCGCTAGTGTAATGAATGAAACGAAACATATTATGTATTCCATAAGTAAAAAATGGAACAGAGACAAAGCTTCATTTGTATGAAGCGCAGTTGTCTGCACTGGGTACGAGAGATACACTCTTCTTTATCCAATCGAATTTCTAATTGATTATAATTTATTATTTTTAATGTTGTGGTAGTATCTTATACATACATACACCTCAAAAATTTATCACGTTTGTTAAATGCTTAAGCAAAATTTTTTTAAAATTTGATTACGAAATAAACATTATAACCTAGTTAATGACACTATAATAAAACGTGTGCAAAATTTTATATTATGATAAGTGAGTGATTTTTGTGTGTGACTATTAGATTATTTAAAATAAAGTTAACTTTTATCATAAATAACATTAACATTCAATTAATGCACAAAAAGTTAATGAAAAAAAAATATAAAATTAGTAAAAAATTGAGAAGCAAAGACAAATACTCACTAAATAAACATGAATATGAATCTGAAGTGATAGAAACGATAAGACACCTTTGAGGAGAAGAAAGAAATGAGGAACAGATTTTTTTAAATTAAAAATGCGACAATTTAGTAATTTTATCCTTAAAATACGGCAAACGGGCAAACCATACTCTGACCTACAGCAACTCAAATCTTTTCGATGGCAGCACTGCAAATTACTCTGTGTTGTTAGTCAGCAATAAAAAAAAGTACTCTGTGGTTAGTCAGTTTATACATGATTCCTGGGTGGGTGTGTTTTGTTGAAATCTTGTATGCGAAATTGTTTTTATTTGCACTAAACTTGAAGTCTTCAATCTATCGCAATGCCTTTAATTTATCTCCTGTTTTTGTTTTCCAAATTTAGTGAGTAAATATCGTGTGCGAATGTGATAGTTGACTTTTATTTGTGTGGGCTTGTGTGATTGTGGTCATCATGCCGGGTCTTATTGGTATCGGTGAATTTATTGAGGAAACACGAGAAGATTACAGTTCACCAACTACTTCGACATTCGTATCGCGTATGCCACAATGTCGTCAGACTATCAACGCACTAGAAGAAGTAAGTAAAATAAATATTATTGTCTCTAAAAAATTACTATCTCCAGTGTTGTTTACTTATACGCAATTTATTGTAAAGCATGTACAAGTAAATTTCAATGATTATTTTAAAATTATATAAATAAATCTGTACTTCACATTTGTAATAACTTTTTCAAACGCGAAATTACATTCGAAACAAAGAACACCTTGTCTCTCGAGCCTCATGCTACATGTTATTTTAAATAATTTAAATAATTCCTTAATAGCTAATAAAATATTCGTACATATTGTTTCTTGAAGTATTAATATTTAAATATAAAATAAAGTAAAAGTAACCTATTCTATAATTTCTTATATTTATGCGAACGCTACACATTGCATAAAACCGCTTTTACGGATTTTTTCGCGTTTAATACTACTTTTAATTCCCAACGTTTCGTTTGCTTTGGTCCCCATGGTCACGGGGACTCTGGATTGAAGGGGGGGGGGGGGGGTTTAGCCTCAAACTGATGATCAACCTTCCTTCAGTGTTATTATTGGCCATTGGATTTTGGTATGGTTTTTGCTTTAACTAACTTTTCTCATCCATGAGACTTTCTTTATTATCTTTGATAATATGTATATTCCACCTTGAGCTAGATTTGATAATGTAAATGTACAAATATATAATTAATTTGCTTCATAAAATCGGTCTTAGATGTTTATCTAAATGATAAATAATAAATCCATGTTAGTAAATAAGCTGATAAATTCAAATGAATAGTGAAGAAAAATATGTTTCCTAAGATTCGTGATTCAAGTGATTATAAAGAATGTTATTAGTTGTATGTATATGAACAATAATCGTTGTATAAATTAACATTATCATCATAATTAAAGCCTTTCATAAGTGTACTGGTAAACATAAATTTTCCCCATAGACCGCAAATGATGGTCCTGAGCCAATTGGATCCTTTGTCCCTTTTTGTCTCATCAAGTTGTCACTTTGTCATCTCAATTAATATTATATATATATATATATATATATATATATATACCACAAAACCTCGCCTAAAACATTGATTCCTCCCAAGTTATATGGGTAAATTAAAATAAATTAACTAATTTCAATAGAGAAGGATGTGTGTAATATGTGCACAACATCCAATAGTTCTGTTAATAAGTAAGCTTCCTTTTACATTTTAAGTGGCACCCAAACCATGCTTAACTTTTTAACACACTCGCATGCACGAACACACACACACACATCTTTCTTTATTCTTTAACACCCCATAGTAATGCACTGCTAGATGCACAAAATGCACATGCACCAAAAACCATCTTGTTGGTTGCAAATTATTTTAAGTGTACTATAAATTATTGAGAATGGTTTTGGTTAGGATTCTCTCTCTGTTGGTCTGGAAACTTAAAAGCAGCACTAGTTTATTAGATATATTCATCAATTTTTAATAACTGCTTAGACAAAAAAGAATAATCATAATATTTAAGTACTAACACATTTCGTGTGTCAAATAAAAGCTTTTTAGGTTTGTTCAGAGCATTATGTATGTATTCTAAATAAACTATACATCTATATATAAATAAAATAGAAGTGTTTGACTGTAATGTTAAAATAACTGTTATTTATTGAGCTCAAGGGCTTATTTTCACGTCATTGAAAAAAATAACGGTTTGTAAAATATTTTTTCCTGTCCTTCTGTCTGCCTGACCTAGTCTTGGGAGTGGCTGAACCAATTGTGATGAAACTAAACAAGCAGATAGTGGGTAATGCCAGGAGGGATCTAAGCTATATTATACATCTCTGAGAAACTGAGTTTTTGTGTGAAATGGAAAAAAATGTAAAATACTTAATTGGTCATTGAAGATTATTTAAAAAAAAAACTAAATGACGCATATTAATAGATCCCACACAGGCGACGTCAGTCGGCTCGCTAGTTTTTAAATTAAAAAAATTCATACGTAATAAAAAAGGCATCAAAACATTTTTCCGGCACAATTCCTTATTTTTTCTAATACATAACGGATTTTTTCGTTTATAATGATATATCGGGACGCTGTCAGGTACGACTTGACTGGCGTCCTTTACGAGCCCTGCCATCTTATTCTGTGGCGGTAACCGGTGGGGAAAACACCGTCTAAAAACATCACGCACGTTTTATAAAGTAAGAAAAATTCATAAAGAGCCTAAAATAAATTATAAAAACTAAAAAATAATAAAATACAGTTACAGCTTTTGAACGTACGACACGTACGAATTAACTTGAGACTCCGCTGGAATGCGACCCCCTTCCCGACTCCCCGCACCGCGTCCCGCGCTGGCCGTGCGCGCTCAGTACCGATAGCATTTTTGTTACGGATACGCGTCTCGACTCTAGTTCGATATTTTTGATAATTGTTTGTTGTTTGGTTTGTACTTTTGTTTGTTTTTGTTATACTTGAACGTTATTTTATCTGTTTGTCGTTAATTGCGTTGTTTTATTGTTAAGTTTGGACGTTGTGTTGTGCCGTTTTCTTGTGACGCTTAGGAGTTACTCCGCCTTTTTTATTTTTAAAAAAAGATGGGAGGAAAGACAATACATAGCCACGGACACTTGCTCTAAAAGTTTTAAAATTTTTCGAAGATGAAAAATCAAATAAAAAGTTTCTTATTCCTGTGGACCAAGCTTTAAAGAGGGCTTGTGCAGCAACAGGCATATCAAAGGCAACACTACTAATAATGAAAAACGAGGCGAAAAAAGTTCAGTCAATTTCTCAAGACCAAAATGATGATGTCACAGTAGTATAAAGAAAACAATGAACTTGGGGTGGACAAAAAACCCGTAACTTATTTAGACGAAACATGGATTCACTCCCACTATACCGTGCGCAAATGCTGGCAAAATAACAATGACGCAAGCATTAGAAAAAATGATAATCCAGGACAGCGGTGGATATTGGTGCACGCTGGCGGTGAAAACGGCTTTATCCCTGGTGCCGAATTGCTTTACAAATGCAAAAGTAATGTCGGGGACTACCATCACGAAATGGATAGTAAAAACTTTAAAATGTGGTTGACAGAAAAACTAATACCAAACTTACCTCAAAACAGTCTCGTCGTTATAGACAATGCTCCCTACCACTCAACGCAGTCTGAAAAACCACCCGTGAGCTCGTCCCTGAAAGGTGAGATGCAGAGTTGGCTTCGGAAAAACAACATTCCTTTTGATGAAAAAATGACGAAACCGGAACTGTACCATATAATACTGCTCAATAAACCACCGAAAAAATATATAGTGGACGAACTCATGAGGGAGCATGGACACGAGGTATTACGGCTGCCACCCTACCATTGTGATTTGAACCCCATCGAATATATATGGAACTTAATAAAACAAAGGGTGGCAGCTAAAAATGTTAACCAGTTTGAAAGGGAAATAGAGGGTTTGACAAGAGACGCAATACAGTCTATAACGGCTTCCGATTGGAAGAAAGAAATTAAAGATTAGAAAATGAATACTGGGAGAGTGATAGACTTGGAGAAATCCAACAGAGGGAATTAATTATATCCCTCGGAGGGGAAGATTCCAGCTCAGAGAGTGAAAGTGAGGACGATCTAATGGACGGAATAGAACCGATCGTATACAGTGACAATGAATAATAAATATTATAATAAATCCTTATTAATATTCCTTACTTCTATTCCTTGATTTTACATAGTTTGTGCTGTTCCGCTTATCCAAGATTGATTCACTTTCACCCTAAGGTTGCCTGGGCGAGATTGCTTTTTAGCAATAAGGTCGCCTGTTATGCTTTGTATTTTTATTGTGTACGAATCTGTAACACTTTTTATAGTGCAATAAAGTGTATAATAAATAAATTAATAATATTATAAATGAGAGAAAGTGTGTATGTTTATTTCTTTGTCCTTCCTTGACGCGTTAACTAAAAATAATATTATATATATTATAAAAAATAAATATTTAAAATATATAGAAATGGCAACAGTATATCACTTATTACTTCACCCCTTGCCAGAACATTTTATTAATAATCTCATGCAAATCTCAAAAATTTCAAATAAAAAAATATTACGACGCATTATTTTGCACACCGTACATTGACAATTACGTCATCGGCCCAGGTCTCAAGTTAATTCGTACGAGTTATACCACTGCTCATTTTTCGAAATATTTTATTCCACACGATGTTTCCCTTCATCGCCAAGTACCTGGCAAATCAGCACATAAAATTATTACAATGAACAATTTTATGGCCGGCAGGTATCAAACCCTGGTTGCTCGTATATATGCAATTTCGCCGAACGCTTAATCTTTGAGCTGCTGAGGCCGACAAGAAATTTATTCCACGTCGCAAAATTTATTTCGTGCGGCAATAAATTCCGTTGTCGCAATCAATTTGAGATTGCAGTTTTATCTGCTAATATATCACGTCTTCGCTAGTGAATGAAACAATCGCCAACGCTGCGAATTAAATTATAAAATATAATATATAAACTGATAACTGCCACGCTGTTGCTCTAGCGTGGCGGATACTTCTCGTTTAGCTTGGTGAATGTTTCTGCTAAGTTACTGATTAGAATTGTCAAAAGATAAGCACTGGTTCCTACCAATGGAACAACGTTAAGCAGTAATTTGTGACGGGCTAAAAAGGTGATGCTGATGATGATGATATTTGCGGTTGCGTGTGATTTTAATAATGAATACTGATAGACCGAAACATTCCTTCTAGAGGAGTTCGGACTTCCAACAGGAACATTTTATTCTGTATTTTCTTCATCAGCCTGTAAAATCTATTGCTGCACGTGGGTCTCTCCTGTAGGAGGGAGGTTGTACTATAAACGATAACGAGCAAACATGAGCTTGACAGGCGGATTGGCAATCGCAATATCAGCCGTATCGCGCCTTTGACCCTGTTTCCCGTCGGTCCCCGGTCTTTGTATTTTACGACTGGCGTAAAAAAAATGGTTATATCTCATCTAACGGATGGCCATGAGATATTACTGACATTTGCCAGAGAGGAATTTCTTACGTCACTATTGCACGGCGTACTGTCTTTCTTATTATCTCTAGACCGAATTTCTGTCTCAGTGGCCAGTGTCAACGGCTAAAATCCTTTTTAGTTTGCTACTTTTATTAAGCACACATGTTGTATGCTCTACAAACGAAAGGATGGCCTCTATAATTATTACTTAGATTAAAAGATCTTTCTCAATAATCACGCATTTCTAAGAACCCTCGATTTCGTAATATTTATTAAGAAAATTCTTGTTGAATAAATTTGTTACTGCTGCTACATTAAGTGATTGAGAAACGTTAATTTAGTACTAGCAGATTAGGTATTCGCGTTAAAAGTTTCGTTGATTCCGATAATTTTTATTTTTTGTTAAACTAAGGTCACAAAAGAACTTTAAAGTCTAGAAGGCAACAGCAATTGGTAAGAGACGTACCTTAACAGAGTCCTAGACGTGGAGGGATAACAGTGGTAGAGCCATGCGGCAGCTTTGCTGTTGCACGTATGGGCCGGCTCAAACCGGGGTGGTACCACGACCTCACAGAATACCGGCGTGAAGTGGAAGCTCTGCTTCCGCGTTTCGTCTGGTGAGTGCAGGTGGCCGGAGGCCCAAATCCCCCCCCCCCCCCATCAACATGGTAGCGGAATTAAATAAAGGTAGACTACCCCAGGAGGGTACCAGCACCCCTGGAGAATCCCTCGCTGAGCATCCACGACCATGTTTCTCCACTTCTGAGCGTGGGTGCTCAGGCTGCCCCGCGTATTCTGGGGGGGGGGGTGAAATTCCGCTCAAGACTACAACTGCTCGGGGCAAACGGAGCAACAAGACCAAGGCGACCCCTGCCACGCTGTCCGTGAATTTCTGCAATATCAGAGGACTTCACTCTAACCTAAACGCCGTCCACTACCATCTCGAGACGGCGAGGCCGGCTCTGCTCTTTCTGACCGAGACGCAGGTGTCCTCTCCGGCTGATGTCTCGTATCTCTCCTACCCGGGGTACAAACTGGAACACTCCTTTGTGCCTCGGGCTGGAGTTTGCGTTTACGTCAGAGAGGACATCTGTTCTCGACGCCTCGGCAGACTTGAAGGTTCGGACCTGACCATCCTTTGGCTACGCGTAGACAGCGACGACCATCCGCGCGTCTACGGGTGCCTCTATAGGTCCCATAGCGGTAATGCCGAAACAGACCGACTCTTCGACCACGTCCAAATGGCTGCAGATTCGTTGCTACAGCAGATCCCCTCCGCAGAGATCGTGATCCTCGGCGACTTTAACGCCCATCACGCCGAATGGCTTGGTTCACGTTTAACCGATCATGCGGGGAGATCTGTTCATGATTTTGCCTTGGCATATGGTCTGACACAACTGGTTACTTCGCCTACGCGGGTTCCAGATGTGGAAGATCATGCACCTTCCCTGTTGGACCTTCTGCTGACCTCTCACCCGGACGGATATCAGATTTCCGTCGACGCCCCTTTAGGCTCCTCGGACCATTGTCTGGTCCGGAGTGTTGTGCCACTCACGCTGAAATCGCGGTTGCATTCTGCAGGCTGCCGACGTGTTTGGCACTATAGGTCAGCCGATTGGGATGGGATGCGGTCTTTCTTTGCATCCTACCCTTGGGGGCGGGTTTGCTTCTCGCCGGATGATCCCAACGTTGTTGCGGATTCTGTTACTGATGTGGTACTTCAGGGTATGGAACTTTTTATTCCTTCCTCTGTGGTGCCCATTGGAGGCAAATCTCAGCCATGGTTTGGTCGCTCCTGTAAAATAGCATCATGCTATAAGCAGGAGTGCTATCAAGCCTGGGTTGATGCATCAGCGTCCCGGGATGTAAACACCAGCGCTCTAAAAAAGAAGTATAATTCCGCCTCTAGGTCCTTCAAAAGAGTCATTGCCAAGGCAAAGTCAGAGCACATAGGCAGAATTGGCGAGAAACTAGTTCGCCTTCCTTCTGGAACCCGTGCATTCTGGTCTCTCGCCAAGGCTGTCCAGGGGAATTTCTGTCAGCCATCTCTTCCATCTCTGCACAGGGAGGACGACTCACTGGCCCATACTGCAAAGGAGAAAGCCGATCTTCTAGGCTCCTTCTTTGCGTCTAACTCGACTCTCGATGACGGGGGGAGTACGCCGCCGACCATCCCGCGGTGTGAGTGCTCCATGCCGGAAGTGCAGTTCACACAGCGCTCGGTTCGCAAAGCACTCCTCTCCCTGGACATCCACAAGTCGAGTGGGCCTGACGGAATCCCCCCAATTGTGCTGAGGACGTGTGCTCCAGAGTTGGCACCGGTTTTAACGCGTCTTTTCCGGTACTCCTACTCCCTAGGCGTAGTCCCAAAATCATGGAAGACGGCTTTCGTCCACCCGATCCCTAAAAAAGGCGACCGCTCAGACCCGTCCAACTACCGGCCAATCGCCATCACCTCCTTGTTCTCCAAAACAATGGAGTCCATTGTAAACTGCCAGCTCATGAGGTACCTTGAGGATCACCAGCTGATTAGTGACCGCCAATACGGTTTTCGCCGTGGTCGGTCAGCTGGTGATCTTCTGGTCTACCTCACTCACAGATGGGCGGAGGCAGTAGAGTTCAAGGGGGAGGCATTGGCCGTTAGTTTGGACATTGCGAAGGCCTTTGATCGGGTTTGGCACAAAGCGCTTCTTTCGAAGCTCCCTTCCTATGGGCTTCCCGAGAAATTGTGCGATTGGATCACCAGCTTTCTTGCAGATCGGAGCATCAAGGTCGTTGTAGACGGTGCAAGCTCCGATTGCAAACCTATTAATGCTGGTGTTCCACAGGGCTGCGTGCTATCGCCAACGCTGTTTCTTCTGCATATAAATGATATGTTGCATACCCGTAACATTCATTGCTATGCAGATGACAGCACTGGTGATGCTCTTTACACCGGCCGAGCCAATATTTCTCGGGAAAACGTCTCCGAGTGCCGGGACAAACTTGTGTCTGAAGTCGAGTCTTTGCTAAACAGAGTCTTGGATTGGGGACGACTAAATCTAGTCCAGTTTAATCCCCAGAAGACACAAGTTTGCGCGTTAACCGCTAAAAAGAACCCCTTTGTCGTATCCCCTCAGTTTCAAGGCACTCCCCTTGTTGCCTCAGCCAGTATCGGAATCCTCGGCGTCGACATATCGAGTGACGTGCAGTTTCGTGGTCACTTGGAAGGGAAGGCCAAATTGGCCTCTAAAAAGCTTGGCGTGCTCAGCAGAGCGGGACAGTATTTCATGCCGTCACACCGCCTGCAACTTTACAAGGCGCAGGTTCGGCCGCACATGGAATACTGTTCCCATCTCTGGGCTGGGGCTCCCCAGTACCAGCTCCTTCCACTTGACCGCATCCAGCGCAGAGCGGCTCGAATCGTCGACGACCGAGTGCTTTCCGATCGGCTCGATTCACTGGCGTTGCGAAGAGATGTTGCATCTCTTTGCGTATTTTATCGCATCTATCACGGGGAGTGCTCTGAGGAATTGTTCGGATTAATCCCAGCCGCCAAATTTCGTGAACGCACGACACGGCAAACGTCCCGATATCATCCACACCATCTGGATGCTTGGCGGTCCACCACTGTACGTTTCACAAGGAGTTTTCTTCCACGTACAACCTCTCTGTGGAATAGTTTATCCACAGAGAGGTTGTACGTGTATCATTATATGACCGATACGACCTGGGGACCTTCAAGAAAAGAGCTTACTCCTTTCTAAAGGGCCGGCAACGCACCCGCAATTCTCCTGGTGTTGCGGTTGATCATGGGCGGCGGTAGTCACTTAACATCAGGTGAGCCGCATGCTCGTTTGCCCCCTTTTCTATAAAAAAAAAAAAGGGAGTTCCTACCACCTTATATAATTCCATTAAATTTCTATGCCAAGATTGCTTCTTTCTTATAATGAAATTGACCATTTTCAACCGGAATCGTTTAGTTTAATGAAAAATCCAGCAACCATCGTAAATTTTGACAAGTTCTTGTTTTATCCTTTATTTTTCGGAATGTGTTTACTCGGAAAAAAAGTCTTTGCAGTACTCTTTTACGACATCATCAACATCCTTGCTTAAATTCTCATGTGGAGGATATTATAATGGACCCTATTTTCGGTCAGGAGAGTTCGTTTCTATTGTTTTGAAAGGAAGTCTGTGCCTGTGACTTTTTTCGACTCGTATTTTAAGAATGAATTATGTTAACGACTCGAAACAAATTTTATTATTTAATTATTATCACAACACATCTCACAATATATTATAATCTAACATAGTACATTAACTAGAGCAGGACAAGATTATAATGCCCGAGTGAATGCGCAAGTACAGTTGCACTCACGAATCCCTCACACACAATCCGATGAGACGATAATCCGACACGACCAGGGAGATCAGACGCAGGACCAACAGCTTTACGTACTTACTGAGGCAGGGTGGGTAAAACATCGCAAAGATCCTGACTCCGGGCTGCTACTCAAAATTTCTTAACAGAAAAACCCAATAACTGATTTTGGTCCGACCCGGAAATCGAACCCGGAACCTCTCCCATGATTACTTTTCGCGTTTACGATCATTATAACGAGACAGTCAAGTGTCACTAACAACACTTCAATTTTTAATATGACGCAGGGAAGATAGTTGTATAATTATGTCATATTATGTTTACATTGGTCAACAATTTGTTTTGAAACGACAATGAAACTAAATATATAAAATTTATAAAACTAGAAAAAAATCTTTCTTCTATATATCCGGTATAAGACAGGGGTTCTGCAGCTAATGTTGCAAGAAAGTTGAAGTCGCAATATTACCTAAAAGGCAGTGCCTAACAAGTATAAAATGTTACCATGGGGTCATTAGAAGTATAAAGTTTATTTTGAAAAATAGGACCATAAGAGAAAAATATGACTGAAATTGTTAATAGAAATGTTTTAAAAATAAATACCTATTGGCTTCCGCTATTCAAAATATTTAAGAAAATAGTTATATGACTAAATTAAAAGTTATTCTATAAGTAGAAAATATATATCCCTTTGTAAACACAAAGAAAAATAAAAGAAAACTATTTGAGACCACAGTCAGTACATTGGTTTAAATTATTATATTACTTTCAAGATGTAATCCTGTTTACCTGGACGGACGTAAAAAATCAATCTTTCATAACGTAATTGTAATTTATATTGAATAAAACACCCAAACATTGTAAAATTGATTGCTCAAATAAAATATTAGTCGTAGGTAGGTAGGTAGTTTATTAAGGGTGACGTGCCCAAGTGAGCAGTAAATTGTCACGAAGGGAAAAAGCGAAGGAAGGAAGCGAGCCGTAATATTTATGCACGAATGCACTTTTTTCGTAATGACGTGTTTTCAACCCTTTGTATTGCAATTTTTTGTCGATAATCGTAAACATCGCCGTATAGGCGCGGTGAAAGAGAATCCATTACTATCCTACTAACCCATATCCCGTGTGCTGTAAGAGGCTACAGATTATAGTGAAGCGGGAAATGAGCAGCAGCATAACTAAAATAATTTTAAAATTGTGTTTACCAACCCGCCTACCAAGCGTGCCAACTGTGGCACATATCCTTTTTATGAGGGTATCATGTAATCTTACTCACATCACTTTCGGCTTTCGACTATGGCAGACGTCGAATTAATTACGGCGTCCGCGCTGTGTCTTCTTGCAATACAAAATTATGTTAATAATTTACAAAGATATCAAGTTCAAAAGAAGATAGATAGATAGATAGAAAATTTATTAGCTTAAAAACATGGTACATAAGATAATCAATGACGTGGAACTGACATGTTTTGTCATAATTGGCATGCAAAAATGATATGAAATACATCTAATTACACAAACCCAATGTTACATTTTAAAATTATTGCATTGCTTAAAAGTTAGTACAAATTAATTTTTTTTTTGAATTTAAATATTATGTACAATCAAATACTTATACAGATCCACTCTATATGAATTCTTATACAGTAAATTGTTCATAAATTATTAATTGAATTATTACATTATTGTTACATAAATAATATTAAATATTAGGTATATGAGATTAGTTAAGTTATTATTATTTTAATAATTACACTACACTATAAATTAATTCATAATTTTAATTACAATAAAATTATAATTTAAAAATCTCAGGCTATTATGCAAATATTACCATTTAACTTATTTTACATTTTAATAAATAAATAATCGATATGAGTTACTAATCGTTTTTAGAAATAAAATGTCAATGTTCATTAATTCCTTAAACTAAATTTTATATTAATATAATAAATTTGACAAATTTGTAATTAATTGTGTACATAGGTACTATATTATCTCAAAAAGAAAATTTGTATTCGTAGAAGATGATGAATTGTGGTTTTTATCGTTGAAATCCCATATAGTTTTTTCTGATTCCAGCAGTTCTAAAAACTTTATTGTATTTTCATTATTCCACTCGAAAGGCATTTTGGTAGATCGTACTTATTTAATAACAAGACGGCATGCACGTCAAGTCATCCAGGCGCTTGGCGCGAAGTGAGCGATGGAGCTGAGCTGAATGTGAACACTCACTGCCGCTCGCGCTGCCCGCCCTTTGACTTCCGCACGAAAAACCGACATTGAGGGATCGTCGGGCAGTGGCAGCAGCAGCGGCAGTGTCAGCGCGAGTAGCCTGTTTACATACTGCCCTGCTCACTGCCCTGCTCACTTCCCTGCCCAACAGGGCTGAATGTAAATGGGGCATTAAGCCTCATTTACATTCAGCCCCTGCCACTGCTTCTCGCACTGTCGGCAATACTTCGCTAAATACTGCCGTAGCAGTATCGCGGGAAGTGTGTATTTACATTCTGCCCTACCACTCACATCACTTTCGGCTTTCGACTATGGTAGACGTTGAATTAATTACACCGTCCGCGCTGTGTCTTCTTGCAATACAAAATTATGTTAATAATTTAAAAAGATATCAATTTCAAAAGAAGATAGATAGATAGATAGAAAATTTATTTGCTTAAAAACATGGTACATAAGATTATCAATGACGTGGAACTGACATGTTTTGCCATAATTGGCATGCAAAAATGATATGAAATACAGCTAATTACACAAACCCAATGAATTACATTTTAAAATTATTGCATTGCTTAAAAGTTAGGTACAAACATTCGTTTTGAATTCAAATATTATGTACAATTAAATAATTAATAACTAAAATGTTTTGTTTGCGGAGTTACGTACATTTTTTATGGCGCTATGCCTACATTTTACCGGTAGGTCCAAAACTTTCGTAGAAAATGTTTAATTACAGTATTGTTACAGAAAATAATTGTTTTATCGTTATAGAGCCTTTCGAAAACTTCATTTGTATATTGAATGGAAACACTTTTACGGATTTATCGCGTTTAATTTACTCGATTCTAATTACCGACGTTTCGGGTGCTTTCCAGCCATGGCCCCGGGCGACTGATAGACGTCCCGATGTCAGTGTTAACCGGGAGTACCTTCAGCTTTTTAATTAATACTTATGGTCCGATCTACGCAGAAGCTGAAGTGGCAATGGGCCGGCCATATAGCTCGAAGAACCGATAACCGATGGGGAAGAAAGGTTCTTGAGTGGCAGCCTCGTACCGGTAGGCGTAGTGTAGGGCGACCCCCCACTAGATGGAGTGACGACCTGGTAAGATATGCAGGAAGTCGATGGATGCAGGTGGCTCAGGACCGTGCTTTGTGGCATTACTTGGGGGAGGCCTATGTTCAGCAGTGGACTTGTGAAGGGCTGTAATGATGATGATGATGAATGAAGAACACTGATTCATTCACTGCAAATGTAACTTTGTAATTCTATATATTTATATGGGATTACAAAGTTATTTATGCAGTTGGTGTATCTAGAAAACTGGACCGAAATTTAATAATTTTATAGTTTTTCCTTGATTTATACACTAAAATCTAATTGTGTTCTAAATTTTAAGCTTCTATATCTGCTAGAACTGGCTTAGAGTTTTGATGATCGGTCAGTCAGTGAGTGACAAAATTAAGAAATTTTCACTAGTTATAATTCTTAAACTACTGGTTCAAATTGAATGAAATTTGAAATATACCATGTTTATACAATGCCTACTCGGCTTAGGCTTCTAGTTTTATCCACTACGAAGTTATAGGGGGTCGAAAGTGGCCTGAATTGCTTCGAGAAAAGTATGGTACGGCCGTGCCGCTTTTTTGCTCGACTGGGCGTCATATTTAGAAATCGACTATAGTTTTCTTTTTATATATTTAGTTACGCGGTATCTTCTAAAAATGTGAACCGATTTTTATGATATTTCTTTATTAAATAGATTACACTTCAGGAGTGGTGGGTGTCGTAAGAGGCGGCAGAGGAAAAATGTACCAGAAAATAGGCAGCAGCATCTTTCTGATAACAACGGACTAATTGCAGCCAGCCGCACAATTTCACCATCGCACATCGCGACAAAACTCGCGATACCATTCATACCTTTTGGAAGTTTTCTTCCTCGCACAACTTCCTTGTGGAATCGACTACCACCAGAGATTTTTCCAGACCGATACGACTTGGGGACCTTCAAGAAAAGAGCCTACTCCTTTTTAAAAGGCGGGCAACGCATCTTCAATTCCCCTGGTATTGCAGTTGTTCATGGGCAGTGGTAATCACTTACCATCAAGTGAGCCGTATGCTCGTTTGCCCCTCTCCTATATATATATATATATATATATATATATATATATATATATATATATAAAAAACAAATTGAAAATAATGAAAAACTGCGGTTAACAACCCGCCTGCCAGGCGTAGCAATTATGGCTAAATCCCTTTAAGAGGCAGGGGGAGGTCTAAGTTCAGTTGTGGACTTTTATTCCTTGTAATGGGTAATGAAGTGTGGCAAAATAGGGGATGAAGTTGTTATAGAAGGTAACTATTTAGACGACATTGAGATTAGCAATATACCTTAGTTCACTTAAAAGGGTAAAAAATAACTTAAAATAAAATGCGCTTTAATTCTTCGATACACTAAATCTTAGCACAATAGGACTATATCTAGCAGTATAGGATTCTAAATTATGTAGAAATATTTAATCATTTTTTCAATTGAATTATTTGAACAGCAAAGTTAGGAAGGGACGCTCTAGGTGAAAGTTTATCTACAAAAATGGCGATATATTGATAATGCCAAATAAAGAGTACCCTTAACTAACGAACATATTATATGCGTGGTAATATGATGTGAAGAGGCCGAGAGAGGCGTGTCAGGATCGTGTCAAATGGAAGTCTGTAGTCTCTGCCTACCCCTCTGGGTGACAGACGGGAGCGTTTGTATGTATTATTTGATCCTTATGAGTGAAATAATCAATATAACAAGCTCGAACTAACAACTCTAATGTCGTCTAAGTAGTTACATTAAAATGTTAACTCCTTTTTTCCACCATTAAGGGAAGAACTTTTTCTTTAATTTAAATGGGTCCACCCTTAAGTTTATTTAAATAATCATTAAAATTGATTTGAAATTGTTACTTACATATAAAAAATATAGTCAATTAGAAATTATAAACTCGTTCTGTATATCTATGTGGAAAAACATTATGTGTCAGACGTCATAAATATTCAATATGAATATCGTAAGTATTATCAGCGCAAACGTCGACGCTGTTTTGCGCTCCATTCATGCAAAATACTTATATCATAACATAAAAATTTACGAATCGTTATAGATCGCAATATTTTTATGATACAGGTTTTTGTTATAAGACTACGATAATCTGTGCTATACGATTATTGGCATTGGTATTGATGCATTGCTGGTTTTAATGCGTGTCGTTAAAGTTCACATCATGTCCATGAAATGTTTAATTTTTTTTAAACATGCATTTTTTTCACGATGTTATCGTCCCCCAGCATTTATTAGTCAGACACGTAGTAAATTGGCACTTAAAATTGCAGTTAATAATTAAAAATTTGAGTACTATGAAATTTTAAAACAAAAACTTTTCCAATGGGTAGGCCCATGGTAACAGGTAAACTATAAAAGTTAATAGTTAATAAAACTCCCTTACTGCCTTCTCTATCTCCGACTAGCAGTTCAACACAAATTCCGGTAATAAAAGTAAAAAAAAAACTGTTATTACAGGCTGTGAAGTATTTTTATTCCATCTTAGTTCTTAGAGATGACAAAGCATTTTCGACCTTATTGTCTTCTTGTTGGTTGCAGTTGTCCATAGACTACAGCAGCCACTTCTTATCAAGTCTTAGCTCTTAGCCCAACTTCCACTGCAATATTAAAAAAATAACTTATAGCCTAGCAGATGCAGTCGTTTAAAAAAGTTTTTCGCAATCAGACTCCGTATTTTATTAAAAAGAATCTAAAGCTTTAAACGGAAAACTCATGTTTCTTCAAGAGGTAAAACGAAAGTAGGTGTTCACTTTTACTTAACTTGCCTATACTTATGGCGGGTTTGTGAATGAACTTTCTCTTATTAATTTGGTAGGAGTAAGGATGGTGTTATAAATTACTCGTACGATAGCATTAATGGTTCATTAAAAACAAATACGTCGCAAGTGCGCTTTAAATAAGTATAATTTAAACATAACTAATGTTGTTAATGTAAAAATTACTATGTAGGTCATATTGCGTTAGTGAAGAGGCATAGCATAAAATAGTGACTCTTTAGCATGCCAAATTATACCTTAATTTATTGGTTGGGGAAAGTATCTAATTTAGTAATAGAAGACATCAGGATATCGCGTGATATAATATAATACATTTATAAATTTCGGTCGGTGGCCCGGTTTGTATCATTGACGTTCGCGCTTTACCATAATAATAAACTGATCACTATTTCGAAAGGACTTGAAATATCCTAATATTAAATGTACGAGATAAAACAACAGTTATAAATTGAAAACTACAGTTATAAATTTTATGAGCTTTCATGTCTGCGCCTGGGGACTGAAAATACGTATTTTCCTATCTACCTGAGTGGTTTTGTTTGTATTTTAGGTAACTCATTTAATATTATGTTACATACAAACAAAATTTTGAACACATTACAGTGATAGCCATTTCAAAGTTGACCGCTCGGTATAGCCCTTTCCAAGAACACGTTATTTGGCACACATTTTCTGGGACGATTTCCGTACTCACCTCGTTAGACGAGTTTACCAACCTGCCTGAGGTTGCTGAGCGCTGTGTCAATACCGTCGTTCTGTTAATGCAGCCATTAGTCACCAGGCTCTGAAATTAGATTTTTTTGCTTCTTTGTCCTATTTGGAAAAACAAAACTTACAACTGTAAGGTTTTGCACATGAATTTGTAGAAAATACTGGCTAAATATTCCCTTCTACTCCACACACTTACACCTTAAAAATGGAATTCTTTACTTATTTTTAAAAACGTTTGCGTTTCTTTTTATTATCAGCAATTCATAATATTTCTAGAGACCGCGAGTGCATTCAGTTTGTTTTGTTAAGGGAATGTAATAAACTTTGACGGTAGATAAAAATATTAATGCACTAATGGCGTACAGTCTTGTTTTAACAAACAATGACGTGGTCAACGACTTGGGGTCTACATCTAGTGCTATTCGACCGAATGACCTTATTTGGGCTTCTCGACCTTTTAGGAATCCAAAAAAAGGTCATCCATTATATATATATATATATATATATATATATATATATATATATATATATATATATATATAATGGATGACCTTTTTTACCGTCTGAAAAGAATAGCATTTAGCATATGAACGGAGTAGAAGCCTAGGGCACTGATATTTTACCAAAAATATAAACATTTTTTTTAAATTAAACGTCTGAAAAAGTTTTGTTTTAATAATTACTTTGCACTTTGCCCTTAAGCCTGTGACCCTGCGAAGTGACAAGGTCAAAGATGCATACTAAATTGATTGTTTTATTGCCGTTTACGAACGTAGAGTGGATATGATTTGAATTTCGATAGATTTTAATAAATTTAATTAATTCCGAATTTTTGTTTTTATTTTTTATAAAATATCAGTGCCATAGGCTTCTACTCCGTTCACATGTCACACCTTACTTTTTTCCAGACGGTAAAAAAGGTCATCCAGTATAGCTGCGGCATTGAATGGTCGTCTCGACGAGGAAATAATGATCACGCTCTCACAAAATTCCAGCGTAAAATAGCCGCTGTATTTCGTATTGTGAGTGATAAGAACCGGAGATCATCTTTTTTGGTAACGAACTTCAGACTTAATTCAATTCTTAATAAGGGTGCGTAATACGCATGTATCAATGACTTTCCATCAGGTAAACTTTTTGCTCGTTTGTCACACTTGTATGAAAAAAAAACACAAAATTGATACAGATGACTGATAAGAGGAGATTTTAAATTCAGAATAAATCCATTTAAAAGTAAAGGCAACAGCTTTAAGAGAACTAATAAGAACATCAATTGATCATGAATTATGATATCAATAATGAAAGTAAATCTTGTGGTCACAGTGAATCAATGCATTATAGAAAGTGTAAACTCTTCGATACTTGTTTATTTATTAAGAAAGACTGGTTTGACATATTTTTTCTTCATTAATTTTAAATCGGGTCTGCGTTTATTTTACTGTATGCGATCAGTCAATTATATCCCTTTTAACTCTTAAATTCAAAAAATTATTGAGTCCTCCTACTAGATGGAGTGATACCCTGGTATGAGATGCAAGAAGTAGATGGATGCAGGTGGCTTAGGACTGTGCTTTGTGGCATTCTTGAAGGGAGGCCTATGTTCAGCAGTGGATTTGCGGAAGCGCTGAAACGATAAGTAATAATGAAAATGTATATACACCCTCAATATATGCCCAAGTTATTATTTATGAAGAATTGTATACCTGGGGAAATTATCTAAAAGATATTTTGAAATATGGAATCTCAATCAATATTAAGTTTCATGTATGTCCGAGTGTAGACAAGCATTTTGACATAGTGAACTGATGTAGAGGAATTGATCGGTGTGCTATAGTAAGCTTGTTTATCATTTGGCATTATTGAAGTGATTGATCATTTTCAAATTAAGTGCGTATTAGCTAAATTATATTTTTTCAACCTTGCTCTTTATTCGTTCGTAGTTCGTGTAAAAAAAAGTTAAGTTACATTCACAGATGGGGGAGGCGGGAGGCCTATGTTCAGTAGCTTGTGAAGGACTGTAATGACGATGATGATGACGACAGTTACAGTTTACTCGTTAATACTTTCAGATTCTACTAAAAGAGGTAACATAGACTTATGGAGCAAGAAAATGTGATAATAAACGATTTTGTAATAAAAGTGTGCATGTGAAATGGCCAATGTATGTCAAATCCAGGTAATAGTATAAAACATTACACGATTAAAGTAGTAGTAGGTAGTGGACATGAATGTAAAAGAGCAGAGGCAGTCTAAACCACTGGATTTAAATAAAAATAGCTGTACAGTAATAAAGTATAAGTGTGACGCTCACTTCGGAGTCATCTCACGCGTTTGTAAAGTGGAGCTACAAGATTACAAGGTCAACCGCTTTCGCTATCAAGTCAATTGATTTTTCACCGTAACTTGACTGTTTCGCTGATTCCTTTACACTAGACTGGGATCATTCGCATTTCGCAAGTAGGTATATCGTAAATGTAAACACATCATCTAATTGATGTAATTTCCGGACTTAGTGACTCAGATGCCGGAAACGAGCCGTCGTCACACGAAAATTTGAGAATAACAATACAATATTAGCAAAAAGTGGTTTTTGCTTAATGTAAACATTTTACGCCTTTATGGTCCCACTAGAATAGAATACAATAGAACAATTTTTTATTCAATATAGGCTACATTTATACCAGTAAGAAACCCAGCGAGCCTTTTAAAAAACTAAATTTTACAATATGAACGGTTACAAACTATTGAAATTATTTAAGAAACAGCTTGAAAGCGACCACGTCATCCCAGGGGTTATTATCAAACATGTATTCATTTATATTATAATAACCCTTTTCATACAGTTTTTGTTTAATTAAATATTTAAACTTGGTAATAGAGAGACCTTGTATATTTTCTAGGACTTTGTTGTAATAGCGTATACATTGCCCGAAGAATTATTTACAGACACTGTGAAGTGAGCGCGGAAAACTTTACATAGTTCACACGCTGGAGTACTATATGACCTTTATAACTAATAGTAATTTTAATCAAATTAGTAATGTTGAAGTTTTATTCCATTGTGTATGTTAAATTAATATGAATTCAGGAATTAAATTAAGTATTAATTGTTTAAAATTAAACAAAATAAAAATGCGGATAAATTTTCTTTATATTTTTATTAACAAATTAATATAATCTATGATTCTCTGTCTATACACATTAACATATTAAGGCTTTCATGGAGAATGCCGTAGACACGCAAACAAGAATTTTTTTAAATTATTTTTCAAAAAAATATTTCGAGACAAATTCCGAACTCAAAACTACTAACTAACTAATCCTATTAACAAACATTAGTATGTTATGCGTAATAATTGTTACACATTGAAAGAGTAAATCATTTTCAACTCTAAAGGGACAGCTTAGAGAAGCTTTGTTTTATACTTTGCATTAACATTTGCAAAGTACTCATAGCAGTAAATTAATTCTGACTAAGTAAGTAAATAAGACAGAGAGAGTTTATTTTTATCGCGTCCTACGTAATAATTGAGTAATTAGTAAAACGATTTGTAGCGATTATCGTATTTTAATTGACGTTTATGTATCTCTCAGTTGAATATGGACTTTGTGTCTCCGAAAACAGGCGTACCTAGTGTAGTGATTCATCTGTCTGTTATAATACGAGTATATTATATACAATTATATTAAATTAATGAAATTTCAACAGCTGCACTTTGTATTCGTAAAAATGTAACTTAAAGTGATATTATATTAAATGTTTTATATGTGAGACTTTTCTTTGTATTGTTTATTTGAATAATTAAGGAAAGCAAGTAATTATATAAATTATTTAAATTACTGTCGGGGACACTGCTAAACAAAAACCAAAGTAATCTTTATTCGCTATCTTCTTCACATACACATGACTACTACTATATATGTATAATATGAGCCTCCTGTAAGTATGGCAGATTGATTAACGATCCAAGCACTAAATGCCTTGCACATTTGACGTTGCCGGTGAGGGTGTTTTAAATTTGGCGTAAACGAGATGGCTATACTGCCATCTATAGAAAACCGTGAGATTTTTCTGATATTTTCCAGTCACCTCATACGACACTCAAAGTAAGAAATACAGCGATGGGATTCCATTATGGTGTGCCCACCACACGACACCATCGTTCTTATTTGGCCATAAAAATTAAATACCACTTTTGAATTTAAAAGTGTATTACGTTCCGACAAAAATGACAACACTGAAACATTGATTATTCTTTTTTTAACAATGAATTAGTAGTTTCGGCGTTTAAATTTCTATAGCAGTTTTCGGCATAATAAATGATCATTTATAGTGGTACCACTTCGAATTATGGTTTTGTACGCTATATTTTTTAATTAATCAAACTGATTGCTGCGCGCGCGCAGGTTTACTTGTGCTAAGAATAATATATGAATCACACGAGTGAAGTGCACTGTTAACATTATAGTAGCAATAGATAATTATCTCATAATTTAAATCCATATGGTATATATCAGTAAAGTGTGATAAAAGATGATAATAAATATCATTTTATTTTGCATGCCTTAAGCGCAAAGCGCGTACATGTTCTACTAGCGCCTAAAAATCAAGAATCCAACGTTTTGTCGCATAAAATCGTATCTAACGTAATCGGTATAAAAACCACATTATCAGAGAGATAAATGATTGTTGAACTTATTTTTTTTTTTAATTTATTAATTGCTATTTTACATTAAGAAAGTGTTGGTTTTTTTGATGTAGATTTATCAAGACCACATGGAGGGGTAAACACGATAACTTTTGAAAATATCTATTGTTCAAGTCAACCTATTTTTTAATCTCTTCATCTATCATGTGAGAAGTCATGTAATGTAAATTTAATTTTCTTTTATTTAGTTATAATTAATTTTTTCGACCGAGATATTCCGAATATTTCGATGTTTGAGCTGCATTGTAATAATATAGTTTACTAAATACTGATACACTTTATCTCACTCCGTGACTCCGTGCTCGCCCGCCGTCGTGCGTGGGTTACTGTATCGTTTGTTCACAGCGGCTCCTGATGAAAAATATCGATCGCTGTAGAAATACAAAATATTCCTAAAACCAAATTTGATACATACTTGACTAAGGTAATATATAATTATTATTTTTATAATCACATTTATATATAAATATACTTATACATCTTGAACTTTGAAGTGACCTGAAAGTGTTCTTCGGTATCTGCTACAGGAACTCCTCGAAGAGTAGAACTAGACGTGCCGAGCTTGGCTTCGTTTTGTTAGTTACAAGCATTGAGTTAATATAAATCAATGGTTACAAGTATGATGAGATCTTACCTCCGGACATGATAGAGTGACCTGGAGGTGTACTTTGGTGATTGCCAAATTAAAATACTGGCTATGACTAGATAAAAACTTTTTGAAAATGAAATAAAGTTGATGAGATAAAAAAAATTATTAACGAGTCAGGTAAGAAGAAGACTAATACCTAAAAATTAAAGTAAAGTAAAAGTTGAATTTTGATCGTTTTAAGATAATTCTGTTAAAAAAAATTCAATTAACAATAATTAAAAAAAATTTAATCTCAATAATAACATAGTAAACTGTAAACAAAATCTGTTGTTGATTGAAAATTTTTTCTACACTTTTCACGATCATATTATGACCATTATAAGTAGTGCACTTTTGGAAAATCCGAATTTTTTTTAATTGACGTTTGACATAAAATTTTCGGAAATTTAGAAGTAATAGTAATAAGGTTATTTATGAAAACTTGTGTGTATTTAAAATACTCAAAAAAAATTGGCGTATAAATTTACTGCCGTGAAGTAAATCAGTGAAGAATTTGAAAATGTTATATCGCACAGTGATTTTATGTATATGGATCCTCTTTTCTGCTGTCTTAAAATGAAATATAATAATTTATAATAATTATAATAATTTATTAAAAATTGCTATGCTACCGGTAACGGGCACTGATAGTAAAATTTTGTTTACAAGTTTTGAGGTATTATACGTAACGAAAAGATGTGTCGTAAACTCGTAATACCACAGTTTAAAGACTGTTAAAATACTCTCGCCACTTATACCTCACGTATTATGTATAGTTAATGGCAAACATTAACTATTTCTAAATAAATAAACTTGTATGAAAATGGTAGGTGAATAAAACTAAAATCTTAATTGATAAATAATATTGTAAGATATTACATGTCATATAGTTTTTGCTTTTGTTTATTAAAATAGTTTCGAGTGTCTGAACTTTAATATATTTATAACAAAGAAATCTATTGTCTTATTATTTAGATTTATGTGATTTATAAAAAACATACGATCCGAACCTACGGAAATTGTAATTATCGTTCGTCACGGACATAATATATTTTAAATCGCTTATGAATAAACTATGCCAGTATTGGTTTTTATGTTTTATTAAGAATCTTAATTCTAAGAAACGATTTTAGTTTGTCCCATAGTACTATCAAATTTTATTGACTTATATGTAGAGGGAATTTTGCACTTCGGATTACGTAAATAAATCATTATTCGCCTATCATGAAGGCCTCTTTTTCCTGGTCCAGCTTGAGATCTAGTTCTAGTTCGAGAAAAAGGTGTAGTTGCAAAAAAAATTAATCAAGCTTGCAGCGTGCGAAAGTTTAGCTACAGTAACATAGTCAGCAATACTTATCTGTCTAGAAATCTGACTGTGTTTGGTACCATACTTATTTCTTACTCAAAACATTTGAAGTGTAACAAGTATAATTTATGATGTGAAACCTTATATTTTTGTTATTTGCCTGCAAAAAAGCACTGACGATGCTGTTGCATATATACCTACCTACCTACTTGTGCCCCTTGTAATATTTCTGCACAGTTAGTAACTTCATAAAATATTCGAACAAAATTTCATAAGAGAGCAGGTAAAAAGAATCTTAAGCGGTGAGGAATTTTAATGTAATTTTCTGAGTTGATAACGCACATTTGTCTTTATTTGTTTGAAATTTGTTTCCGCCGTCCATGGGCTACAGCATAGGGCATGGAATACCGGAATGTTTTTCATACCGGTATTGATACCGGTATTGAAATATCAATAACCGGTATACCGAAATTTCGGTATTTTTTCGGTATTTTTTAAATACTGCTAATAACTGTTTAAATGATTCCAATAACGGTTGGTTAGTCTTGTTTGTGGAGAGCGATTAAAGCAGTTTTCTACGCTATATGGCAGAAACACTGAAACTATTAATCAACTCCCCAGAATCCACAAAAGGAGTTATTAAAATAAAGGTAATTAAGAATAAAAAAGAAAACACGTTATTTGGATCCAGCAATTTTTTATATTGTTTCATTGGCACAAATATCACAATCGGTAATAAAATCAGTCTTACTCTCTAATGATATGAAAACATTGATTAAAACTACTTTTACGGATTTTTTCGCGTTTTATTTATTTTATTTTTAATACCCGACGTTTCGGGTGCTTTCCAGCACCCATGGTCACGGGGGACTGAGGTGACTGACGTCCCGATGTCAAAGTTAACCCGGAGTACCTTCAGCCTTTTTAACCGGGAGTACCTTCAGCTTTTTTAATACTAAACTTTTTTAATACTAACTTTGACATCGGGACGTCAGTCACCTCAGTCCCCCGTGACCATGGGTGCTGGAAAGTACCCGAAACGTCGGGTATTAAAAATAAAATAAATAAAACGCGAAAAAATCCGTAAAAGTAGTTTTAATCAATGTACAGTGTTAGCGTAAATATAAGAAATCATTATGATATGAAAACATTTAACAATTTCAAATATCTCTCTTAGTCACAGCTTATACTACGAATATGAACTATTGTCAAAACAAAATCAAATTGAAAATGAAAGTATCAAAAGTAATTATTCTAAAAGAAATCAAAATGGCACAAATATCACAATCGGTTATAAAATTAGTCTTACTCTCTAATGAAAAAAAAAACATTTACAATTTCAAATATCTCTCTTAGTCACAGCTTATGCTACGAATGTGAACTATTGTTAAAACAAAATCAAATTGCAAATAAAAGTATAGAAAGTAATTATTCTAAAAGAAATCAAAATATAAGTCCTTTAATCAGGCAGATCGCGTTTGTTGAAAAATAGAACGAAGAAAACACAACGCGTCCAAACTGGCGTCGTTGAGCGATGATCTTATTTTGTTACAAATGTAACTTGCAGCTGAAAAGGCCCTTTCTGATTCAATGCTCGTGGGAGGAATACTTAAGAGATACTTGTAAGCTGCGTCCAAAAACCTGCCTCTAGTACCTCCATTTTCTTACAATGTCATTTCAATATGAATTAATGTTCGAATATTATCTTCTTCTTCCTCGCCGATCTGGGATCTGTTTTGCATTTTGGTCATAGATTTTTCTATTGCTTTATTAAGCTCTTTTTCCATCACAGATGTACTGCTATCTGTGTCATCATCACTTGTTTCATTTCCAGCAGAAACATAAGCGGCAGCAGGTGAGGTCATGGCACTCCTGTTTTGTAGAGAGTTGAGAGTCTGTTCTTGCAATCGTTGAACAAGTTCAGCAATTGACGTAATCATTTCATCACAACTCATTCCAGGAAACTCTGGACGATTATCTCGGCAATGAACAAATACACAAAAAGACGGCCCCCAGTCCCCGGCGGCCCCGCTATTCCTGGCTACGGTGGCGACCATGGTAACGGCGGGGCAGGGGGTGCTAAGAATCTCCGGTGGAGGTTCGGTTGCCACCTACGACGACTCGACCTGGCAACATATAACGCACGCACCCTGAGGACTGACGAGAAGATACTGGAGCTGGAAGAAGAGGTAGACAAGTTGCGCTGGCATATTATTGGATTATCCGAGGTCCGAAGAGAGGGGGAGGACACGGCAATCCTCGAGTCCGGCAACTTGTTCTATCACCGGGAGGGCGACCATCTGTCCCAAGGAGGTGTCGGATTTATCGTCCACAAGTCTCTCGTCAACAACGTTGTAAAGATTGGGAGTGTGTCGACGAGGGTCGCGTACCTGATACTCAGAATCACCAAACGGTATTCGCTGAAGGTCATTCAGGTTTACGCACCAACCTCGGCACACCCCGATGAGGAGGTGGAGGAAATGTATGAGGATATTTCCAGAGCCATACATTCCTCCAAAACCCACTACACGGTGTTGATGGGAGACTTCAACGCAAAACTAGGCACAAGAGAAAGCGGTGAGCTGAAGGTAGGGAAATTTGGAGTAGGGCAACGGAACCGAAGGGGCCAGCAGCTGGCCGACTTTATGGAGAAAGAGGGACTCTTTATGATGAACTCTTTCTTCCAGAAGCGGCCCCACAGGAAGTGGACCTGGTCGAGCCCCGACGGTTCGACAAAAAATGAGATTGACTTCATTATGACGACCAGACGCCAACTGTTCAGTGATGTCTCAGTGATCGCAAGGGTGAAAACTGGCAGCGATCACCGAATGGTTAGAGGCACACTGAACCTAAACGTTAAGTTGGAGAGGTCTCGTCTAATGAAGTCAACGCTCCGTCCCCCTCGTGCTCTAATCCAGAATCCCGAAACCTTTCAGCTCGAGTTACGTAACCGCTTCCAGTGCCTAGAAGATTGCAATGCAGTGGACGATATGAACGACAAGCTCGTGGAAACTGTCCATGCGGTCGGAGCTAAGTTCTGCAAGACCCGCCGCAGAAGAACACAAAAACTCTCCGATCACACTCTTAATCTCATGGCTGTTAGACGGGAGATGAGGCTGCAATCGTCAACAGATTTGACAGCATACAGGCAACTGAACAGACAGATCTCCAAATGCATGCGGCGAGACTTACGCAACTTTAATACTTCTCGTATTAAAGAAGCGATCGAGCGGAATCAGGGCTCCAAAGTCTTTGCCAGAGATCTGTCTGCCAGAAAGAGCCAACTGTCAAAGCTGAAGACTGAGTGTGGCAACATCGTTTCCGGGACACCTGAGATTTTGAGTGAGATTGAGAGGTTCTATGGGCAGCTGTACACATCATCGTTGGAGCCACACGCAAGTGTGAGTAACGATCCAAGAGCTAGTCTTATCCGACACTATTCCGATGATATCCCGGACGTCAGTCTAAGCGAGATTAGAATGGCTCTCCAGCACCTTAAAAACGGCAGGGCCCCAGGCGAGGATGGAATTACAGCGGAGCTTCTGAAAGCGGGTGGAACACCGGTACTTGTAGTCCTTCAGAAGCTCTTCAATTCCGTCCTCCATGGTGGCACTACTCCAGAGGCGTGGAGCAGAAGTGCGGTGGTCTTGTTCTTTAAGAAAGGCGACAACGCTCTCTTAAAAAACTACAGACCGATTTCCCTTCTGAGCCGCGTCTACGTGCTGTTTTCGAGAGTCATTACGAACCGTCTCGCATGCAGACTTGACGACTTCCAGCCTCCCGAACAAGCCGGTTTCCGAAAAGGCTTCAGTACCATAGACCACATACATACCCTGCGGCAGATTGTACAGAAGACTGAAGAGTACAATCTGCCACTTTGCCTGGCGTATGTGGACTATGAGAAAGCCTTTGATTCCGTCGAAATTTGGGCGGTGCTACAGTCCCTTCAGCGGTGCCAAGTTGACTGTCGGTATATCGAAGTGCTGAAGTGTTTGTACAGTAGGGCTACGATGGCTATCCGAGTACAGAACCAGAGCTCGAAACCTATCCAACTGCAGAGAGGTGTAAGACAGGGTGACGTTATATCCCCGAAACTCTTCACCGCTGCATTGGAAGACGTTTTCAAGCTACTGGACTGGAAAGGATACGGTATTGACATCAATGGCGAGTACATCACTCACCTTCGATTTGCCGACGATATAGTTCTTATGGCAGAATCGCTGGAGGACTTAAGCACTATGCTCAATGACCTCAATAGTGCCTCCCAACGGATAGGTCTTAAGATGAACATGGACAAAACAAAGATCATGTTCAATGTCCATGTCACACCTATGCCGGTAGTTGTTGGGAGCACTATGCTCGAAGTTGTTGACGAGTACGTTTACCTGGGACAAATAGTCCGACTAGGTAAGTCCAACTTCGACCGAGAGGTCAATCGACGGATTCAACTCGGCTGGGCAGCGTTCGGGAAATTACGACATATCTTTTCGTCAGGTATACCTCAATCTCTAAAAACTAGATTGTACAACCAGTGCGTGTTGCCAGTGATGACTTATGGATCTGAGACGTGGTCCTTCACTGCTGGCCGTATGAGGACGCTTAAGGTCGCTCAGCGAGCTATGGAGAGGGCTATGCTCGGAGTCTCTCTGCGTGATAGACTCAGAAATGAGGATATCCGCAGTAAAACCAGAGTGACCGACATAACCCAACGGATTAGTAAGCTGAAGTGGCAATGGGCCGGCCATATAGCTCGAAGAACCGATAACCGATGGGGAAGAAAGGTTCTCGAGTGGCAGCCTCGTACCGGTAGGCGTAGTGTAGGGCGACCCCCCACTAGATGGAGTGACGACCTGGTAAGACATGCAGGAAGTCGATGGATGCAGGTGGCTCAGGACCGTGCTTTGTGGCATTACTTGGGGGAGGCCTATGTTCAGCAGTGGACTTGTGAAAGGCTGTAATGATGATGATGATGATCTCGGCATGTCTCTGCATTTTCTTTGAAATATTCTTGCGGGTTATGAAGATACAGTAAAATTGCAGTCACAGATTGTCGTCTTTCCGATATGCGCTTTCTTAAAGCTTCCGCCAGAGATTTAGACAAACTTGTTTTTTGGTTATCTAGCTTTCGTAGCATATATTTAAGGGCAGCTTCTGCAGTTAAAAGTGTCGCATCTCTTCGGCAAAGTGCTTCCACTGTGATCTTGACTATTTTCAGGCTCTTTTGAATGGAATGCAGCAATTCAAATTCTTCTTGGGAGAACTTGATAGCAGAGTTTAAGTCTATCAAAGTTTTTTCAATGCACGCCTTCAGTCGGTTAAATCTCTCTATTGTGTCGGCTAAACTAGACCAACGAGTTTTGCAATCCAAAACTAAGGCCAGATCACGGCTTTCTTACTCTCTTACATAATTTTGTAATGCATCATTTTTTGTTGGAGATCTCAAAAACATTTTTATCACAGAGCGTATTTTCTTGATCACACCACCATATTCCAAGTTCAAACATGGTGACGAAGTTTCAACAAATGTGAACATTTCATTGGCACCGTCTTCATCTTCACTTTCATCGTCATCTGACGTTTCAGTTTCATTGTATTCTGTGGTGGATGCTTTTCTATATAATACGTCTGACACTCCAAGATGTATCCCATGTGCCAGACAGATTTGATGAAACGCTTCTATATTGCGGCCAACTTTGCACATCACACTGGCACCATCAGTTGTTATTGCCACGATATCTCGGTCTAACGATAGCTCAAACTCAAATAGTTTGATTTTCAGCAGTCTGATACAAGTTTCCGCGGGCATTGTGCTATCAACTCTAACTAACCCAATATTTTTGAATCGCGACCCATCTTGAAACTCGCTTCCAATCGCAGTATGTAAGTTGACATTCATGTATCTGCGGTTTCGTAAAGATGTCCATTCGTCGAAAGTCAATGAAAATTTTACGCCAGCTTTTTGCATTGCTTTGATTTCTTCTACAAGCTTTTTCTTTTCTTTCTTGCTGTAATTTATCACAATATTTTTGATTGATTTTGGAGTTGACGGCAGACGATTATAACCCGCAGCTAGAAGCACGCGTCTTAAATCCTTTGACGTGCAAAACTTTGAAAATGGTATTCCATCTAGAGCAGTCATCCTACTAATTGTGATTTCCATTGAGTTAGAGCTCTCAAAGTATTCAGTGATCTTTCTCTTTTTAGGATCACTAGTTAAAGATTGCGATGACTTTTCCGAATTTTGTTGAATAGGTTGGGGTACTTGCACATTAGGGGGAGCTGATGATGCAGATGGTTCATTCGATGGGGTATTTATGACTGTTTTCTTTTTGATGTCAATCTGATGAACTGATTTTAAATGCAAACTCAATCCGGTCGTTGATCCCCCTGCGCATTTTCTGATGGCTTCACACATGTTGCATTTTCCACTCTGGCCATCTTGCGCACGTAGAAAATAATGCCGCACCGACGATTTGTCATCAGATTTCTTTATGTATTTTGCATACTGCATTTTTATTTCCTGTAACAAAGTATGAATATATTTATAGCAACACAAGCGCTCAAAACTTTATTGGTTAATGAATCTTTTTTCTATTCTAACAAAATTTAAAAGAGATATTATGTACATTGTATTTGTTTGATTTAGCCTCCGCCCTCTTACCCATTTATTGTATACTAATACTTAATATAATAAAGGGAAAAGATTTGTATGTTTTTGTTAATTGCTGTAAATTGTAACGAATAAATTAATAAAAACTACCGGACTGATTCACAAAATTCTTTCACCATTAGTATACTACGTTATCCCTGATTAACATAGGCTATATATGTCATTCTCGTGGGAATGATAAATAACACGCGGGCAAGGCCGCAAGGCGAAAAGCTAGTTTTATTTACTTTAGTAAAAGCAAGTAAATCAAATCACAAATGACAGACTGCGATAAAGAAAATCACAACGACCGGTACTTGAACCTACGACTATTTATTTTATTGTTTTTTTTCATAGTCTGTTGTGTCAAAACCAAAATACATAATGCTCATCTGTTTAATTATGATGCCTTTCATCTTTGAAAAATTACGTATAACGAAAACAATAAGTTAAAGTACTTACTCAGCTTATTTGTTTGCACTTGTACCGGCAGGACACAAACACAACACAACTCACACAATGTGCGTGGTGAGGATGTTTTTACAATTAAATGCACTCCAAAATGATTGTTATAGGTATTGTCAGGACAAGAAGCTCACTTAATACTATATAGAGCCTAGCGACAGTAGTAAGAGTAGCAAACATGCGGCAACGTGCTCTCGCTTCAACTATAACAGCAGAACTGAGGGAGGGGTGCAGCGTGGCCGTGGTTGATAGTCCTATGTATGAAAGAGAAAGATATATGATGTTGGTTGACGTAGTTGCCGCTTCAGCGCGACTCTACGACGAGTTCGTCGAAGAGCGTGTAATAGATTTTCAACTTTATTATCTAGAACATAAATTTGAAAATCCACTAAAGACAAACCATAATCGCAGCATTGACGCGGCACTGAGTTTTATAGAGAATTGCACTACAGAACGCTTACGTATCGTTTCTGCCGTATTGTGTCCGTACGTGCACGAGTACCGTTAACAATTTATTTGTAGAAGTATTAGACGAACAACTAAAAGCAGTATCATTAAATACCACCTAAATACAAGAGCCATGATCGTGGGTAGCGCCGTGGCGTTTGCAACAGCGTTGAAATATCAGGAGCACAAAATGAATAATAATCGCGGAAGATATCCCGAAGTGTCAGTTCAAGTTAAAAACAGATATGCATGCATTATCTTGCGTAGTTGATTTGACATTATTCGTGATTCATGTCATATGAAAACTCATCAGCAGTATGAACAACACTATTAACCATAGAAATCAAGCGTTCTTTATAGTCTTTAAACAAACCTACCAAAATAGATCACTTATTCCCAAATACCGAAATACCGGTATTTTATCCTCAAATACCGGTATTAAAAGTACCGAAATTTTTACCGGTATACCGGTATTTCGATATACCGGTATACCGGTATCCATGCCCTACTACAGCAGTCACTTACTTTGAGATGGACTTTTACGGCGTCTGTTAATCTCTTATCAAGTTCCTAACAAGTCCTGTTAAATTGTAAATGTATTTATGGATTTCCCTATCTCTATAGGTAATTCGCGGGGTATAAATTCTATCTTACTTGAACGTTTTTTGATTTTGTTTACATACAAATAAGTTATGTCGCTTTAGCTTAACCGTAATAAATCCTACCAAAGTTTACTAACACTAGACGTAATGCGTTGTTTACTGCGAGCGGGAGAGCGAATCGGTATCAGTCTTATTGTACTCATTATGCGGTTAAGTGATACTTAATTATTAGTCTATGAGATATCGAGTGTGTTGCTTGTCCAGAATAATTAACATTAAAACATGTGAGACTGATTTTTCAATAAATGTTATGTATGAACCTACTTATTTTATAATAAGAGGTAGCTATTTAAAACTAAACAAAAACCTAAGTACTTACTATTTTAATTCTATTTTTTAACTTTTTCTAATCGTAATGCAGAGTAGTGACACAACAAAGCAAAATATAAATAATATTATTATTAATAAACTTTAAAAAATTTAAGTCTCTCCCTTTGCATAACAAAAAAAAACTTAATTCTTGAATAAAGTTTGTTAAACTACACGTATATAGATTTTTAAAAGACAAATCGAACATACTTTTTTCTGTACTTAAAACTAAATTGTTATTTATTTTGTACTAAAAATTAAATCAAAGTGTAATTTTTCTGTAATGTCATTAAATAATAAATCTTTAATCATCTAATAATTTGTTAAAAAGAAATACTCAATTTGAAAAAGTATTGAAAGCTTTTTAGAAAGAGAGCTGAGCTGAGAGAGAGCAGAGCTAGCGGGGCAGCAAAGGAAAACTTTGGCTAAACGGGACATTTCTGGATGTCTGGAAGAATTTTTGTTCCACCATTTGAATTTATCATCGGATAGGGATCAGCTGGGCCGATTAATCGGCCATTTCTTAACCAATTAATCGGCTAATCGGCCAAAGTACTAATCGCCCCAATTCTAATACATATATAATAGGCAATCTTATTTTTGCCTTACTTTTGAAATAAACAATTATAATATATAAACCGAAAGTTGGGGTGGTTGCGAAGAAGTGTTGGCAAGTCTTTATCGTCCTTTTTGCCAACTTATATACGATAGTTTAATTTCATTGCCGAAGTAATAATAACGCTGGCGTAAATTGGTTTTGTTTTCTTAATTAATACTAATAGTTATCAAATTTTTTCTTAATTTGTAATAAATCAAATTCGTACCTATTGCCGGTCCCAGTCCTCTCGATATTATTAGCTAACCAAAACTTAAAATCCCAGTTAAAATTTTAATTAGTTCTGTGGAAAATAAAACTTGTTTGTTCGTGTAGTATGAGATTTGAAATTAACGCTTAGTTCTATGATCTGCCTTGTTTTTGTAATTCATTTTACGTTGCAGCAGGTACGGTAGTATGTAATAATAAATGTTAAGCCGGCACAATGCAAATGTGAATCAAAGAAGGTTGACGTCAATTGTAATGCAATGCTCGGGACAAAGTGGCCATTAAAAACAATGGGCACAATAAAAAGCAAACTTGACGCCCGCGGTGTCTACTCGTAACTCGCGAGCGCTGGCCTGGCGCGGGTGACCCCCTTTGCTGGAGTGGGATTCTTTTTAGCACGCGTGAACTATTCATTAGTTATTATGTTCTTTATTGCGCATTTATGGCACACGCTAAGAATACACGTTTTTATAATTCTCATTAAAAGTTAGATAAGTTTTTATTTAATCTTCGCCTTCGTATTGTTTATTGTAATAGTCTGCTTTTGTAAAACGAATCGACTTACATCAAAAGTGCACAAATTGGCTGGAAAGTGGATGTTATGAATTTAGTTTTGTTTGCATTGAATTAGTGTAATAGTTTTTCATCAGTTAAATTTTTATAAGTGATCTATGAATAAATTCGGCAAAATAGTAGTTTGAAAAACATAAAAAAGAAAAAGCGAGAGCTTTGGCATCCGACAGATGGCGGAATAGCCATCTCAGTTCTTTATCAGACCAAAATATTCAGATATAGATTATACAGTATGTTTGGAAGATGGGTGCAAAGCCTGATGAAGGAGATGATACCTTAAACCATTTAGAACATACTAAGCTAAACTTGTCTTTTCTTGTTTTGTGTTGAAAGCCGACGAAATGTGCTGTATAGCACTGACATTTGATCATCTTCGATTTGGATAACGCTCTTGGTAAGCCGCCGTATCAGAGATCCGTTACTGTCATACATGAAGATGATATCAGCATATTCTTCATTAGTAAAAGCAGCCATAGTTGATTGATCACAGAAATAGTTGGAGAACAGTGAATGAGCACACAGTTAGTGCTAGGCTACTTATACGTGGTAGAGCCATGCTGCAGTTATATTAGTAGTATAGTTGTAGCATGAATGGGTCGGCTCGACCGGGGAAGGACCACGCTCTCACAGAATGCCAGCGTGAAATAGTAGCTTAATGCTGCTGTATTTCGTATGGTGAGTGTAGAGAACCGGAGACCCTTTTTACTGGAAACGAGGCATTCCATCTTAGTCCTCACGGGTGACAACGCATCTGCATTTTGATTCGTAATCGAGGATAGATGTAGGTGATGATGCTCGTTTGTCACCCTATCCTATAAAAAAAAAATAGGCTCAACTCAACAAAAAAGAACATCCTAAATAAACACGAATTTGCTATTAAAACGTCTAGTCCGAAGATGTGACGATTTAATTAATTTGTTAACCCATTACTTTACCCATAATATTGGTGTCCATGTGACCTTTCTGCGTTAAAAAAATGTTAAAGTAATACCACCTGCTTGTTTCATTGTAATGTGTTTTGTTTCATTCAATGAACTATTCAATATTTAAAATAAATTTATTCAAAATTTTCTGAAACTATACTAATTCTGGTATTTTTCACAAAACATGTTTTTTTTAAAACCCCTGTATCTCTTGATCCCATTGAGATCCCATGACAGAATTTCGTTGTATGTATTAAGACATTAGTACCCGGTTGACCGAGCTTTGCTCGGTATTTTTCACTCGTTTTTTTTTAATTCTTGTGTTTTGGAAATTATATTTAGATATAAATTACATACTGATGAAATACGAATAATATTTTTTGATCTTAGCGACATAATAGAAAAAACTGAACTGGTTATTTGAATAAAAAATCATGAGTGCAATTAGTTTAATTTAAATTTTCGTGTTTTTAAAAAATACTAAAAAAAGGGCTCGAAAAAATAGATTTCCTCAAAAAAGAAAGGAACTTGAAAAAAAATTAAAAAAAGTCGGTCGGTCGAACTGGGCTCGAACCATGGTATTACGATTTCGTGACCGCCCAATATACCAATTAAGCTATTTGTAATCATTGTTAAATTGTCAAAATTTACCTTCTTATTCTAACGATATTGTAGCAGTTTTTCATTGCCTAAAAACACGGACAAAAAGATATTTTCTAAAAATAAATCCTAGCTAGATCGATTTATTGCCCCCGAAACTCCCTGCACACAAAATTTTATGAAAATCGTTGGAGCCGTTTCCGAGATTCCGATTATATATATACAAGAATTGCTCGTTTAAAGGTATAGGATACGACGACGCCCGCAAAAATCTTATATATATATATATATATATATATATATATATATATATATATATATATATATATATATATATATATATATATATATATATATATGAGCCGTGGCAGCTCAGTGGTTAACGCTCGCTGTAAATATAACAGAACGCGAGTAACCGGGTTCGATCCCCGCCGGCACCAATGAAATTGTTAATTGCAATTTTAAGTGCTGATTTACCACGTGCTCGGCGGTGAAGGAAAACATCGTGAGGAAACCTGCATGTCTGAGGAATAACAAAAAAAAACATTTCGAAAACGTGTAGTTCGCCAACTTCGGGCAGCGCGGCGGTCACTTCCTCGCCCTAAAACCGAGAATTGCTCGTTTAAAGGTATAAGATAAACTGTATTTGAAAATTTCTTGAAATTTTTAAAAATGCCACTTTAAAAAAAATTAAAATTTAATTTTAATTTTTTTATTTTTTTAAATTTGTAACCCTATCTTGTGACAATCATTTTAAAGCCCCTTTCAACAGCTTTAAAATGAGACCACTCCCAAGTATGATATAATCAGCATTGGTTGTCAGTCTATTGGCATCCAAAGGTGCCAGAACATGAAATTTTTTCATAAAAATTTAAATTTTTAAAAATTAATAACTTCATAAATAATTGTGCTAAATAACTGAAATTTGGTTATTTTTCATAAGTCTATGATGTATTGTTGCATTGAAAAAGTTATGAAAATGTGAGACATCAATTCTGAAAATCTCCCAACATTCTGTTGAATTGACATGGAATGACCCTACGGGTAGAATGTTTTTCTGATGTTGAAGATGCTTGAAAATCATTTTTTTTGTGTAATCACACATTACATAAATAAAAAACAATAACGTAACATATATTAATAGTTTAAGGTATCATCCCCTTCAGGCTTTGCACCCATCTTCCAACCATAACCAAATAATACATAATATAATACAGTGAAACTTGGTTAAGTGGGACCTGGATAAGTGAGAAACCTCCATAACTGGAACTCATGCTGAGGTCCCAACACTTTGGCACTGAATTACCTCTGTTAGTGGGACGAGGTAAACCTCTATATCTGGGATTTGTTCTTTCGATTTATCATCATAGTTACCTCTATAACTGAGACAGCGAGTAAATTTTATATGCATACACCTCTGTAACTGAGATAACATTGTTTGTTTACTCATTCTTATTCTACCCACAAATTCCACACGTAATTCCAAGTACGTGGGTACGAATTTTGAGCTTCAATTACCTTCACTTTTAGTTTCGCTTTACTATCGTACAGATGTTTATTTGAAAAATGTCAAAACGAAAGCTACAATCGTTATCATTACGTGTAAAACTGAAGTTAATATCCGTTTATGAAAGTGGGAAGACACGCTAAGAAGTTTGTGCCGAATTTAATGTGCCAAAATCTACTCTTTGTAGAATAATTCAGAGTAAACTAAAATTGAATCACAATGTTTTGAAGGACAAGGAAAACTAAAACGTGTACGTTTATCAGAATATCCTGAACTTGAACAGTGTTTGCTAACATGGGTTAAGCAACTTCGTAACAAAAACGTTCCGGTATGTGGACCGATGATTAAAGAAAAGGCACAAGATTTCGCGCGAGGACTCGATATTCATAATTTTTGTAGCAGCAATGGTTGGATGGAAGGGTTTAAGAAAAGAAACGGTATAGTTTTCAAAGCAATTTGTGGAGAAAGTAACGCTGTTGATGTTAACAAATGTAGCCAATGGATTGAAGACCTACCAGTTCTATGACGCAATTATTCTGCTGATGATATTTTTAACGCAGACGAAGCGGGTTTATTTTATAAGTGTCTACCCAATAAAACTTTTACCTTTAAAAGGTGAGTCTTGTCATGGCGAGAAACTTAGTAAAGAGCGCATTACAATACTTCTAGGTGCTAACATGTCAGGAACTGAAAAGTTGCCTATCCTAATAATCGGAAAATCTAAGTCTCCACGATGTTTCAAAGGCATGGATGACATGCTGACATATACGTGTGCAGTACGGTCATCCAACCAGTAATAAACGAGTGTTTCAAGACAGCGGTCGTTTCATTGCATTCACAAATATATCATTGGCGACGAAGAAGGAGTACCCACAAATAAAAAAAATAAAAATGGCTTATCTGGGAAATCTGCCTATTTTTGACCATAAGTCAAGTGAATGGTCAATTTTCAAAAGCAGACTAACTCAGTTTGCGAAGATAAATCGCGTCGAAGAAGTGAACAAAAGTGGAATTCTTCTCACCCATCTTACGGATGAAACGTATCGCTTGGTACGAAACTTAGCGTACCCGCAAGACTTAGAATCTCTAAGTTACTCGAATCTCGTTGAATTACTCGACGGTCATTTCAAGCCAAAAAAATGCTCATTTGTGGATAAAGAAAAATTTTTTGGGGCAACCAGAAATCCAGGCGAATCATTGGGAGACTGGGCAGCGCGATTGAGAGGTCTCGCAAGCAATTGTGACTTCGGCACTGCCTTGGAAACGAATTTAAGAGATCGTTTCGTCCTCGGCCTGGGCCCTGGCCCGGAACAAGATAAGTTGTTCGAACAAGATCCGTCCACATTGACACTGTCAGTAGCTATGGAGCTAGCCGAGCAGGCGGCGTATGCCAGGCAGGCGAAGGTTATGTTGTGCACCAGCGAACATGCTCCAATTAAGGAGGAACCGGTATACCGAGCGAGATTTCAAGGTCAAGGAGACAGCGGCGCGGTTATACGGCGTCCTAATGCTGGCAGGACATCAGCAGGTCGCGACCAACCGAGAGATTTTTCTCGTTGTTCGGTCTGTGGCTTGAAGAACCACCAAAGTGATAAGTGCCGTTATAAAAGTTACAGATGTCAAAAGTGCGGTGAAAAAGGTCATTTAAAGAAAGTGTGCGATAGTGTCAATAGATTGCGGATGTACCATATCGAGTCGGTAAGCGAACCAGAGCAGGTCAAGGACACGTCTTGTGAGGAGTGCCACAATTTTAATTTGAGGTATGTGACTGATAAGCCCATTTCAATTGATGTAATAATAGGTAATCAGTGTATGACAATGGAGCTTGATTCAGGATCAAGTAAAAGTGTGATTTCTTATAATACATATAAGGAAAAATTCTTAAAATATTCATTACGTAGTAGTTCTGTAAAAATGTGCTTATATAACGGACACAAGATTGATCCATTAGGTTATATTACTGTAGAAACTAGTTACAATAACAGTACAAAATTGATTAAATATTTTGTTGTCAAAAATGGGGGACCGCCTATACTAGGTAGGGATTTCATGAGCGCCTTTAATTTTGTGATTACTACCAAATTAAATTACATAAGAAATGATTCCGAATTGCATGAGTTATTAAATAAATATTCGGCGTTGTGGCGTGACGAGTTGGGCGCATTTAATAACTTTAAAGTCAGTTTGCAGTTGAAGGCGAATGCTGTGCCTAAGTTTTTTAAGCCGCGTACTGTACCCTTTGCCCTCAGAGATAAAGTCGAACAAGAGCTAAACCGATTAGTGCACTTGGGTATCCTTGTTCCTATTAATTATTCTCAATACGCCACCCCAATTGTGCCAGTTTTAAAAGATAATGGCCAAGTTAAAATCGCAGGTGATTTTTCTATTACATTAAATAAGGATCTCTTAATAGAAAAATATCCCCTGCCTCGAATTGAAGAGGTTTTTGCCAAAATTGGAGGGGGTGAGCACTATAGTAAAATTGATTTAAAAAACGCTTACAACCAGTTCGTCCTGGATGACGCGTCTCAGGAGCTCACGGCAATTAATACGCATAAAGGACTTTTTAAATACACTAGGTTAGTGTACGGCCTTTCTAGTGGTCCAGCCATTTTTCAACGGAGCATGGAGACACTTTTATCAGGAATAGACGGGGTAAGCATATGGCTTGATGACATTTGTGTCACGGGCCCCGATAGAAATTCCCACATGCAGCGGCTAAGTAAAGTCCTAGATAGACTATGTAAGGCAGGCCTACGTTTACAAAAAGACAAATGTCAATTTTTCAGAGAAAGCGTCAGGTATTTGGGTTACGTGATTAGTAAAACGGGATTAAGGACTTGTCCGGATAAAGTACAAGCCATTCTTAGTGCACCGGAACCAAATAACGTCACCGAAGTTAAAAGATTTCTAGGAGTAGTCAACTACTATAGAAATTTTATTCCAAACGCATCTTCTGTACTGAGTCCTCTACATGAGCTATTACGTAAAGATGCAAAATGGGAATGGGGAAAACGGCAGCGACAAAGCGTCGCAGCGATACGGCGCGAACTGGCGTCAGAACGCGTGTTGGCTCATTTCGAGCCAGCGGCGCAGCTAGTGCTGGCGGTGGACGCCGGCCCGACCGGTCTCGGCGCCGTACTCTCACAAAGGGCGGAGGACGGCATCGAACGCCCGCTAGCGTATGCATCTCGCTCACTTACGAGCAGTGAAAGAAACTATAGCCAGATACAGAAGGAAGCGACGGCCATTATCTTCGGGGTCCGACGCTTTCATCAATATTTGTACGGTCGCGAAGATCCTTTTATCCTGAAAACCGACCACAGACCATTGGTATCAATTTTTAATCCTAAAACAGGTATTCCTGTTACTACTGCGCTAAGACTGCAGCGATACTCAGTTATATTGTCCGCTTATAACTATGTCGTACAATATGTCTCGAGCGGAAATAATATTGTGGCCGATTACTTCTCACGCGCTCCTGTAAAATGCGTCAACGAGTCGTCGAACGATATAGATACAAACGATATAGACACTCATTATGCAGTTAGGTTTCTCGATGCGTCATCGCCGGCCACTTCGGCCCGCGACGTTGCGCAGACGACGGAGCGAGATAGGACGATTAAAACCGTGCTTAGGTACATGCAACACGGGTGGCCGCGTAAATTAAAATGTAAATCTATTTTACCTTATTTTCACTGCAAGTCCGATTTACAATATGAGAATGGTTGTCTTTTTAGGGGACATAGGATTGTTATACCACTCGGGTTGAGAGATAGAATGTTACGCGAGCTTCATGATTCTCATTTAGGAATAACCAAAACTAAATGTAACGCTAGAAGTAGAATGTGGTGGCCCGGTATTGACCGGGACATCGAACGCTGGATCGGATCATGTGCGACGTGCGCAAGCGTGCGGGCCGCCCCGCCGCGCGACCCCCCCGCGCCCTGGCCTCCCTCCACCGCGCCATGGCAACGAGTGCACATTGATTACATGACTGTAGGGCAGAGGGTATATCTGGTAATCGTCGACTCCTACAGTAAATGGATAGAATGTCTATACATGCATAACGGAACCTCATCTAATGCTTTAATAACAAAATTAAAAGGCGTTTTCTCTAATTTTGGAATACCAAATGTTTTAGTGTCCGACAACGATGTAAAAATTAATTCACTCGAGTTTCAGACATTTTGTTCATCGAATGGCATAAAATACATGACGTCACCCATTTACCATCCGCCAAGTAACGGTCAAGCTGAGAATTCAGTAAGAACATGTAAAAAAATGTTAAAATGTATATTAATTGACAATTTACCTTTGCACAAAGTTCACGACATGTTATTAGGGTACCTATTTAACTATAGAAATACCGTGCATTGTACCACGGGTGAAACGCCGGCAAAGTTAATGTTCGGCAGAAATTTGCGGTCGCGTCTCGATTTGATTTTACCCTTAAAAAATCATAATTCTAATTCACTTACGGCAGCCGGGAAAAGATCTTTTGAAATCGGCGATATCGTTTGGACCCGATGGTACAGTGCACGAAAAGAATCTTGGCAGTTAGGTAGAATAAAGGAAAAAATAGGAAATAAAATGTATAGAATTCATATTAGGGACATGGAGGTTTGGTGTATTAGACATGTGGATCAAATTATTAGATATACGGGTTCAGACAGTAGTCGCGACGATATTGTCGCTGCTGAGGAGACTCGTTGCCCCTCCACGTCGCCGGCTACTGTAAATGCACACTCTCCCGCGCAACAGCCTATGTTTCCGGGTATAAGTAATACGGAGCAAAGTATGGAGCAGGCTACGAATATGCAGACGGGTGAGCTGCAATCGCCCTCGAATACTGGAGCGCCGAATCTTGGTTCATCTGACCACGGTGAGGCAGAAGAAGTAAGTGACTGTGAGACTAGGGAGTATGAAAAGGACAACATGGCCTCCGTAGAAAGGCCTATGGCAGAAACGGAGGCTGTGCCGTCCACAATTGGCGATTCCCATGTACCGCCAACATTGCCACTTTTAGCCACACGCCCGAAACGTACAAGACCAAGGGTGGATTATAAAAAGTATTTTTAAGTAGCGATTGTTAATTATAGTTATGCAGAGATCAAGTTTGCTAATTATTGTTAATAGTTATTATTAGTTGTTAAGTTTATGTAAAAAAAAAATTACTGTATTTAATTTAGAAACCGTGTTACCAGGTTCCAAAATTAAGTGGGGAGGAATGACATATACGTGTGCAGTACGGTCATCCAACCAGTAATAAACGAGTGTTTCAAGACAGCGGTCGTTTCATTGCATTCACAAATATATCACATGCACTATTTTTTCTGATTGGTTGAAGAATTTAAACCAAGAAATGAAAGCCCAGAAGCGAAAAATTTTAATGTTTGTGGACAATTACTGCGCTGCTTTGTACTGCTCACAATAATATGCCCGAGCTAAGCCACATTAAACTCGTGTATCTGCCTGCGAATACGACAAGTAAATTGCAGCCAATGGATCAAGGCATCATCAACAATTTCAAAATTTATTACAGAAAAGAAGTTGTTCGACATGTTATTAAATCTATAGAAGACAATCAGTGCCCACAAATCGGTGTTCTTCAGGCGATGAGGTTTGCTAGGAAAGCTTGGTTTTCTGTGACCAAAACTACTATAGCAAACTGCTTTAAAAATCTGGATTTAAATCTGAAGTAACTGTAGCTGAAAGCTTACAAGAGGAGGACGAAAATTTAGAAACTGATCCTGAAGATTGGAACTTAGCCATCAGCAACGACAATAATCAACAGCCAATACTCCAATATTTTATAAACGTCGATGACGGTTTAATAGTTTCAGGAGAACTTAATGAAAGCGACATTGTTCATGCCTTCTCGTCTTCTTCATTGGAAAATGAAGAAGAAGACGATGAAATGAGCGCGGAAGTAAATTTAGTAAAAATTTCTAAACGCGAAGCAGTAAAAGCACTAGAAACTTTGCACAGTTATTTTGAAATGTCATCAATTGGTGACCAAATTGATAAAATTTATAATATCGAAAAACATCTGATGGCCGATACTTCCAAACGACAAACTAAAATGACAGATTTTTATAATTGATACATTCTGTTTCCATATTCGTACATATTACGTGTAAAAACGTGCTTGAATATTTTTGTTGATTACATTTGTATGATTACCTTTAAGTACTACATATATTTTTTTTATTAAAACTCATTTACATACATAACACGTTATTTTATTTAATGATCGCACCTGTATAACTGAAATAACCTGTATTCTCACCTCTAATAATGGAACCCTCTGTAAATCAGACAGATATTTATTTATACCTGTATATCTGAGACACTGGGTAAGTGGAATACCTCTATAAGTGAAACGACATTGCAGGTCCCTTGATGTCTCACTTAACCAGGTTTCACTGTACCTATATGTGAATGGCTGCAGCGTCACTGTTGTGATGTGTCTGTCACTTCGATCTCGCTAACCTGCTTGCCGAGCGAGGCGTTTAAGGGCAAATCCATTTCCAGGATGTGCCTATATATCTGACCGTGGTTGCGGTAATGGCAACTGGTGTTGATGCCCTACTGGGGGTGTTAAGAATATCCGGAGAGGACTGGATACAACCACAATCTGTACCTGGCGGCGTAGCCGACGTAGACGTAGCGTAAAGTAGGGAAGCATGCAAGTGTTGAATCGATTATGGGACCACACGGTTTTGGAAGCAGGAACTACCGAATGCATATGCTAATCAACTATTCCGAATAGGAGGATATCGAGATATCTATCTTTATTTATTATTATTATCTATCCTTAATGAAATTCTAGTTTTAGAAATAACCTTAAAGTATGAAATGGCGCAGCACCGATAACGTAACGAAAATTAGATTAACATTATCATGTCGGACAAAAAGTGCTCAGATGATACACTATATCGATTTAATGATTGGAAGAACCCATCGGTTCCAACCGTAGCGGGATCCTAATGTTTCCAGTTAAATCCTGAGAAATTGATTTGACCGAAAGTCTAAGCTTTGAGATGAGATAGTTAAGCCGTGCCATCAGAACAGTCGGCACTTACCAGGCTAGTGGGGAAAGGTGTGCGGCGGTACCTGCGGTCTCTACTTTTAAAATATGTTGAAACTTGGAAGTAGCCGCATAAAAAAATTGAAGACATGTGATGGAAAAACCCTCACGTCGACGTAGATTATAATTAGATATATTGGTATATCTTAGCATTAGAATGCGGAATGCGTTAACGTACGCATTCGCTAACCTGCAGATTATCCGGGTGTGATCCGTTAATGTGCGAAATTTTGCTTAAATTAGCAAATATCTGCACTTTACCTAGTTCATATTAACGAATGCTACACTATTAAATCGCGGAAGACAAAGAGCCGATTATATTGCCAATTTATAACTTTAATTCACAAAATTATTACATACATTAGTTACCACATTTTATGAATGATTGTTGTCTTTTACCGACGGACTTTTCTTAGTTATTTTTAAGATTAACAGTGGTTAAATGTTGTTTTGACCAATAATGTTAGACAAAACTACTTTTGACTTATTCTTTTTGAATTTTTGAAATTTATAAATTCAACTCTTTCAATATTATATTTTATGTCGTTATAATGTACGTTGTACGCGGCTTTGGGGTGGCCCAAGGGCTACCCAGCTGCACCTTAATATATTTTATTTTTAGTATTCTTAGGAGGATTATTAGTATTATTTATCATGTATCAAGAATTGCTTCTAATGAAATATTTTATAATAATTTTTTTATAAAAATAACTTTAATTTTTATTTTTTTATTATCAATCATATTAAGTTGTATATATATATATATATATATATATATATATATATATATATATATATATATTGATTAAATTTTATTGATAATTATAAAATAATTATTTTTAAAAATTTATTCATTTTTTTAATAATGAAAATAAAATCAATTTATCTAAATTATATAATAATTATACTCACTTAATAGTAATAATATTAATCATTTTACTTATTTATCACTTTAGTGGCAGTAGTTAATATTACAAATATCTTTTTTGGCCCTTTACGTCTATCAAATTAATTATTAATTTAATGTACTACTTCCAAATCTACTGTAGACCTACTGTTTTCGGCGTTCGCATTCAGCAGATTTTCTAGGAACTATACGTTATTCTACAGATTACCTAGGAAGTCTGCAGATTAACTATTTAAAGTAAAAACTGAATATTTATTTCGCATTTTAACGGATTCAGCCAGGTAATCTGCAGATTAACTAGTTAATCTGCTCAGTTACAGAGTAGCTTAAATGAGAGCAGATTCGTAAATCAGTTAACTGATTTACGCACTTAACTTTTAACATACACAAATAGAAATATGCGATATAAAATTTGCACTGACTATATTAATCAATTACTTTTCATCAGTACGAAGAAGTGGTCAATGGTTGGAGCTGGTTACTGCTAAAAAGAAAAGCAAATAATTATGTTGAAAAAGGACTCAATATTATGTCATTATATTTGAGAGAAATTTAATACATGTGCAGCAAACTTTAGTAAGATTTATTACACAGTTCAGTTGAGTTGCTATATCGAGAGGGGGCCTTGATAACGCCGGTTAGAGCGACAGATGTTCAAGAGCTCTCCTGAATGGCTCGTGGATCCCATTGTGAACGATCGTTTGTTGCGATTGACCGCTTTAAAAAGGGTCACGTTAATACTATTGCTATTACATGCTTACAAAGAAAAGGAGCAAGCGGATGTGATATGCACAACGTACTTTTGACGATCGCGCCAAAACGAAAAAATAAACAAAGGCTGTAATCTTAAATGCACAATATCAACTTTCTTGTTCGCAATATTTTTAAAGATTTACTTCAATAGACTGCTTAGTTTTCACTACACGCCTACACTCATCCTCGATAAAGAATAAATATGCTTAGTCTCTCAAGTTTTCACTTAAGTCTTTCAATTAAGTCAATGTACTTGGTACTACGACGAACTCAAGACAATAATCTAATGAAAAATTACAATTATTAAAGATATAAGTTTTGATTTCCATGCCGTCAAGTTACCGTTTGGTCAATTCAATCACAGTATACAGTTGCAAATAAAATTGAAAGCAATGCGTAAAGAAACCTATCTCAGGAAAAATATAATGGTAAGATTATGTTTGCTTCGCAGGATTGCTGTACATAAGCTGTCGCCGTTTACACCTGGCTGCTAATATTCGTATAATATGTATATGTTGCCATCTATAGACAAAGTTCTATCCTCTTCGTCTTTTCGATGGTCCTAGTATCATAACCTCTTATTTGAATGATTGCTTTTTACCACAAATTTACAGGACATTTAACGAACACCGATTTTTTAAATAGATAGGCTGACAAACGAGCGCACAGTCCACCTGATGAAAGCTGGTTGCTGTGGCCCGTAGACATTTTCATCTGTCCTCGATTAAGAATCAAAATGCAGATGCATTGTCACCCGTGAGGACTAAGATGGAATGCCTCGTTTCCAATAAAAAGGGTCTCCGGTTCTCTACACTCACCATAAGATACACAGCAGCATTAAGCTACTATTTTGCGCTGGTATTCTGTGACAGCGTGGTCCTTCCACGGTCGAGTCGGCTCATTCGTGCTTCGTGGTAAACTATACTGCTAATATAACTGCAGCCTGGCGCTGCCACGTATAAAATTTAACGATTCTACATAATCTTTAATCTGTTTAGTCTTTAAAGAACTAAGAAAAAAGGCAAATTATTTCCGACCTATTTGACATATTATGGGTTTATGGGAGACTTTTTTGAATAAAGCATCATTTATATTATATTAAAAAACTATGGCCGTCGTATCAAAGATGGTTAGCGCTCGCTGTAAATTTCACAGTACGCAAGCAACCCGGTTTCGATCCCGCCGGCACCAATGAAATTATTGATTAAAATTATAAATGCTGTGGGATGTATGTAGCCTGTAACTTTAAGACGACACATCGAAAAGGCTATCGCCGTACTGATCGGAGTGAATACATAATTTCTATAAAAACTTGAAAAAACGCATAAGGTCTAAAATACCGTAGAGCCCGCGACGATTAAAAGCGCTTAGAAATTCTCAGAAACCTCTAAAACAATTTTTAAAAAATTATTGATTTAAGTAATCAAAATAATGAGCAAGTAAATTATGAATATTTATGTTATGAATATATTTGAGTGATTTCCAAGCATATAGATTAAGTAATTTCGTTGCAATTTCAACTATAGTGATTTTTAGAGGTGTTTTCGCAAATAATTATGATATTTATTATGATAATTATGATGCTGTGTTCGAACCAATTGTGGAGAGATCAACAATTGCATTTTCCAACAAAATAAAATAACACGATAACACGCAATTGAATTCTTGTGACATAACAGTGACAGCTGCCTACCTGTCAGATTCGATGTTGCCACTTAACTGTCATAAAATCTATGAAATGATATCGATTTTTATTCGATTAATAATATCATAAAAAGAATAATCTTTGACGCGTTTCAAGTTCTGCACGCTTTTTAAAATATAATTTCCTTTATTTATTGAAACTCTATTTCAAATGTATTTTTAAGAACAGTTAGCTTGTGCTGTATTGTTTTGTTATGCTTTAGAGAATTCGTGGTAAATCAGCTGGAAATTAACTTCTTGAATTATCATAACATTATATAAATGTTATGTTAAAAACAGATAAGAATAACAGTTAACTTGTGCGGTAGCGTTTTGTTATACTCTAAAGAATTCTTGGTAAATCAGCTAGTAATTCGCTTGTTTAATTATCATAACTATGAATGTGAAGGTTGTCAATGAATTCAACCGAGCCTATAACAACGGTTGTTTTAGTTTTTAACGGTTGACTGCCGCTTTTGATGACTTGAAATGGATGAAAACCTATTTTGCGCAATAAGTTTTTTCTCTTTGGTAATGAATAAACCACAGAAACCCCCATAATGTATAATAGTCCTTTTTTTTAGATACAAGTAGCACATTTTAAAGAACCGCAAAAACAACTTTGTTATTTATACAAACACTATGAAAAACAAAATAATTTGTTGCTGGAGATAATGATAGTGGTATTTTGACTCGATTTAAAATATATGCTTGTTACTACTGAACTCTTCATGGGCCTGCGAGTCCGACTCGCACTGAACCACTTTTTTTCAACATTTAGTTTTATTCTAATAAATAGTTTTTTCGTTTAAGCGGAGCTCTTTTACTTTAGATTTATTACCTCTTTATCTATAATAATCAATCTGAGTAAGTAAAGTGTGTAAATACGATTCTTAAATTGTAAAAATAATAATTGAATTTGAACATCTTAGGTAGGTTTAGTAGTTTAGTTTTATTTATTTAGAAAATATTAATCTCACAATCATTTATTGTAATAATATAAATTTATCACACAGCTAACGCCCTCATTAGCAATGTAATGGTGAAAGAATTTGCAAAATCGGTCTAGTAATTTTTGAGATTAGCCAAAAAACGTATTCATTGAAAGTAGCGCCCTCTATAATAAAATTAACCCTATATTAGATATCTAAAATTATACATAACAATCTAGTGGTGAAAGAATTCTCAAAGTTGGTCAAGTACTTTACGAGTTTAGCGAATAAAATATTCTTTGATAGTAGCGCCCTCAATAATAAAATGCATCCTACGTTTTAAGCACCATAGCAAAAAACGATTCAACATAGCCTAACCCGCACACACAGTAAAAACATAACCATCCTTTTTCGTCTGTAGTCGGATAAACAATTGGTTAATAACGGTTGCGTATCGACTGCTTTGGATAAATATCCATTGTCAACGGTTATTTTAAACCTATATCATAACATCGTAATAATTATCGAAAAATTGTATAAGCATTGTAATAATGACACCATAAGTAATCGATCGAAAAGGGGAATCGATTTTTTTAATGATTTTTGTGATTGGCAACATTTTTTATTTTATTCACAGACTAATGAATTACGTATTGACCTAATTTTATTTTTATCTTTTCGGTACTTTTAATTTGTGCAAAAATATTCCCATTGTTTTAGGATAAATGAATATCGCGATTAATAACCATAAATAAAGATATATTTTTTTAACAAATGCACATTGTTGGGCGTTCCATGGCCTAATATGGGCAATGCCCTTTTACTATGCAATTATGGTATTTAATAATTATACACGGTAACTTGCCGAAATAGCAGCATATCCATCGTTTTTGTCCATATGCCTAATATGGTATTTTGAAAATATTTTTACTGACAAATCTTATTTAGCGATAATGTATAAAATTTATTTGTTTCAGACTCTAGACTTCGATCGCGAGGGCCTAACCAAATTGAAAAAGGCGATAAAGGCTATACACAACTCCGGAAATGGTAAGTTATGCAAATCTAAATGTATAGGTATATTATTCGAAATGAAAAAGTTAATTTTTTTTAGATATTTGATTCAATCGTTGAAATTTTTTTAAACTATGTACTGCTATAATATCATCACGTGGGTATTGTAAGAGGCGACAGAGGGCAACAAATCATGGGTGGGAAATTTAGATCGTTTTTAGTTGAATTTTCCAACGTCAGTCGTTTACCATAGTCTTTCGTGTGCAGGTAATGTTGCGCATTTGAAAAATAATTGGTTTATTTCCTTGAACCCTGAACATATAAGCTATTTGGTACATGTGTACTGTACTAATGTACTGATGTATATACTAATGTAATGTACTGTTGCATACTTGTATTCATGTGAACGATCCGGCCCGGCTTCGTACGGGTGATTTCTGGATCTCAATTGATTTTAATATAATATAGAGATAATATTACAAAACCTTATACCATTTTCAATTTTTAACATAGTATAGCAAGCAGACAAAGTTATATATCATACATCTGATGGAATCATATGTGGTTTTCGTTTTTTTTTTTACGTGATAGAGCCATGCTGCAGTTAAATAAGTAGTATAGTTGTTGCACGAATGGGTCGACTCGACCGGGGAAGGACCACGCTCTCACAGAATACCAGCGTCAAATAGTAGTTTAATGCTGCTATGTTTCGTATGGTGAGTGTAGAGAACCGGAGACCCTTTTTACTGGAAACGAGGCATTCCATCTTAGTCCTCAAGGGTGACAATGCATCTGCATTTTGATTCGTAATCGAGGATACATGTAAATGTCTATGGGCCACAGCAACCACTTACCATCAGGTGGATTGTGTACTCGTTTGTCACCCAATCCTATAAAATAAAAATAAAAACTTTTTTCGAACACTACAAAATATATAAATTAGGTACATACAATATTATTAATTGTGTATATAATTTATCAAGATCGATATTTATAACATATTGATCATTTGTGCCTCCATTACCATTATGCCTTGGAGTAAGCGTACGACAGTTGAGCTCCAAACCGTATTTAGACTATTAATGACCTTTTATTTTTTCCCCTTAAATTCTTTGCTTGTTGTCGGGAGAGTACTGCTATTTTAGAGTATTCCTGCACCCATACCCGTCTTGTGACGGATGTAAACAGAGTATATGACGACAGATCGAAAATGAACGTTTTAAATGGCTCCGGGCTATCGCCGGATTGATCTGAGTGTATACATAATTTCTTTAAATACTTAAAGAACGCCATCATAAGGTCTAAAATTGCGTAGCGACCGCGACTTTTAAGACCGCTTAGCAATTGTCAGAATCTTAAAATATTTAAAAAAATATTGATTAAAGTAATCAATATACTGAGCAAGTAAATTACGAATATTGATGTTATAAATATATTTGAGTGATTCCCAAACATGTAGGTTAAGTAATTTCGTTGTAATTACTACTATAGTGATTTTTAGAGGTGTTTTTATTGCAAATAATTATGATTGTGTCAAAATTACACAATCGTGTTTTTGAACAAGCAACTTCAAGATAAACACATGAATTTACCTATAATCACAATTCCAGTTTCGTTAATGGTGTCATAATCCTATACTATTCGATGAAACGAGTGGCATTTTTTCGCGGTATCGCCTTAAGCTGGCATTCCCATTTTCAAGTTATTCAGACGACATGAGATGAGACCCGAGTATAAATAGGACTGCAGGAAGTGTTAAAATAGATGCTGCTGAAAATAGCTTGAACGTTCGATGCACTTATTACTAGACAAAAATGAACGCCACCGCTTCGGGTACGCGCTGAGGGATTTATTGATTTACTCTTACAGTATTGCAGCGCCTATGATTCTATGTTATAAACTATGTATTTGATCTACAACAAGAGGGTCTGTGTTTATAAATATGAACTTTTAAATAATATAACGCTATGTACATTTTACACATTGTTAAAATTTTATGTTTTTAATGTTGTGACTGCCTTATTTAAATAGAAGCGTTTTCTCGTTTGCTCAACCTGAGCTCGTGGTATTGTTTATAGATTTAGATTGGCTTTTGGGTTACAATTGCTCAGCTCAAAAACTAATTACTGGTGCTAAAAAGTACTGGTGAATATTTTCGTTGCTTTTATGAATATTCTATTTGTGTTATGTTGAATGTTGATGATATATTAATATTAAATAGAGAACGTTCAGTCGTAGTAACGTTTGTGTGCGCAATGCTCTCACTCGTTGTCGCTCTCCGATACCCCGATATGGTCGTTGTAATCCCGAATAGACTATGAGAAAATGTAAAATGTATTTATGGGTGGTAAAGTTAAAAATTTTGTACAACCAACTTAATAATAAATAAAATGAAAAGTCACGGGGTACGGGTCAGATTTTGACATGTGAAGCACCAGCTTTTAAATAAAGAGTCATCAAAATCGGTTCAACTAGAAAAAAGTTCTGAGGTGGTCACACAAAAAATACAGTCGAATTGAGTACCTCCTCATTTTTAAAGTCGGTTAAAAACAATTCCAGCATATGTCGCAGTTGATAACAAACTAAATTACTAACAAATCCAGGCAATGCCCGATTATATTGTTTCTAATTTTTTGCAAGTTAAATGAAATGGTGACTTTTTGTATTAGTACATCAACTAAACCACATTCAGTGAAATAAATTACACTTACCAATTTATATCAAATTTATTATTTTTAATGATTTTATAAGTCACTGTTGTCATTGTTTATATAAATCACCTTACGTAAATTACCAGTATGTAGGTATACGTTCAAGCCCTAACGGGATTAGCCAAGTTGACTTTCTGCAATCATACACGCTCCTCATAGAAAACTATAAAAAATAATTGGAATGACATATATCATCGTTAAGTCATGTCATATTCAAATGACCTATAGCTGAATCATTCACTTTTATAGTTTTCTATTAGCGTAAACGATTGTAGATAGAACTAGCAGTGATTAGTAATTCTGGTGGTAATCAGTTGTCTTCGTTGTGACATATTATGACGTTTGGTTCAGTTGTTGTGTGTGCAAAATGTATTAGTATCGATTATAAACCCATACCTTTTTAGGGTTCCGTAGTCAACTAGGCACCCTTATAGTATCGCCATGTCTGTCTGTCCGTCTGTCCGTCCTCGCTTAATCTCTGTGACCGTTAGCACTAGAAAGCTGAAATTTGGTACCAATATATGTATCAATCCGCCGACAAAGTGGTAAAATAAAAATTGGAAAAAAATGTTTTATTAGGGTAGCTCCCCTATATGTAAAGTGGGAAGTGATTTTTTTTTTAATTTCAACCCTAACGTGTGATATATTGTTGGAAAGGTATTTAAAAATGAATAGGGGTTTACTAAAATCATTTTTGATAATGTCAATAATTTCGGAAATAATCGCTCCAAAAGTAAAAAACAATGTGTCCCCCCCCCCTCTAACTTTTGAACCATAGGTTTAGAAAATATGAAAAAAATCTGAAAAGTAGAACTTTATAAGGACTTTCTAGGAAAATCATTTTGAACTTGGATGGAAACAGTTTTTGTACAAAAAAGACAAAAAGTTGTACAAAATAATTTCTGGATTAAGTTTGGAGTATAATCGTATATGCAAGCATTTTTTTAACTTCGTTTACATATTTTATTATCCTGAACGTATCTTTTGTCAAACAAAAAAAGAATTATTAAAATCGGTTCTCGCAATCCAAAACTACCACCGAAAACTTCTGGCACGTCTATGTATTAATTAGTAACCCAATTCCCTGAGAGATGGCGTTGTAGGTACCTATTACATTGGGTCGGGTATTATCGAATTGTTCGGTTGGTCTCTCCTTGGCATCGCCTGCCGCGGAGCGTGCAATGTTGCACGCTCCATGTTCGCGCACGTACCCACTACCGGGAGCAGTTGCAGGAGCGCGGAGCGCTGCTGGAGCGCGAACATAATGGATACCCACCTTTAAACTCATAAGTGGGAACACTTATTGTGACGGACGGGAAACTACGGAACCCTACACTGAGCGTGGCCCGACACGCTCTTGGCCGGTTTTATTTATTATCATAACGAATAAACATGACATAGTCGCGTAATGATTTCTACAGGCTATAATGATTAGTGTAATGTATTCGCAATGCTGATCTAGGTACAGAATATAATATTGACATTAGCAGAAATATTGATTACGAAAAATAATCACAAAATGCAATAAATTGACACTCGCAGACTTCCCTTTACATTTAAGTAACGTATTAAAGTCAAAAGACCTTTCGACCACTGAACTAGAGTGACCTAAATATCGCAACAATAGTGCTTGTTAGGAATGTACCTACGAGATTTGTAACATTTTATCGACGCTTCAAGTGTTATATAAGACTATGATTGATTGCAGCCGAGCTAAACTAATTTTAGCTTGATAATCATAACCGAATCCCTGTCCTGGTTTCTAATTTTCCCATACATATTAATATACACTACGACTGACCTTTCCTCTACTCTATTCATAGGATCATGACACAAGCACTAGAGTCCCTATAAAGAGATTTTGATGTCCGTATCAGCCCTGTGCTCAAGCCAAACGTGGCCAGTTTGCCATAAATCATGTCTTTTTATTGTGTTGTGAGATGGGGCAAACGAGCATACGGTTTACCTGATTTTAAGTGACTACCGCCGCCCATAAACATCCGCAACACCAGGGGAATTGCAGGTGCGTTGCCGGCCTTTCAGAAAGGAGTAAGCTCTTTTTGAAGGTCCCCAGGTCGTATCGGTCCGGAATAATCGCCGGTGATAAACAATTCCACAGAGAGGTCGTACGCGGAAGAAAACTCCTAGTGAAACGTACTGTGGTGGACCGCCAAGCATCCAGATGGTGTTGATGGTGTCCGGAGGTTTACCGCGTAGTGCGTTCATGAAATTTGGCGTGGAAGATGCGATAAAGTACGCAAAGGATGCAACATCTCTTCGCAGCGCCGGTGAATCGAGCCGATCCGAAAGCACTCGGTCGTCGACGATTCGAGCCTCTCTGCGCTGGATGCGGACAAGTGTAAAGAACTGGCACTGGGGAACCCCAGCCCAGAGATGGGAACAATATTCCATGTGAGGCCGATCCTGCGCCTTGTAAAGTTGCAGGCGCTGTGCCGGCATGAAATACTGTCCCGCTCTGCTGAGCACGCTAAACTTTATAGAGGCCAATTTGGCCTTCTCTTCCAATTGACCACGAAACTGCACGTCACTCGATATGTCGACGCCGAGGATTCCGATACTGGCTGAGGCAACAAGGGAAGTGCCTTAAAACTGAGGAGATACGACAAAGGGGTTCTTTCTAGCGGTTAACGTGCAAACCTGTGTCTTCTAAGGGTTTAACTGGACTAGATTTAGTCGCCCCCAATCCGAGGCTTTGTTCAGCAAAGACTCTACTTCAGACACAAGTTTGTTCCGGTACTCGGAGACGTTTTCCCGAGAAATATTAGCACGGCCGGTGTACAGAGTATCACCAGTGCTGTCATCCGCACAGCGATGAATGTGACGGGTTTGCAACATATCCTTGATATGCAGAAGTAACAGCGTTGGTGATAGCACGCAGCCTTGTGGAACACCAGCATTAATAGGCTTGTAATCGAAGCATGCACCGTCTACAACGACCTTGATGCTCCGATCTGCAAGAAAGCTGGTGATCCAATTGCACAATTTCTCGGGAAGCTCTTAGGAAGGGAGCTTCGAAATAAGCGCTTTGTGCCAAACCCGATCGAAGGCTTTCGCAATGTCCAAACTAACGGCCAATGCCTCCCCCTTGGACTCAACTGCCTCCGCCCAACTATGAGTCAGGTAGACCAGAAGATCACCAGCTGATCGACCACGATTTTCTTCTGGTTTTAACTTTAAAAAAATCTATGTGAACATGCTCATTGAAAATATCTGATTTAAAAGCCCAACATACCACCACCACATATCCAGTTTTCATTCTATAATTCATTACCAGCGATTCTATCTCTCTTTCTCTATATCACACACACGCACGCACGCGCACACTTCATAAAGTACAAAAATAAAAGTTAGGAATTTAAAATTTATGTATATTATGTATATAAAATTAAGTTAAATTTATATATATAAAAATGCAAAAACAATAATATCTCCTGTGGTATCATATATTATTTAAGTATTTCAAAAACAAACACTGAATAAATTGATTTATAATGTACTTTGTAAATTGTAACCTGGTATTAAAATAAACTCATTTTTTATGGATTTTTTCTCTCGGTTACTATCTAAGAATTAATAATTAAGATAGAAATTGCATTACCTAATTAAATACTTATTTTAAAGTTTATTGGTCATAATATGTACGGAATCCTTATAGAATGAGTGAGACCCCACACGATTACTTTAATTACACGTGAAATAAAGGATCCGTTTCGATTTAGAGAAAGGAAACGAACTTTTTTAATTTGCAACTTTAAACGCTGGGAACAGTGGAATTAAAAATTCAAGTGCGTAAAATTAAATTCAAGCTTATTTCACGGTTTATACCAAGCAGGCTCGGTTACCGGACCAGAGTGGTCAGTGGCTCGCCGCAGATAAATTTCCCTTCGTGTGCGACTATCATGGAAAGTGGGTCGATGTCTGGTTGTCTTCGCCACAACGTAATATCTACACGTTTGAATTGTTTTAAGCTTTTCGTGTGCCATATGCTAGCGTAGCGCCTGCCACCTACTACTTCAGCTGTGCCAAATGTAGTTTTGAGAATAAAGGTGCGGGACATATTTTTAATTTAAAAAAAATTCTTATGTGCTGCTCATTCTTAATAAAATAAATTAAATACTGTTTTATATAAAGTTTGATTGGAAATTATAGATTAAAAATAGTGTGTAACAGTTGGTATTACGAATTGATTTATACATTTTATTTTATCTTTAACAAATTAAAATTGACACAGGAGTTCTACTATTGCATTTGTTATAATATCGTCGTTTTATGACTGGAAAAGATCATGTAATTCTTTGGAGCAATTTGCTACTCTGCGCGCTTCCCACCAAATGTTATCTTATCGTGAAAATTAATTGTTCCACCTTATCTTCGTAACATACGTGAGTGATGCCGAAGTGTTTAAACAAGGACCGTAGTGCTGTAATAAATAACAAGTATATTATTTTATTTATTTTGAGAAAGAGCCGACTGCAGGTATGTTGACTTTGCATTGCGTGCGGCGTGGTTTGTTTACCGCGGGGCGGGGCGGGCGCTCGACTGGTCGCCCGGGTTCGAACTGCGCCGCAGCCGACAAGGTCGCACGCGCGACTGCAAAAACAAGCAAACACGCCGCGGACATTCCACTCTAGTGATGTTATTTGGTTCTGTTAATTTAATTTCCATACCGTCTCCATAACTTCCCGTGGGTGCCGAAGACACGCAGCGCAGCAACCAAGAAATGCGCGACAGCGTCTTCTTAACGATATCTAAAAATTAAAAAAAAATGCAATAGCTAACCCGCTTGCCACGCTTGACACCGATGGCAAATCCTCCCATATGAAGCAATCTATGGGGAGGCCTATGTTCAGTATTGAAGCGACAGTAGCTTAATAGCAGGGCGCGGATCGCGAACTCTAAAGGTCGTGGGTTCGAATCCGCCATTTGACTACTGTCGTGAACCACTCCTAATACAAGCATTTTCAAGCTTACCAGGAGTGGTTAAAAGGAATATTAGTAAAGTTAATTAATAAGATTACTAATATTTTTAAAAAAAAATAAAAAATAATAATCGAGAAAAACAAAAAAAAATCAACAGTAGCGGGCTTTTGGTAGGCTGTAATGATGAGAATAATGAACAGTTTCGATTATCAATGAAAACTCAGCTCAATTTATTTTAATTAATATAATCGTAGCATTTTATTTGTATGTAAACCATTCATAGTTTTTAGTAAAATTCGTTTTTTCATAATAAACTGCACTGTTGAAAAAATATTCGCACGTATTTAGTTAGTTACATTTAGTTAGCACACGCGTAAGATGCGCTGTATTAGACAATCTCTAAAAAATTTAAACATGGTTCACCATTCGGTATTATTATAATCGAAAGCGTGCAATAAAAGTTCTGCTTCTTTTTCCATCAATCCGTAAGAGTTCACTACTGTACATGGATCGGCATGGGCTTCCCCCTTCTAGGCAAATATTTTTCGGCGAACGCTTTTGTGGCACCTTTAGCTTTAGCATTATAACAAAATACAGTAGATTTTTTCGTGGGAGGGGGATCTGGGTCTGGGTAATCTGCAAAGTGGATTGATCGCGAGAGTACACAAAACCAATAATTGTTTTTTTTTTCACACTTTTCACGTTTGTAACAAAAAGACTTGTATGGAAATCAGGTTACAAAACAAAATGTCAGAACTTTTTAATTTTCCAACTGGCAACTTTCCTCTTCGTCGCCGGTCTCGGTATTTTAGGTATGCCATAATGAACGGGATGGTTATATCAGTTCAGTCTATCTTTACATAGTCGCAATGGCTTGATGGATTCTCTTACGATGCCGTCACACGGCTACACTAAGTACCGATTTACATTTCGACATGTACAGTAGCGAGTTTAGTTACAGCGCAGTTGACAGTAAACAGTATCGTACAAACTTTGTGGCGAGTTTAATTATAAAAGTACAATTGTAGTTAACTCGTTACTGTACTTGTCGAAGTGTAAATCGGTCTTAAGAGTTAGTTATAGTTAGTGTTACACGGGCTGGTTTCTCCAACTGCAACACTAAACACGTTATATATGTAAGAATGAATAATTATTTTACTGGAAACGAGACTTTCCATCTTAGTTCTGAGGGGTGACAACGCATCTGCATTTTAATATTTAATTGTGGATAGACTTAGATGTTTTTGGGCCACAGCGTACACCTACCATTTGTCTGAAGTGGGATAATGATCGGAGTTCCCTACGTTCTGTGCCGCGGGCACACTAGCTAGCTAGTGTGCTAGCTCGTTTGACGTTATTGTCTCTGGAACCACTGGTGATCCTTTATCCATTGAAAACAGGAAATTAGAAATTATATGTTACTTTAATCACAAGTTAGGCGTTATGAGTCTCGTCTCCATCTTACCGATGAGCACATTATATGCCGATCCCCTTTTCGATGGAGTGACGACACGAGGAAGAATCTGATGTAGAATAATAATATCCCACGGAAGTCTGTTGGCTCCATTTTCTCTTTTTATCCCTGCTTGTAATGTTTAGCCAATCCTTCATGAAACTGTCAGGTTCACCCAACAATTCTCAGTTCTAAAGACAGACCGTACATGTATTTAATTTTTATCTTAAAAACGTACGACCTATTTCTGAGTGTAGCAATAGCACTTGTTAAATTTTTGTATGTTTTGAAAGGACGTTATATGGGCGACCTATAAGGAAGCAAACGACAAATGTACGAGCCTAGCGGAGAAATTGAAAGCCATGACGCTCATTCCTCATTTAGTATTCAGGAGACGTAAGCGGGATTGAGCTAGGCAAATGTGGGCTGTGACACGGGTCACTGCCTTTCTTTTAAATGTCCTCATCGCCTACGTTATTGTAATCAATTTTAATGAAAGAACCGAAGACACACTCTTTAGCCTCTAAATATCAACTAAAAATTACAATAAACAGTTTATTTAGGATTTGCATGTTTAAATTTTATTGTAAATTCATTCAATTCGTGTTTGAAATATATTTATTTAAGTCTGAATAGTTGAAGAAAACATGTTTCCGGATAGAACTAATAACGAAACTACGTTTAAAGTACTCCGTATCATTTTTCTCATTCTTGAGTGATTAAAATACAAAGCTGATAATAAATTACGAGGGCACTGACAAGAATTTGGATAGAGTGCTTCTTCAGCAACTAAGTTAATCCAACTGGAGGAACTAATTAAACGGCTGGCGGCTTCCGGGCAAAACGTCTCTTTATAGAACTGCAACAGTTTGAAAACTTGAGCAGCAGCTGATGTAGGGAAATTATAGTTCTCAAGTCTTGAGTCTCGGCGTTGAGATGTTCTAGTGACTAATGATAATCGTGAAAATATATCTGTAGACTTAGCCTTAGCTAATATAAACGTTAATAGAAAACTAAAAAACTAATGGAAAATAATCATTTTTATAGTTTACTCTTTTTTATTTCTGGACTACTCTTAGGGCAGACTGGTAGGGAATGCATAAAGTCCCATAAACTAAAATATACATTTCTGCGTCATGAGATGATAAGTAAATAATCACGTGACTGAACATTAAGATAATTATGTCATTTGCATTCTTATGCTTAGTTTTATATTAGTGTTAACGATTGTAGAAAGTCAATTTGGCTAAGCCGTTTTGTGTCAATTTTGTTAATGTTCATTTATATTACCATTTTCTTTCGCACACTGAAACTATATTCTCGACATATCCGTACAGGGCAAAAATCCCTAAATAAATGAAGAGAAAAAACAAATGTATTCTCATGACTTTCTATGCGTTTCATTTGCGTTCAATTTATTCAACGGGCAACAATCACTGCAAATGATTATCAATACGATAATGCTGTTTTTACAAAATACATAAAACTTTACACAATTACTTAACTAAGGGTTTTAAGTTCACCGTTTGTTAATGCTTTAGGAAAATGCGGTAGATATGATACGAATAATAATAAAAAATAGCTAAGCGTGAACATCAATAACCTTGATATTATTTAACGTTCACTTAATATTCAATTTTTCCGTGATACAATAATTGATAATGGAATTCCTTAGATGTCTTCGTATACCGGGTTGCCTTATTATATTAAATTCCGTTCTCAAACAGCTGAACCACAATAACATTCAGCAATCGTTGTATTTTTTTAAGGTCTTACTGGCGACATATACCTATCTACAACCTTAACTCTTAGCCAGAGGGATTGGCAAAAATTACGGATTTCTATTTGGCACGATCCTAACACATGCCTTGAGCTTCTTCACATTATGCTCGTAGATCAAGAGTATTCTTAACTTTGCCCATCTTCAACATATCGCCTTCGACTTCTGCTGCCATAATTTTGCTTTGTCAACCTTTCCGCTTCATTTTTATGCGTGGGTGAGCAAGAGAGCAAGGTCCCAGAAAATATGTTAAATATATTCCAAGGCCATATCATCATCGTCATGGTTACAGCCTATTAAACTGCTGAACATCAAGGGCCGATCCTCATTTGCCGTTCACAGTTCGTTCTCGGTCCGATCGCGCTCTGATTTATTATAATGGAATGGAATTCGACCGAAACTTGACTGTTACTGGATAGTATGAATGCACACACATATTTTTTACTTGATAATATTTTATCAGACCGAGATCAGACCGAGAACGCACTGTGAACGGCATTATAATGATATCGGCCCTTAGCCTTCCCCTTGGATTGCCTCATAGGAGGGGTATTTTAATAGTTGCCACGCTTGCTAGGTGTGATTTTTTTATTATGAATGATTAAATAGTGGATTCTCTTACGCTGAAACTACAATGCCAATCAATGAAGCTATGACAAGTGGTACCAAAATACTATACAGCACAAATAGGAGACAATTATTGAATTATTTTTCAATTATTAACTATACAGGGTACTGTGGTTGTACCATTATACCATTGATATACAAAAAATCTATTATACGATTCTTTTTATACTATGGGTAAGAATAAAAAAATATAAAGGTTGTTTTAAAGTTCAATGTGAAGAACAAAAGGGGTGCCTTAAATATTGGGACGTCGACCGGTATATGTGAGAATGAATTGTACAAAACCATATATAAAAATAACAAACAAACTAAATATTCTTTTTTTGTTTGATACATTCGTAAGCGCACACAAACAACTAAGTTTTATCGATGTAAAAACGCATTCGGGATAATTTTTTTTAGATATCATAGGGAAGTACATAAATCCTGTCACAATAAATAATAGTAAACTACCCATAAATGCAGAAACCAAAAGAAAGTCGTTTTTCGTCAAAAGTTGAGTGTTTGAATTGAAGACTTTGTTAATATAAATCATAATTATCATCATCATCTCCAGCATCATCATCATTATCGTCAGCGTCATCATCATCATCATCATCATTACGCTCGCTACAAATGCCTCAACATGGGCCTGCTGCGAGGAATGCCACAACCACAAAGCACTGTCCTGAGCCACCTACCTCCATCGACTTCCTGCATTTTTTTATCAGGTTTATCTAGTGGAGGCATATTTTTCTTAAATAAGCAATGTATTTCTGTGTGTCAGTATAAATATAAAAACTCTACCTAAGCTATTTTACCCTATTTCGACTAGCTAGGGCGCCGAAATACAATACTAAGCCTGTAAGTGCGCCGCGAGCTGAAAAAGTTCGGGAAGCCCTGTTTTGGGAAAAGAAAACAATGTCACTATGTCGTATAAAACGACAAACTTGATATATCATCTTCATTACTACAACACATTACGGGTCCACTTTTAAACCTACCTTTCACAAAGCACGACTCTGAGCTACCGGTATCTATGATTTAACTTACAAAGCCGTTACGTATCTAGTGGAACGTCGACGTGCGAGGATCTCGAGCGGCTGTTCCCTCAATGCTTTAGCATTTCTGCCTGTTCTTCGAGAGGTTTAATCCGACAGTTTTCATTTGTACTGACGACATAACAAGCGTAAATAATTTCTTTCAAATATAGTAACAGTACAGAATAGGTTTTATATATGTATATCTGGACAATAGACGTATATTGTCCTCTCATATCTTTACCATATGAAACCGCGGTTATATATGTAATAAAGTGTATGATGATAATGTACGTTACAATAGACTTATAACCTAAACTGATAAATTAATGATCATATTTTATTGCTTGTTGCTAGCTCACGTGGACAACGAGATGTACCTATCGAGGGCGCTGGAGCGGCTCGGTGGCAACGCACTCAGCAAGGACTCGGAGCCTGACATTGGCGCTGCGTTCTTCAAGTTTGCCGTTGTTACCAAGGAACTGTCCGCGCTTATGAAAACGTTGGTAAGTTACATCTTTATTATTGTGTTGTTTACAACACAATTGCTAATGTTCCACCAGCAATCCGCGCTATCCTTTTAAAAAGCTACTGAAGAGGATACCTTGAAAATGAATCGAAGTTTTGGGGGCGTGGCTTATTCCTTTGTCGGTGAAGCTAACGGACGACAGCAGGAGTGTCAAAATGAAAGTGATTCAATGACTTCATAGTACGCAAATTATGAGATCCGAGCAGGCGCTCGGAAAAAAAAACTAAGTAAACGCCAAACAACATTTTTACATTACATTACATTAAAAAAAGTGGTTTATGAGAACTTAGATATGATTATTTACTATGCCTTAAAAATAATTCCATGAAATTATTCGTAAGAATATTGTGGTGTCATCAAGAAATGTCAATAATTAGAGTCTACTTTGCAATTTTTTTCTATCGAGAAAATTTTATGATATCGTGTTTTCCTCTTATGCAATCCAAGGTCATATAGTTAAAAATCATATACCGAAATTTTGGTTTGTAATCTATAAAACTTTAAAAAAATATGTTAAATAGAAAAACCACCAAATTTCCGAGGTATCACCTACAAACATATCTACGCAGAAAAAATCACAGACATCCGCAACCATACTCGTATGTATATCTTTAGACTAAAATAAAATTTATACGTCATAGAACACTGAATCGCCTTTGCGATTCCTTGTTCTGTGATCAAACATCGAGTATGTACTGGTGATTCATTCTTTTTTAGAAAAGTGGTACAGACCAGTTTATATTGTTAACATGAAATGGTAACTGTTACGGCCATTTACCGTATGTAAATAAATTCTTGAGACTTAAATGAATTCGCAATTTAATACTCTGCTTACTTTTTATACTTGTTACCCGGTAGCTACCATAAATATAAACAGTTTTCAGTTCAGATTTCATGATCACTGTAGACAACTGGTTTCATTAGCATATATATGCACAAAAAACAGAAAATTGAAAAAAAAAATTGTTTGTTCCGATTAATACAAAACGCGTGGAGAGATTTAGAAGTACCTAGTATGGTAAAAAAAAAAACCTTCAATCGCTTTCTTACAAGAACAATTCAGACTATTTATATGGACTATTATTTACCCTTACAAGCAATAAATTTAATAAAACCTTTACTTCTAAAACATTCTCCAGTAACAGTCGCAAGGCATTTAATGAGTGGGCGACAGTAGGATTTCATAAGAGCTTTTAAAATTATATGAACTTTACCATGATAGATCATATAATCTCTCTGCGATAATTTTCGAGAATATGTCAAAAATTATTCTAAAATGTTTAAAAGAGTGTGCTCCACGGCCAAATCTTTACATATTAGCAGTAAAATTAAGATCACTAAAAATAAAATTTTAATGACGCGGAGTATAATTAATAGCGAAACCAAACCAAACCTCGTTACATAAATTATCAATTGAAAATTAATAATGAATTGACTAATTCAAATCAAGAAGTCGTACGCAGCGGTGTTTGAAAAATATTTCACTGAAATTCCTATTTTGACAACAAAGTCATTGAACAGTTCTCCAACTGTCGCCGATTAATTACTTAAACAGAATCTTAATAATTTAAAAGAATTTAGATTTGAAATATAAGAAAACCGCAGATTTATGGGGGATTTCCTTCACAGTTCTTGCGTCCATAATAAATTTAATTGCACCTCCACTTGCTATTATTTTTAATACTAGTATCGAATCTGGTGTGTTTTCTGATTTAATGAAACATAGTAAAGTACCTTTAATTTAATCTGGTAGTACCTTGGACCCCGCTAATTTTAGACCTATTTTTGTACTACCAATTCCCAGTAAAATTTTTAATTTTTTTTTATAAAAATAAATTACTCCATAAAAATTTATTTGACGACTGACGCAGGTGTTGAGCTTTTGAAATATATTTTTAATGCCTGGGAGAGTTCACTAGATGCCTTAAGTATTTTTGTGATCTTTCCAAGGATTTCGATTGTGTTCACCATGAGACATTAATCAAGAAACTACAACATTACGGTGTCAAAAATATTGCACTTAGACTTACTAATGTCCTCCAGACCAAATTTCGGTCACAGCAACCAGCCTCAACGGAGACTAGCCAGCGGCGCAGAACAGGCTTATAATGCCCAAATGTATGCGCAAGCACAGGTGCACTCTCTATTCCCTCACTCTCATAATCCGATGGGACGATAAACCGACACGACCGGAGCGAGATCAGGCGCAGGACCAACGGCTTTACGTGCTTTCCGAGGCACGGGGGTGAGACACCGCCAGCTTCTTGACTCCGGGCAGCTACTTAGATTTTTTTGACTGAAAACTCAATAATTACCCGAACCCAGGACCTCATGACCAGCAGTCGCACTACTACAACCACTGGACCAACGAGGCAGTCTTAGTTTTATACTTATTATTTCATATGTAAATAACAGGACTCAAAAAGTCATTATCAATGGTAAGGGTTCCTCCGGATCAGTAGTATCAATGGGCGTTCCTCAGGGCTCGATTCTTGGCCCATTCCTGTTCTTAGTCTATATTAATGACTTACCTTATTTTGTAGGGGACAATCACCATATAATATTATTGGCTGATGATACCTCATTAATTTTCGAACTCAATCAGTCAATTAATTATGACAATGTAAATAATGCTCTATCGAAACTAGTACATTGGTTTAACGCTAATAATTTGCTCTTAAATGGCAATAAGACAAAATGTATTAAATTTACAATATCTAATGTTAAACACTCAAATAACAATGTGCTCTTAAATGGGTAAGAGTTGAGTCCTGTGGATACCACTGTTTTTCTTGGTATTACTATTGACGCTAAGCTTCAATGTATATATCTAAATCCATATATCTAAATTGGCAGACAGACTTAGTTCTGCAGCATATGCTGTAAGAAAGATTAGAAGTCTAACCAATGGCGAGACAGCTAGATTAGTTTATTTTAGTTACTTTTATAGCGTAATGGCTTATGGAACCTTACTGTGGTGTAATGCGACTGTCATTGAAATCATATTTGTTGTCCAAAAGAGAGCCGTACGGGCGATTTATAACTTAAATTGTAAAGTCCCTTGGATAAAAACTGAAAGAAATAAACATATTAACTTTGGCATCACAATATATTTATGAAAATGTAATGTATGTACATAAAAAAGTACATAAAATTTTATACGTGGTAGAGCCATGCTGCAGTTATATTAGAAGTATAGTTGTAGCACGAATGGGTCGGCTCGACCGGGGAGGGACCACGCTCTCACAGAATACCAGCGTGAAATAGTAGCTTAATGCTGCTGTATTTCGTATGGTGAGTGTAGAGAACCGGAGACCCTTTTACTGGAAACGAGGCATTCCATCTTAGTCCTCACGGGTGACAACGCATCTGCATTTTGATTCGTAATCGAGGATAGATGTGGATGTCTATGGGCCACAGCAACCACTTACCATCAGGTGGACTGTGTGCTCGTTTGTCACCCTATCCTATAAAAAAAATAAAAATAAAAACATAAATAGCTTTCATATGAAATAAGATGTTCATACTTTAAACACTAGGAACAAACATAAGCTTTTAATACTAGTTACTAGACTCCACAGAATTAGTAATTCATTTATGGGGCATTATTAACAACAAAATCCCAGAAAATGTACAAAAATTTTCATTAAACAAGTTTAAATGTTTTACTAAAGAAAAATTGTGCAAATAGGGTTATTATAATATAAATGAAAATAACCCCTGGGAGTGAGGTGATCGGTCACCTTGCTGGTTCTATAAAAATCATACAAAACTTGTACAAAATAAATTTATTGTAAATTGAAATATGTTTAAAAAGTCCCGCCGGGTTTTCGCTGGTTCTTCCCAGGATAGAGGTTTTTTGCGAACCAGTGGTAAATAAAAAAAAATACTTTTAATAAGCGTTATACAATAATGTATATTCAATAAAAATCATTCAAATCATTTCAGTGCGTCTATGAGTCAGTTTTTAAGGAAGACTAAGCAAAGGAGCATACGGCTCATTGATGGAAAGTAATCACCTTCGCCCATAAACACACAACACAGGGTGTTTTAGAAATAAGTAGGTTCTTGTCGTAAAGGTCCCTAAGTCGTATCGGTCCGGAAAAATGACATGCGACAGTAAATTCCTCAGTGTGCTCCTTAAATTATTAGAGTCTGTATACGTTCCACTACTGGGCACAAACCTCCATTTTTCCATTTCTGAGACTGCTAGGCGGTACAATTAGCTAATTCAGTGGCGGCGAGGATTGAACCCGGATGTGAAACACGTGGCAGAAAATTTGCGTAAATCTTACCATCGAGAAGATGAGGATAGAATGTCGTGTTCTGTGATTCTGTCGCAGTGTAAGATGGCGAAGTTCAGTAGCTGGAATTATTCCTAACATTTCCTCTAAGCATTCCCCGTGGTATATGCGATAGAAACACAGAAATGCAACGATCGATTGAGTGCGCAAAATCTCTATATTCTAGCTTTTTGTTTCCAGTGTAATTTTCATCTCTTACCTTTTAAGTATATTTTATTCCTGCGTAGTTTTCTTTTATTTATTAAAAAGTAATCGTATAATCTTAAAAGCATTTTTCATCTCCTTTCGATGTTCATTCTATGTTGTTGATCTAAAAATGTTGAAGAAACTGGTTTGTTATGATATGGATACAACACATAGTATCAAATCAAGCACTATTTAAGTTTTATTTTTGGATTTCATGATAGCTTGCCAAATAAATTAACTGGTTTTCTTTTCACGTGGAAATTTTTTTACCCATGGAACATAATTTTACCCTCTCTTTTCTTTTTTCTTTTCGTCTTATTTACAATTAACTGTCGATAACATCATCAGCAAGCTTGTAAGGAACTAGTAAATGGTAATATGACTAATACCACTTTTAAAGTACTTGTGTAATTTGTACTATTATGTTGTATATTTCTGCTTTGTTCATAGTTCATAGTAGAAAAGATTAAAACTGTGGTCAATAATAATCCGTGTAGGAAAACGTAATAATCATATTATTCAATTTGTCTAAATTTTCCTTTGTAGTAGTTTTGCTTATATACATAGGGCAGCTTTTATAGATATATATTTATAAAATGATGTGAAAAATTAATTTCTATCATTTTTTTATCAATAGTTCGAGTCACAACGAGCGGAAATTACATTATTGAGGGATTCGAGAGAAATATTCGTATCTCGCAGGGATTTAGACTTAAACGAGAACGGAAGTTTAACTCCGGATTAAAAGAAATCGAATCAAATAGAGTCATTCCACGTTCTATTGGTATTACCGTTCCTAGTAGATTATTTTAAACTTATCGATTTAGAATTACGACATTATCTGATTCTATATGGATGCTATGTCTTTGTGAATTTGTTCTAAGTAGGAACTTATAACATACGTATTAAGTGGACGTAGCGACAGTAATCCTAGGGATTCATTAGTTAAAGGATTAGACAGTTCTATTTTAATAGTCGAATATATTTTTTATGTTTTTCATAGACCTATGTTAGAGCCTAAGTTACATCCCATCCAGTACACCGTTTTCATTATATATTTTTTTATAGAATTAGGGTGACAAACGAGCACACAGTCCAACTGATGGTAAGTGGATCCTGTGGCCCATAGACATCTACATTAAACCACGATTAACAATCAAAATGCAGATGCGTTGTTACCTCTGAGGACAAAGATGGAATGCCTCAATTCCAGTGAAATGGGTCTCCGGTTCTTTACACTCACCATACGAAACACAGCAGCATCAAGCTGATATTTTACGCTGGTATTCCGTGAGAGCGTGGTCCTTCCTTGCTACAACCGTAATATGCCCGCAGCGTGGCTCTACCACGTATAAATTATTGTATTATTCATTATTGTTTTGTGACGTTCCTTGAGGGACCAATGTTTAGTTGTGGAATGATGATATCATTATTATCGTCTTTACAAGCATATATTAGTGTACGATGATCAAATAAATCATTCCTTCGTATGTTGACACATGAATGGATTCTAGCCTTTTCAAAATATTGTTATGTATAATAACAAATAAGTAAGAGTAGATTGTAAGAGACGCAGGAAGTAGATGGAAGCAGGTAGCTCAGGACTGATCTATTCATCGTTCAGCTGGGAACTTGTGATGGACTGTAATGGAGATTATTTATGATGATAATAATAATGTACTCGTACTTGTACATTTTTTTAACAAACTTGCATTTCTGATAAACTCATGTTTTTTCGTTATTTTGTTTTATATTATATTTGTAAGAATTAGGGATTATAAAACTAGTTTCTCAGTACTGTACTAAAGAGAATATCAACAGTTTTAAACGTTATAGTTCTTGGAAGTCGAAACAAGATTTCGCACGGTAACCGACGAATGACTTGACGCAGATTTGCGCGTGGGCGTAAGCGAATTGTAGTCAGAAATGGGTCAGGGTTGAAATGGATGAAGTGACCTAGTATTGACTTTAAAAAATGCGTTATGAAGGAAGGTATATTAATCTAAGAGCTTATTGACCCCAGACCTTTCTTATTTTATAAAAGCTGAAAGATTCTCAGCGCTGCTCCCAATCCCAACATACTATACTAGAATAAAGTTTGGATCATCGTGGTGTATAAAATAACAACTTTTTGTCAAAGTTTATAACGTATTTTCTTTGGAAAAATATTAGAAATCACGTCATCCATTGCCAGACACTTAGTATCGTGCTAACCCCTCGCCGGAATTCCAAAATTCCCTTGCTAGAAAATTCCAAATGCCAAGTATCAAAAAAATTTGACTATTAAAAATACTGAAATTATTTTAGTAAGCTTCTGTCAGAAGTTGGGAGGCTATAGAGAAAAAAAGAGGACACTGAGTACTTTTAATACTGAGAGGCGTAACGGGGCTAGTGATACATTTTAGGTATTTCGATGTTATAAAAACAAATGAATATTCGTAGTTGATACGATGCCGAATTTTCTATTAAATTTCAAGCTTACGCGTCGAATCGAAATTATTCCCTTTTTTAGTACACAGATAGTGTAAATGATTATAAAGAACTAGTAAAAAATTATGGGCAATGATTAAAACTACTTTTACGGATTTTATCGCGTTTAATTTTACTTTTAATTATTTTTGTTTTTAATTCCCGACATTTCGGGTGCTTTAGAGCACCCATGGTCACGGGGGACTGAGGTGACTGACGTCCCGATGTCATTGTTAAACTCGGAGTACCTTCAGCTTTTTTAATTACTGTTTATGGTCCGATCTATGCAAAATGAACTGATTATGTCCTGAGGTCTTGCAGTGGAATGCTTGGGTTTAATTTAATTTTATTGATTATAGGGTCCCAAGCAGGTGGTAGTACCCAGCTTCCTTCTCTATTGAAATTAGGATGTTTTTTAATTTCAATAGCCTCACGTATCATCCTTGGTAGGAATCAGTGTTCTTTCGCGAGAATTTGTGGTCTATCAAATCTGATATAATGGTTGGGGCCGTCTAGGATATGATCACAAACTGCAGACTTCCCGGAACGTTGATGCTTCACATCAGCTATATGTTAGTTTGCAGTTGTTCATGGGCGGCGGTCGACACTTACCATCACGAAATCTCTTAGTTAAATAAAAGAAATATAAGAAACCATTAATTATAGGCAAAATATGTATTCACCCAATTTTTATAATCTTTCATTTTGAAAATGTTAGAGACTTTAAACGGATGCTCTAGTTTCATTGCACGTTACCGACAGTTTCGTCCTCGCCCAATTGCGCAGAATCCTCGACCTGTCCTTGGCACGGGGCGGCCGGTCCTTTATCGCACAGTGTTGTTTGTTTTTAATCGCAGAACTTATTGCAGAAACGACGTGATTGAATTGAACACTCGTTCCAGGGACGCCTGGAACTTGTTACACTATATTAATCTTCACATTTGTGTGTTACATAATACACGTTTTAATTAGTGTTACATTTTTATAGATCAAATGTGACCAACGAGCACATATTCCACTTGATAATACCTAAGTGCAAAATGCAAAATCGTTTTCAGTAAAAAAGGTCCGGTTATCTTTACTAACCATACGAAATACAGTAGCAACCTTGAAAATGAATCTAAGTTTTGGGGGCGTGGCTTATTCCTTTGTCGGATTGAAGCTAACGGACGACTGCGGGAGTGTCAAAATGAAAGTGATGCAATGACTTCATAGTACGCAAATTATGAGATTATGTATGTTATTCTTATTGAAAATTGATAATTATATGATAAAATGAATGGCAGGTGATCAGGAAGGAAATGGAGGGTGAGGAGATATTTGGACTTATTTTAGAAAAACTGACGACCAAAGTAAAGTGAAATGTACTAATGTAATGTAATGTTTCTTTCTTTTATTCCAAAACCATTTTATTAAGCTTTCTGTTTGCTATAATTGGAAATAATTCTACAGAGCCTCACAAACATAACGATACAAGTAGATTAAAGCCATAAATAAAATATCCTTTAAACAGTAAAATTATGAAAGACTTGGCATTACTCAATTCGTACATTTCAATACAGTGGACACAATGAGTACCACTTTAACAAATGTTCAGTGTTTTATCCGAATATTCGGCTGAATACGAATATTCGGTAAAGCTGCCGAATATGCCAAATACCGAATATTCGGCCCATCTCTAGTGTAGATGGCGTAGGACTCTACTTTGTGGCATTTCTTGGGAGAGGCGTACATTCAGCAACGGACTTGTGATGGGTTGTAATGATGATGATGATAACGATGACGTGAAAGTCCTCAGTCCTTTATTCGATTACGCAATGATTCAAAGTTTTCTTAAATTCAATTAAACCATAGCATAACATTAATAATTATTTAATTCTACGATCGCGACAAAACTCACTGATACCATCCACATCATCTGGCTGCTTGAAGGGCCACCTCAGTCGGATTTACTATGAATTTTCTTGCCCGCACGACTCATTTGAGGAATCGACTACAACCGGCGATTTTCCTTAAGAAGATTGGGCATAGTTTTTGGTTGGATAAGATCGGCTGGTGTTGCAGTTGTTCATGGGCGGCGATCGACACTTAGCATCACGAAATCTCTTTCATAAAAAAAAAACTATTCTATGTTCACATTGCCAAAACGAAGGTAAAATGAATAGATTTGGCCGCACTATGGGGCGTGATAAACTGTTATATGATATCGAATATTAAAAATATAAATAAAGATGTTAGTGTTATGATAAGTATTAGCATACAATAGCGTGCCAGTCGCGCGCTCACGCTCGTGCTCTCAATTATAACAATGATACCTGTTACATTATCGTTTCATTACGTATATCGTGCAATCGTTTCGTAGAAAAACTAGAACACAAAAATGCATTTCTGTAATGTTGCAGTTTTTGTTGAAAACACGTTCTATTCAATAGAACACGTTCTGGTCAATAGAACTATGGGGTATATAGGTTCTATTGTTC